>JAIUZE010069996.1:35000-276631 GCA_022085475.1 Heliosperma pusillum | reverse complement strand
GAAATGGTGGTAGGGTGAACCGGACCAGACCAGCCGGTCCAGGCCGGTTCAGACCCGGTCTGGGCTGGTCCAAGGTGGGTCCGGGTTTTGGTCTTTGGGGTGTGTCGATGTTTGATTGTTATGCGGTTGTTTTGACGGGTTTTAATTATGATAAGCATGCGGGAAATAATTAGAAACGGTTTTTATTAAAATTGTCAAAACAGCCATTTTTAGCCAAAACAGGCCCGTGGGCCCATCCAGGCCCATGTGGGGTCCGGCCCAACTCAGCCCGTGGGTCCCACTTTGGGACTTGTGACGGTTTTTGAGTTATCGTCAGTTTTATCGCGTTTTGTAATAATTAGCAAGCGAGAAATATTAATAAGTAAAATATTTAATTAAAAAGGTTTTTCATTAAATTATTATTTCTCACATGTTAGAAATTATAAGACGAGATCGTAGTTTAATTGGATATCATTTAAGTCGAGCGGGGGTTTACGTAAGATTTAATAATGCACATGTTAGAAGTTTAATAAAATAACATGTAATGAAATGTTGATTTTTATGGTTAAGTCTATGTGATAAAGACTCTGTTTCTAGCCGGTTTGACCAAACGGGTTTGGTCAAACTAAGATCTAGTCAGCCCGTTTTGACTGATGACCCGTCGCGGGACTCGGGTCGGGGATTTGTCTTCAGGTAAGGTTTTATTTAATGAATGAATGAATGAGCCTTAGTAGATATGAGGCGATATGATATTTGAATGTGTTTTATATGCAATTAGTCACATGTTTAGGAAATGGTTTCCGTGACTGTTTTATTATATGGTTGGTGTCGTGTTGACTAAGTACCCATAGAGAATTATGAGTATATGGCGTCTTGACCATTCTAATTCTAAATGAGTATCTTGGACCATGACATTGATAAGCCTTACTATCTTTAACGAGCATATGGAGTTTACAGCTTGATAGCTTTTGTGTCACTGGCTTGGGCCTTTTGATACCAAGCCGGGGGCATGGCATCCTAAGAGTTTCCACTTTGGGAAGGGAGCCAGCTTAAGTACTAGCCATCTCTGCTTAGGGGGTCGCCTATCAGAGTTTCTCATGTACGGTTATGTAATGAGCCAGGGAATGGGTTAGCTGTTGTCGCTAGGTCTGATCAGTCTAGGGCTAGGATGTTTTCCTACCTTGTGGTATAGATCTCGAGTACAGATGAATATTGGCCGTGATAGGAACTTATGCCTGTTTGTAGACGTATTGGTCTTTCATGTTTGTATGATTCTATGAGTTCTAGAAGGTGAGATGCAAGCCGGCTAGGATTGATAGAGTTTGGATTAACGATTGTTAACTGATTCACATGATTACGTGTTGATTAGGGTTTGAGTGTATCAGGGGCATGTTACGTGGTAACCGCTGAGCCAGCATACCAGCTTCCCTACCTCGAGTTATATTTTATTATCGGATTCACATGATAGCTTTCATATGATAGGTTATATGTTAGTTATTTGTTTGATAACATGAAAAGCATATCTTATATGTTAAAGTTTTGTATTTTCTAGAGAAATTGCTTTTATGTTTTTCATGTTTCATTAACCTCGCCATTTCGTGGCTGGGAGAAATCGGAGTTACTCCCCACTGACTGTGGCTTCCGTGTTTATATTTAATGCGGTTGGCAGGTTTGTGATGCATACATTGGGTACATTGACGAGCTAGCGAGCGAAGTATTTACCTTGGACCTATATTCGGTTCTTAGATTGTATATTATTATACACTCTTTCATTTCCGTATTTATACGGGAGATATGTCTCCCGTCCTTGTATAATTTTTATGTATAATATAAATTTTCTTTTGTAATGAACCTTTTTATTTATGACACCCTTCGTTATGTATTTAAATTATTTTTTTTCTTTCCGCAAATTTGAGGGTGTCACATCACGAGTACGAGGAGGATGATGATGATACTAAACAAAAAGATTTATGTTGTAAACGAGGATGATTGTAAACGAGGAGGATGATGATGATAATGTACGTGTGTAAAATTTACTCTATAGGATTCTAAATTATTTTTTATTAAGAGAAACTAAAGGGTTTATTAAGAGAAACTATTGACAACGGTTATTCTACAAACCACCGTTGTTATAGAGTAATAACAACGGTTAAATAACACCCGTTGTAGAAAGTAATAACACTAAGACAACGGTTTATTTATTATAAACCGTTGTTGAAAGTAATAACAACGGTGAATTTCTAAAACACCGTTTTTATAGATTATGTATATTTTTTTTTTAATTTTTCAGATACGCGCGCGCGGTATTAAAATTTGAGGCACGAAATAAACTCATTAACTTTGCTCTAAATTAATTTATTTAACTTTGCTCTAAATTTAATTTAATTTATTTTACTTTGCTCTAAATTTTATTTTATAGGCGTAAGTTACGTTTAATTATTAGCTCGGATTGGGTTTGGCCTGGGAATCAATTCCAATCGGGTTAGATTCGGCGGGTTTGTAATTAATAACTTTATCGATCGGGTTAGTTATTAATTATTTTTAGTTTTTGGTTCAATTACCTCGCATCGGGTCATTTTCTTTTTAATTAAGGAACTGGTTATTATAATTATCATGCATCACTAGTTAACCTGAAACTAATCGATCGGGTGGCCAGGCCAGCAGTTACGGATCGGGCAATCCACTTTCTAGATCAGAGCAAGCGTAGCTACGTACTTCAATTCGGGTCGATCGCTTTTGGGCCGGGTCGGGGGCACTTGTCATTATTAATTACCTCGTATATATATATATGTACTACTTATTGCAATAATATTGATGATAATTAATATAATATTGATGATGATATATATATATATATATAATAATTAAATGATGATGACTTCCGGATCTCTAATTAACGACGCTCGTACTACAATTTGCAATAATAACAGATTCATCAATGCACATACATGCAATTCAAGTAAGCAAGCTAAGTATGATATATACACGTACGTCAATGTTTCCCAAATTAAATAATAATGATATATATATATATATATATATATATATATATGGCCTGGGGTCGATCGACTTCGTTCATCCAATTCAAGTACGCTAATAAACGGGCCGTTTTTGCATCACAAACCTGAAACTGTCCGACCAAAAATTAATTAGCTCGCTAGTATCAGGTTATTTTATTTAATTCGATAGAAATCATTATTTATTATCCGCGTGATGATTATTAAGTATCATTTTCGGGTCGGATCACTTTTAATTATCAAGTATCATTATTAGTATACGTGTGTTACTTCAAAATAACCCTAAACCCTAAACCCTAAACCCTAAACCCTAAACCCTAAACCCTAAACCCTAAACCCTAAACCCTAAACCCTAAACCGTAAACCCTAAACCCTTTTTTATATACTTCTAATAATACATCAAAATATTGAACATCAATTCAAACACTTTAAACAACATTCTTTCTCATTGATTTCATTAGGAATAACCTAGATTTTAGAATAAAGTACATTACATTCATCCGACATCAAATAAATAAAGATGTTAAATAATCCGGAACAATTCCGGTTAAGTGTAAAAAGCTTTTCTCACACTGCCACCAACAATCAGGAACAATATTGATGATACTGATGACTTCCGGATCATTAACCTCGTATTTTGCAATAACAGATTCAATGCCTGCAAGTACACGTCTTGCATGTGGAGATAAGGTAGGACGGTTACAGCTCAACATATCTCTTGCGGCATCCAACCTCCGAGTATAAGGCCGACGTGGGTAGACAGAGGACGATGATGATGACGACGCTTGGTTGACAAGTCGGACTGCTTCACGCCTCTTAATCCAATAATCCCTTCGATGTTCAATGGACCCTTTAATCAATGGGTGATGATCAGCGGGAACTACGGCAAGAGCCTCCTCCTCATCTGCAATCAATTTTGTAAGGGTCGTTTCATCGTTGGGAAGGTTAACTGCTGCCATTGATGATATTAATTTTAGGGTAGTTATGGAATATTTAAAGGAGGGGGTTTGAGGCTGTATTTATAGAGGGGTTATGCTGCCATTGATGATGTTCAATGGATGCTTTAATCAATGCTGGTTCTGCTGTTGTTTATTCACGGGTTTGGACTGCAATATCTTTTAATTAAAAATAATAATATTGAGCAATAACAACGGTTATTGGTACAAAAACCCGTTGTTATTACGCAATAACAACGGTTATTGGTACAAAAACCCGTTGTTATTACTAACCACAACGGTTTTCGTTACCACAACCGTTGTGATAGGGTTACTGCACATTGCAGTAAATGCATTGACTGCACATTGCAGTAAATGCATTGACTGCATATTCACACATTTACTCAATCAATAACGTACTGCATGCATGTGAATGTATAGTCGTTTTGGGAACCAATGCATGCATGTGAATCAATGCCTTCATGTGAACCAATGCATGCATGTGAATAAATAACTCCAATAAATAACTCTCTATAAATACAGCCTCAATACAAGCAGGTTATCAACCACATACAAAATTCCCAACTCTAATCAATATCATATTTGCTAAACCATACAAAATTTCCCAGCCTCAATACTAACATCAACCATACAAAATGTCTGGAACTTTTACTAAACCATATGCTTGCATCATGAAAGAAATGCCTTGTCATATTGAGGGTGGCTACGTTGTGTGTAAAAGTTACAAAAAACTCCGTGATACGCTTATTCGAAATGGCTATTTAATCAGGAAGATGTGGCCAAATTATCATCGCAGGCACTTTACAGGGGAACTCGTTTTCGAGTTTGGGATGTCGGATGCTCATCGTGCGTCCGCATTCAAACTGGCAAGAATGTTTGACAAGGCCGGGCATGGGCGAAAAGATTTTATTGAGAGCACGGACCACCAGCCTGGGCCATATCTATGGGTGGCTTCCGAACATGACCGTTACCGTTGCCAAATGGGGTCGACCTCGTTGAAGTGACCCAGGTAGAGCAGTGGGAAGGGTTGGCTCTGGCCGAGGCTGACCCGATTGATGCATATGCTCTAGTGGTGGCAGCTATCCGGAGATTTACCCGGACTCAATTTAATTTGTTGTTGTTGTTTGGTTGTAGTTGTTTGGTTGTTTGGTTGTTGTTGTTTTGGCGCCATTTGTGTGTGGCGCCGTTTGAACTTATTATTTAATAATATTAATGTTGATACGTTAATTTGTTTTTTGACTTAAGTTTAGAAGTAATTAAACTAATTCAATTCAAAGCTATTCAATCGATAAAGCAAAATTAGAATTGAATGACATTCAGGAAATGACATTAACAAATTTGCTAATAATAAACGACATTGAATTGGTGAAAAACATAAACGACATTCAGGAAATGACATTCACAAATTCAAGAAATAGTTCACAAATTCACAAATTAAAAAATAATAAGGGAGATGATGACAGAAAAATGATCATTTCCTTTAATAGATCTTTGTGATAGAGTTTTTGTGTTGCAGTACAGTCGTATTTTTAGTGTGTGTTTCCTATCTACAAATATTGACAACGGTTATCATAAACAATCCGTTGTGATAGAGTAATGACTACGGTTATAGTATCATACCCGTTGTAATTAGTAAACACTATGACAACGGTTTGTGATTAATAACCGTTGTTATTACTAACCACAACGGGTATATTTACAACAACCGTTGTTGTTGCTTACATTTATTTATTTTTAAATTATAATTATAAGAGACAGCAATATCATAAGTACTATACACTGCAATAATAATCAGCAGAAACCAACAAAGACAGCAATATCATAAGCACTATACACTGCACTATCAGCAGAAACCAAAACATGGAGACTGTATAATGAATGACCAAAAGCTAAATAATTTGGGAATCTTCAACAATGACCAAAGCTAACAAAAACTAAAGACAATACACTGAATGCTATAAATTCAGAAAAGAATACTCACTGCAAATAAACCAAACCAAAACTATTAAATCACTTGTCTATTTTTGAAATGTCTCAAAATGTTGCTCGTCCATATCACTGTGTCCTAATGAATGCCCCAGGCCATTTGGACGATGGAAAATTTGTTGCCAAAAGCTTTACTCCTTTGAGGAATAAGCTTATTGAGCTGGGATACTCGGTCAGCAGAATTAAGGCACAATGGGCGCCTTGGGGATTCAAAGGGATACTACTCATTCAGTTTGGAACATCACTTGCAGATGCAGAATCAGCATTTAAGCTTGGCAATATGTTTCAACTCAGAGGCCATGGTAAGAGCGACTGGGTTGCTCCGAATAGATCAACAGTCGAACCATACCTCTGGGTAGCCACAGACGAGGACGCCGAGCTTCTGAAGAATACCGTGGACTATTTCCACGTGCCGTATCCGACCATCTTGAATGGTCAGCAGTCGGCCAATTCAGAAATCGTCGATGCCTACAACCAGGTTGTGGCTGTTTTCCAAGCAATGTACACCTAAAAATTCCAAGCAACGTCCTGTGTTAGATGTTGAGTGTCAAGTGTGTGTGTGTCTGTATCAGCCTATTTTAATAGCAGTGTAATGGGATGGGAAGGCCTGTGGTCATGTATGATGGCCGGGAGGGCCTGTGTGTCTATATCAGCCTATCATAATAGCAGTGTAATGGGGTTTTAGGGCCTGTGGTCTTGTATCAGCCTATCATAATAGATGTTGATCGAGTGTCAAGTGTGTGTGTCTGTATCCGCTATGGTTGTAAGATTTCCGCTATGGTTCCTAAATGCAATTCTGTTCGAGCTAATAAAGTATCAGTGCTTTACGTTTGTTATTACTATGCCGTTCCTAAGTTATTTAAAAAAAATCAGAAAGATAGTTATTTAAAAAAATAACAGAAACTAAAAAAATATAAATATATAAGCTAATACCTCACATTATTAACCACCTCAGGATCGGGGACGTTTCTTGCCCGACATAGTTTCTTCGTTAACCCAAATACCTTCACCATGATCATCACGCATATAGATGCTTTCAATGTTATCATGATCAGTGTCAACATTGTCGAAATAAGATACAGTGGAAGAGTGATCCATTCCCTCAAACACGACATCCTGATCATTATCCCCACCATTATCGGGTGCACCCCGTCTACTCCTTATAGATAGTACAACAGACCACTTCTTATCCATAGGATCGGTGACATAGAACACTTGTTTAGCTTGGGATGCCATTATGAAAGGATCATCCTTATTATTGCCAACCTTATCCAAATTGACCAACGTAAATCCCATTTTATCCTTTCGAACACAATTGTTGTTGTTATCAACCCAGTTACATCGAAACAGAGGTATTGTGAAATCAATGTAATCTAATACCAATATTTCTTGAATAACACCATAATAAAGGCATTTTCCCCAAATAGGGTTTTTATCTTTTGAAGTAGCAAAGTGCATTGCCTCAAATTCAGAACTCACACCACTATTTTGCATTGTGCTCAACTCATCTTGCTCGCGGGTGTAAAAAGTATAACCATTAATAGCAAAACCGCTGAAAAAAGTGGCCCTGGCATTTGGACCTAACCCAAGACGTAGTAACCTAGGAGAGATGTCATCACCATACAAATTCTTATACTCCAAGACAACATTCCTAAACCACTCTCCAAATGTCTTCTTATGCTCGTTTGCAATCCACATCTCGCTCTTGTTTGGGTGATCGTATTTGAGCTCATCTTTGTGTTGTTCAATATAAGGTTGCACCTCATCTTCGTTGTTTAGCACATACGTATGTGCTAAATGTAACATGTCACGTGACACAATTTTTTCAACCCGGCCCCTAATACCTTTTCCGGTCATCCAGTCACTATGACGATTCTTGGAACGCCAATTAACTCCTCAGGAGAGAGATGAGCGTAACAATATGCAAGAGCTTCGTCTAATATAGCACGTTCAGCAATACAACCTTCTGGACGATACCGATTAGATGTATAGTCCTTGTAGACTTTCATCAATCTTTCGAAAGGATACTGGTATCTCAAGTACACGGGCCCAAGGTACAAAATCTCCCTAACCAAGTGAGTGGTCAGGTGAATCATGATAGTGAAGAAAGAGGGTGGAAAATACATTTCAAAATGACAAAGAGAGGTGACAACGAGGTCCTGCAATGAATCCGCATCATCGGGATCGATGACTTTATCGCATATGGACTGGAAGAAGAGACAGAATCTGGTAATAGCATATCGTACCTTTTCAGGTAAAATGGAGCGAATAGCCACGGATAGTAATTGTTGCATCAAAGTGTGGCAATCATGTGACTTTAACCCGGTGAGTTTTAGATCTTGCATCGACACAAGGCTTTTGATGTTGGACGAATAACCATGTGGCACTTTAATTCCATTCAAGCATGCACAAAACTCTTTTTTCTCATTCCGTGAAAGGGTATAAGCTGCTGGCGGTAAAAATGTACCATTACCTCTCTTCTGTGGTGCCAACTCTAGCCTAATACCCATCATTTGCATATCTTCCCTAGCTGCGGCGTTATCCTTTGTTTTACCGGGAACATTCAGGAGGGTATTGATAATATTATCACAGACATTTTTCTCAATGTGCATGAAATCGAGGCAATGCCTGACCTCCAGGTCAGGCCAATATGGAAGTTTATCAAAAAATATGGATCTTTTCTTATACCCACGAGTAGACAATTTAGAGCCGTTCTTCTTCCCATATTTTATCTCTATATGCTTTACTTTCTGATAAACTTCATGCCCACTCAAAATTCTAGGAGGTTGACGATGTTCTTGACGTCCATTAAATGCTTTCTGCTGCTTGCGATAACAATGGTCAGGATCCAAGCCCCTCCTATTTCCCAAATACACATACTTATGAGAACACTTCAAGTATTCAGACTCGATATCCTCCCCACACAATGGACATGCCTCTTTCCCATGCACCGTATGCCCAGAAAGGTCGCCATAAGCCGGATAGTCGGTTATTGTACACAATAACATCGCTCTCAAATTGAAAGTTTCATTCCTATATGCATCAAATACTTCTATCCCACTATCCCACAAAATTCGCAAATCATCTAAAAGAGGTTCCAAATAGACATCTATATTATTTCCAGGTTGTTTAGGGCCGGAAATTAACAACGACAACATCAAGTACTTTCTTTTCATGCACACATATGGAGGTAAGTTGTATATTGCCAACACTACTGGCCAAGTACTATGTTGGGTACTCATGTTTCCATGTGGGTTCATTCCATCAGTGGACAGCGCTAGACGTAAGTTTCTAGGTTCAATGCCGAAATCAGGATACTTAGCGTCGAACGATTTCCATTGCATACCATCTGCCGGGTGTCTTAGCTTCCCATCATTTATTCTTCCAGTTTCATGCCAAGTTAACATTTTTGAATCATTGCTATTCGCAAACATCCTTATGAATCTTGGTATCACTGGAAAATACCATAACACCTTAGCCGGGATCCCTTCCTTATCCTTATAACGCCACTCAAAACAAACCGGACAATTGGTTAAGTGTTGATATAATTTTCGATACAATACGCAATCATTTGGACATGCATGTATTTTCTCATATTTCATACCCACCCCTCTAATTAGTTTTTTAGCCTCATATGTCTTAACGGGAAGAACATTACCATCTGGAAGCATGTCGTTTATCAAGGCTAATAAACTAGTGAAACATGTGTCACTAACCCCATTTGCCCCCTTGATATTATACAACTTCACCACAGACGACATCTTTGTGTACTTACAACCAGGGTATAGAGGCGCTTCAGACTCACACAACTTCTTATACATGTTGTCAAGGTCATCCAAATTAATGTTTTCATCTTCAAAAGCATTTGATTCATCATCTTTTTCTTCATTATCTGTAGACCCAACATTCAACTCGTCGGCTTCCAACTCAACATACTCGGCAAACTCGGGATCATCAGTTATCCTTTCGTATACCTCAAGATCATCTTCTTCAAAATTATTATCTTCCTCTAATGATTCCCCATGAAAAATCCAACGGGTATAGTATCGACTAAAAATATACTTTTCTAGGTGAATTTTAACGTCCGGAATAGCCATATACCTAATATTACCACATCTTTCACAAGGGGATGGAATACTAGAAGAACCATTCAAATTGTTCGCAACGACTTCATAAAATTCAGCTAAACCATCCTTATAGTTTGGGTCACTCATATTCGCAGCATTCATCCAAGTTCGAGTCATTTATCTACATTCGTAGTATATATAGTAAGCCAAGTAATTCAGAAAATCCAACTAATAAAAACTAATTCAATAATAAGCCAACTAATTCAGAAAATGCAATGTATAAGGCAACTAATTCACAAATAAACGAAATTCAGGAAATCAATAAAGAAAAATTATTAGAATACCTGATTAATAAGAAATAGCAGACGGAGATGATGACAAAGAGACGATCAGGAAATCAATAAATTATTAGTGTTTGTGTTTTTGTGATGCAGTATAATCGCTTTGTGTTTGTGTTTTTGTGTTGCAGTACAGTATTATTAGTGTTCTGTGTTTTTTTCATCTTTATTAAAAGTATTGACAACGGTTATTATTCATATTCACCGTTGTTATTAGGTTACCTATTTACAACGGTTAACAAAGTTATACCCGTTGTTACAACTAACAACAACGTACAACAAAATCATATCCGTTGTTATTAATTTACGCCAAATTTTGCGCCAAATTAATAACACATTATAACTACGGGTTTGTTCGTGACCGTTGTTATTACTTTTCCACATTTTGCGCCAAATTAATAACAACGGATATAGATTAAACCGTTGTTATTAGTTTATTTATTTACAACGGTTATTTTAGTTCACCCCGTTGTTAAAACTAATAACAACGTTTGAAAAATTAATACCGTTGTTATTAGGTTTAATAAAATTCCGTGGATAAATAATTATCCATTCCACAACGGTTTGTCTTAATTTTCGTGAGTTTGCGTTGTTGATGGGGCGTTGTCATTGCCTGAATTTGTAGTAGTGCTAGGCTTTATATTTGTAGTCTATAATATGTTATGTAGAAATAGGCCTTATCTTTTGGATTGTAATATCTATAAAAGTTAATAATTTATAATTAAAACAGGTTTATCTCAAGTTTTTTATGATGATAAAAAAACTATTTATCTTTTATATAAGAATTTTATGATAAAAAGTTCATTCGTTTTTGTATGAAGAGAGATTGCAGCAGAAAAATACGAATACTTACCAGTAAAAACAATTATACACTAATATCATATGTTTCGTGACGAAAAAAAACTATTGTAAATTACTCATTTTCTTGACTTTTGATGGCTTTAATTTTGTTTCTCAAATATGAGTTATCATTTTAAAATATGTTTTCTATAAATCAATCAATATATATATAAAAGAGGTTTTTTTCGAGGCACGTGAGTGGTTCCCCCTTTATAGGAACTCTTAAAATAAAAAATAAATTTATACATATACTTTTCAAGTTATGGTTGAAATCTTAGATTTTTATTATATTTTTTAAATTAATTATTTTCCTAATAATATTATCAACTTTTTAACATTATATTCATACATATACTTTCCAAGTTGTGGTTGAACTCTTAGATTTTGATTATATTTTTTATGATTATACTAATAAGTATGATTATAAATAGGAGTCATTTAGTCTCTTAAGTATTGTTTAATGAACTTTTAAAATTTTGTATTATTAATTCCACAATAGTGAAATTTATATCATCAAACTTAATTTAGAAAATTTAGGAAAGTATCCTATATAAGTAATAGTTTTTATGGTGTACTACTTAATAAGTTATTTGTCCCACGTTGAAATATAATACAAGTGTGGTAAATATATTACGTATAAATAGTATATCGTCCCACATCATAAAATTATCATAAGCGAGGGCGATCCTATAATTATAAATAAGATTCATTCTTGGAACTTAGATATCAACCCATAATCTTTTGAGATTCTTAAATACTATCTTAGAGAGCTCTTAAAAGTTTGTATTCACATTAGTGAAACTTACATCATCAAAATTTAATTTAGGAAAATATCATTAAAAAATAAAGTGAAAAATATTTTATTTATCTCAATATACATTTCCTATATTATATTCAAGTGGTGTTTATAATTTGTATATAAAATTTTGTACATTCAATTCACAAAAAAATATTGTGAAAATGAGTCATCTTTCAACTTAGATATTCACCCAAAATCTTTTGAATCTCTCAAGTATTATCTTTCAGAGATCTTAAAAGTTTGTATTATTATTTCTACCTTAATGAAATTTACATCAACAAAATTAATTTAGAAAGTATCGTATACAATAATTTTAATGGTAACTACCAAATATGTTATTTGTCTCACATTAAAAAGTAATCAAGTGTGGTGAATATACTATGTATAAATAGAAGAATTGTCCCACATCGGAGAAATATCATAAGCTGGGATGATCACGCGATTATAAATAAGAGTCGTCCTTGAAACTTAGAGATGAACCCAAAGTCATTTAAGTCTCTCAAATACTTCCTTCGTCCCGGTCATTTGTTTGCCTTTTTTTAGGAGTATTTTAGTCAAAGACAAACAAATGATTAAGACGAAGAGAATATTGTTTTAGAGAGCTCTTAAAATTTTGTATTAATTATGAAAATAATATAATTAGATTCGTGGTAAAAAATGTTATCATTACGGTATTGAATATCATATTATTTGCATATACTTTGTGTAATTCTTAGTATGTTATATATCTCACATTGAAAAATAATGTATGTGTGGTGAATATACTAATAACTATAAATAGTAGAATTGCCCTATATCGAACAATTAGCATAAGGTGCGGTGAACAACCCAAAATCTTCTGAGTTTCATAAACATTGTCTTAGAAAACTTAATTCTTAGGTACTTTGAATCATTTTTCGAGTCATAATATAGATCAAATATAACTTGAGTCCCGACAAGGTCGGTAACATATGTTTAAAATAGAATAAGTTGAATCAATATATCAATATTATTTTTTAAAAAATTACGGAGTATATTTTATTATAGTTTTAAAACTTCAAAAATTTATTTTTATAAGTTAACTGTTATAGGAAAATTACGAAAATGACATTAACGTAAACCCGTGCATCGTACGGGCATGAAATCTAGTAATAATATACTATAAAGTAAAAACTTGTATATACCGTGCATTCATTGCACGTGGTCTATACTAGTTACTACGCATCAAACTTAAAATGCTTAATTTTAGAGCAAATTTAAAGGATTCATTTACTACTTTAGCGCTTTCTTATTACCTTTGGTTTGGATAGAGTGCTAATTTTTAAAACAAAAAAAAGCGTTAGTTGTGTGTAGCTGAAATCCAAGTGGCAGCAAAAAACCACAACTTGTTTGATAAGTTTTCAAACGGATCATAGTAGCCTCTCATTTCAGCCCTCTACGGCGGACGGCAACGCCTCAACCACCGCTGACGCCGTCAGACTCGTATTAATTGTCAAGGTTTATTGTTATTTCTTCTCAATTTCAGCTCTCTTTTTAGTTTATAATTCCAATTTGTGACTCAATTTTCTAATTTAGCTTAATTGATATATTTATATTTGCTTGATTTAATTCCCCAAATATATAAACCCTAATTTAGCAATTAATTTCATTCTAATTCATTTATATAATAAATTATTTGTTTGATAAGTTTATAATTGCTTAATTGTTTGCTTTACAAAGTTAAGTAATTTGATGAATATTGATCATTAATGACTTTGTTGTTCGTAGAGTGATGAGTTTTTTGTGTATGAATCTATGGTAGTCACTACCCTCGAGTTTTTTTTTGTTTTCTACGGTGTACCCTTACATTTTTGAAATTCTATACATTAGTCTATACAATGACCTTATTGATTGTCTTTCGTAAGTTTGTTTTTAGTTGAACTATTAATCCGTCTCTTTACTGTTCCAATTATGAAATGAGAATTCGTTTTTCTTAAGGTGTCCCCCGCTTCTCAAATCATGTGTTTGTCATTGTTTCATTAACTATGTTTTCCAAAGAAACCCTTCATTGATTACTCCCTCCATCCCGTTCATTTGTTGCCCTTTCATTTTGGCACAAAGACCAAGGAAAGTGTGGGGACCATTTGTGGTTCTACCTACTAGATGACAAGTGGACAATAGTCTCATTGGGCGATCAAATTACTAATAGAAAACTTTCCAAATATAGAAAATACAACAATTGACTAAGACACCCTAAAAAGGAATAGGGCAACAATTGACCGGGACGGAGGGAGTACTAAATTAGCTCAAGTATGAAACTGTCAAGATTGGAAATCAAAGCAAGAACTCGTAATACATTCGTGATGGAATAAGTCTTCAATAACTCACTTTTAAGATAGTAAGTTCATGACTAGCATGAACATCACACAACAATTGAAAGTCTATACCTTAGTATAGAAACCACCAATGAATTCAAAAAAGCAGCCAAGCTACTATTTTCTGAAATCCACGTATCATTTGATCATGATCATTGGATATGTCGTTTTTGAGGAGTATCTTTCTGTAGCTTTGTTGCAAGCATCTTTACTCTACTTGTAACTCCATGCGCCGGTTCAACGATTCAACCACCTTTTTTTGTTATTCTCTCAGTCAGTTGATGTAAGGTTAAACGCTGAGGAGCGGTATAATACAGAATTACTGAGTATATAACAAAGCAGGACACCAAATATAAGGACCTTTACGGAGTACTAAAACAGAGAGAAAGATGCTGTTAGGGGCGGTTCCACTGAAAGTGTTTAGCCCAATGACGATGAAGGCTAGGGATAAGAGCGGGAGACTGGCAGGATTGAGTGAAACAATAAGGATGAAGAAGGGAGGCGTATGCAAGGCCAGTCTAATTACGGACCCTGAATCGTTTCAAGTGGGTCGACTCTTGGGGACTTACGGCTTCTTTAACGTCACCACCTACTCCGGGTTTACATCTTCTACTTTTGCTGATGAGGAGGACGTTCCCCTCTTTAGAACTCAGGATCTTGGTCAAGGCAATGTCAATATCAGGTTCCCTCTTCTTCTTCCTCTTCGGTTTTTTTGGGAGGATCATTCATTTCTTGTAGACGTAAACTGTTATCCTCCTTTCCCAGGTTGTATCAAGGCCGAATTATTCAAGGCCCGTTTCGAGGCACTTCTGTTATATTTAAGGTCTACTCTTTTTTTGTCTCCCTGTGAACTTAATAGTATTCCTAGTTAACTACTCCCTTCATCCCATTCTTACATATCTGGAATGGTGGGAGTATGAACTATGAAGTACACAGCTATGTGATTTTGGGCGTATTTGTTGGAGTCTTTCATGTCAGAACATAGTTCCCATTAAATCATCCTCTTACTACTAAGTTTTGTCCATAAATCCTTGTTTTAGGTATATCCTGGACAGCGAGCTGGTGGCCCTGAGGCCGATATGATGGCTTCTAATGAGCTAAGTACTCATGATTTTCTTCAGGTTGTACTCCACATTGTGTTCTGAACTAGTTTAGCTTTCAGATTCTTCACTTTGTTCCAACCACTTTCCTAAACTAGTTATACTCTTCTCAGAGCAAGTCAAGAGAGAGATGTCAGAATCTCCTGGTACTTCTAGGGGGCTTCGAGACCCAAACAGGTGAGCAGGTATGTTTCTATATCCAGCTTCTTCGATACTTTAGCTTCTTTCCTCTTATCTCGCTTGCTTATTCCACAATAGATTTCCTTGCTTTCTAGTGGCTTGCCTTCAGAGATGACGGGAAATACAGCGCAGCAGACTATGCAAAGTTTGCCAGTGAAAAGATGGCCAGAAATCAGGCCCTGGAACCACAATCCTTTTGGAATCCTTTTGACCGGGACCAAATGATTAAACGTAGAAGATATTTTGTCACTAAGATCCTTCAAGGGATCTCCGGTGGCCTAGTTTATATGCACAAGCATGATAGATTACATCAGAGCATCGGACCAGCTTCTGTTGTTCTCAAGTATGCTATATCGTACAATATACTTCGGTATTTTGTGTGTATACCGTTGTTGAGATCTTTGGTTTCGTTTCAAAGTTGCTTACAACCTTCTGTTCGTTTTCACAGTACTACATCTGAGAGGGAAGCTGCTTATCTGATTGCAAGACTCAGAGATCTTGCTTTTTCAGTTGATATAAGGTTTATTCCCTGTTTCAAGTGATTTTTCATAATATTCCCTCATCCGTAGTGTCCCTATTTTCTTTTTGGCCCATTTCAAATTAATTGTCACCTTTCTAAATCGAGTAGAAAAATGGTTAACATCCCATATTGCCCCAGTTAAGTAAGGGCACTAATATTTCCATCTTAATTTTATAGTCCTTATTTTCTCTTAGTCAAAGGGTAATAATGCTATTTCATCTTTTTTCCCCTTAAATCCACGCTTTAGTTAAAGGGATAATATAATTGGGCTTGGCATAATGCCACATGTTATTTCAACCTAGTCCACGGAATTTGTGTGTGTACACCAAGTCGTATAACGTAAACTTCCATGTAGCAGTTCATCAGGACTGTGGAGATATAAGACTCCCTATAATTGGGATGGGATGGGATAAAGGGAGTAGAATCTCCCTTCGCCCCATTCATCTGTTTACTTTTTATTCTTTGTGAGGATATTATAATGAATTAAGTATCAAATGATTGGGACGGAGGGGGAGTATTCTTAATTTTGTACTCACACAAAAATATTTTCCAGCCACAATATTCATGCAGGTTTCAGATTTACCAACCACATTCAATTTTGTTTTAGGTATATGAGAATTAGTATTTATGTAGGTTGAATTTCTTTTCCCGAATTTACGAACCACATTCAGTTCACCACCTAGGTTTAGACCGTTTCGTATGCTTGATGATCTTCTCGTGATTAACGCTAGAACAGAACAATTGTAGGAGTGGATAGAAGACCATTAGTCTTATATTGAGGTGACAGGGATCTTATAGGCCGTGTATAGGAAACATTGGGCACTGCACGCCTGCACTATTCCTTGATATTAGTCATTGTAAGAGGAGTCACAGCTCACATGGGCAATTATTTTGTTGCCAGTTTTTGAATTTATATCGTGATCACCTATCAATACACTAATGGTTATATGGGATGTTAGTACTTCTTAACCATCATAGCTATAAAAATGGTTAGAAAATAAAAAAAGTGCTTCGTACTTAACTTACAGCGTTGTTACTCTAGGAAATAAGTGTATGGAATGTTATTACTTACTTAGCTAGGGGTAGTATGTGATCTTCACTATTTTTGTTTACTATGATTGAAAGGGGACAATTATTTTGAGACTAAGTAAAAAGGGAAAGGGGACAGCATAATTGAGATGGAGGGATATCTGTCAAAGTTAAACCATTGTTTGTCTGTTTGATACTGGCTTCTCGTTGGCCTCTGGGATATGAACTGTGTCATGCATCCTGCGTCACCATAAGAGAAACAATTCCCACTTCTTCTTAGGAGGCTCCTTCATAGGGGGAGGGTTCGATGTATGTAGCCTTAAACCTTAGACTAAACCATAAAGAAGCTGTTTTGAGTTACCCCCAATGAAAATTAGGCACGGTCGTAAACATTGCATGTTAGTAGTTTGTTTCTTGATTCAAAGTCTTCAACTCACTGCTAGACCTTCACAGTTATTCATCCTTTGAGAAAGGTCCTGGGGTATTGTCAGAAGGACTTTGGAGACGAGCAATTGCTGCAGGGGCATTTGACCCTATTGAGAAAAGAAACTTTGGAATTGCAGATGACATGTAAGTGGAAAAGAAAAACATATTCATAACTTTCTGTTCACTCAAGTTCCATATAAAATTATATATGGTCCTGGTTTCATATTCAAGAACTGCTTGTTTGTTGTTACACTGGAGCAGATATGAAGCAGGTCTCCTTTTCGCATACCTGGCTTTCATTCCATTTTGTGAAACTGGCATCATGGATAGTCTTTCTTTGCAAGTGAGTCTCATCATGCATATACTATGTCTACATTTAACGGGGTATTGCTTAACATTAATGGAAATGAATCTGCAGAGGCTTTTGGAGAGCACTTTCAAACTTGATCTCCAAGCAGCCAGAGAGTAAGTTTGCAAACCCATTTTTGTAGTCTGCCCTAAATATGATAGGCAGTAGTATACTGCATCTTTACACGGTGATCTGTTGTCAGATATTGTTTGGCTGATGACCGCTTGCTAGAAGCTGTGAAGTTCTTAGATCTGGGTGATGGGGCTGGCTGGGAGTTACTCCAGGTGACATTTCGATAACCGTCAATCGATCACTCTTCTCATGAATCTTTTCTTAGATTAAGACTGTGACTGCAGGCGATGCTGAATACTGACTACCGGAAGCGCCCAATTGCTGCAGCTGTCCAGAGCCATCGTTTTGTGAGAGGAGCTGTTTTGTAGGATCTACTCCAACTGTCCTACAGTTAGAAGGTTGTGGAGAGCAAATCAGCTGCCTGCTCCTCCTTTCAGCTCATACTGGTCTCACATTTATGTAATTAATTCTTAAGTTTCATGTTCTTGCCTTGGAACAGTTTATCAACGCAAACCAAATTACTTTTTTGTTTTGGTAATCATAATTCAGTTGCTGCACTTCTTTCTCTTGTGAAGTAGCGGTCCTTCGATGGAGTTCTCAACGCAATTTACATCTTGGGTCATTCGAAAATATTCTCTATGTTTCTAACACAAGATTTAAGGTTGTGTGCACATCTGCGGGAGCCATTAAGGCAGTGGGTAAGGTTGTAATCATAATTTCGTGCCCGAGTAGTCTAATATACTAATACCCCAACCAAATACCATTGGCTCGGATATTTGAATCTATAAAAGATAAATATAACTAGAAAGTTGTAAAATATTACGGAGTAAAAAATATATAATTACAAATGTTAAAATAATCTATAACTAAACGTATGTCTAATAGTCATTTAACCTCAGTTGGTCGGTTCATGGCAGCTGACTGGTGTTCTGTGGGATAATTGTTGCTAGTTGGTGGGATCATCGTAGCGGTGGTGGGGTCTTCGAGCTGTCTTTGTGAGGTGTGAGATCTTGTGTTGCGTGGGGATCTGGGGACATTAGGGTAAGGATGCAGGTCAGTCAAGTCGGGTTATGGGTTGAAGAATGGGTCGAAGCACCCTGTTTTGGAGCGCCAAAATAGGGCTGTCAAGGGGATGTACAGGTTGTTTTTTGTGGGTTGTTTAGGCTGGTTTTGGGCATGGCTGGGATAGGTTATCAAGGTTGTGATGTGGGCTAGGTGTGGTAAGGAATTGGGGATGCAAAGGGGTCGGATTTGGGGTGCTATTGGTGTCGAATCAAGGCTGGAAATCAGAGAAGCCAGAGGGAGGTGGGGCTGTTTTGCGTCGGTTTATTTTTTGGAGTGGTTAGAGTGGTCCTTTAGGGCTGAAATTTGGTACTCTAGTAGAGGGGAGTGTAGGGTACACAGTGGATGTGTTGGTTGTTGTGGGCAATGGTGTTAAGTGTAATCGATAAGGGTTCGAAGACGGGTTGAAAAGAGAAGTAAAGAAGGGTGTGTGTATTGCAGGGTTCGAACTTGGGTAGGAAAAAGGGGTAGGCTAGGGGCTTGGATGGAGGTCAAACACGGGATCAATGGGCAACGAGGTTGGGTCGAAAAAAGCACACTTGAACGAGCTTGAAAATTACGCAAAGGACGAGTTCAAAAACCGCTTTAAAAACTCAAGTTTTTGAATTAAATAAATGCGATAACCAAAACCGTCACATACTTCAATCTCCGAAATCAACAAAATTCAAATGATAAAAACTTTTAAATAATTTATTTTTCAAATAAATAAAAAATAAAAGCTTTAAAACATGAATTAAATCCAATGGCATAAACCAACGAATCAAACCTACGGGTTAAAAAACTAGTTATAAATAAATAAATAGAATTTGAGTTTCCATATCCCATAGATATAAATACATGAATTGGTGTAATTGAAAAGGGCGCAACAAATATCGTATTATACCTTACTCCGTAACCCCCTTGTGTCTATTAATCTATTATCTATCCTCCGACCCTAAACAAGAAACGGACTCAAACCTGAAACCACCACCAACACCAATACTAGTACATCCCCTTCCTTCCTTGATACCACTATCAATCAACCCTAATTTCTCACTTTCGCCGCACACTTCCTCTTCCTCTTCCTATTCCTATCTATCAACGTAATTTCGTCTCTCTCCTTTTTCTTTTATTTTATTTTAATTTCAGATTTGATTTTCCCTTTAAACTCATCATCTCACCGTCTTCTTTGTTTCTTTGTAGACGGTTGAACCATCTTTCGGCTAATGTCCACTTTCGCCAAACCCGAAAACGCTCTCAAGCGAGCTGAAGGTTAACAATTACTCTTTTATTATTATTATTATTATTTATTTTTTTGGCATCTTCAAATTATTTATTATTGGCTGTGATTTTCTAGTAATCAATTGTCAGGTTACATGGTATGTGAATCTTTAATTGATTTGCATTGTTAACGACTACCCAAACCCGACTGAGCATTAGGGATAGATAGATAATCACCCAAAAATATATCCACAAATGCTCCTATTATGTCCTTGATCTTTGTGCCAAAATGAAAGGACAACAATAATTGACCGGGACGGAGAAAGTAGTTTTAGAGGCCACGTAACAGCCTAATATATTCTAAACCTTTTTAACCGTGTATCATATTGATTTTACCTTTGTTTGGCGATGTTCAAAGGTACATGTCCGTAGCCTAATTTAATTTCTGTGTGTTGTAGAGCTAATAAATGTGGGGCAGAAGCAAGATGCTCTGCAAGCTCTTCATGATCTTATAACATCAAAAAGGTACAGGGCATGGCAAAAGCCGTTGGAAAAGATCATGTTCAAATACATAGAACTCTGTGTGGATATGAGAAAGGGTAGGTATGCAAAAGACGGTTTAATCCAGTACCGAATTGTTTGTCAGCAAGTGAATGTCAACTCTTTGGAAGAGGTAATCAAGTACTTCATGCACCTTTCAACTGAAAAAGCTGAAGTTGCTCGTAATCAAGCTCAAGAGTTGGAAGAAGCACTCGATGTTGAGGATCTAGAGGCCGATAAGCGGCCAGAGGATTTGATGCTAAGCTATGTTAGTGGGGAGAAGGGGAAAGATAGGTCTGACCGTGAACTTGTTACCCCATGGTTCAAATTCCTGTGGGAGACATACAGGACTGTCCTCGAGATATTACGTAATAACTCAAAGCTGGAGAATCTTTATGCTGTAAGTCTTATTTTAATCAGACCATCTATTTTGACTGTCGAAATTATGCACAACATACTGCATCATATTTAATTTGTGTATAATGGTATAATTGATTGTATTTCCATTACTCAACAGATGACAGCTCACCGTGCCTTCCAATTCTGCAAGACGTACAAACGTACTACAGAATTTCGCAGACTTTGTGAAATAATCAGGAATCACTTGGTGAACTTGAACAAGTATAAAGACCAACGAGACAGGCCTGATCTCACTGCTCCAGAAAGCTTGCAATTGTACCTTGACACAAGATTTGAGCAGCTAAAGATAGCCACTGAACTTGAATTATGGCAGGTTTGTCAGTATTCCAACCTACATGGTTTTGTGAAAATATTTCTGAAATGCTTTGGCATTGAACTCCATGATAGTAGTCAACTGTCAAACATATGTGGTTGTGTTACGTGCCTTGCAAAAGCGTCTACTAGTAATATTAGATGGGCATACAGTTCCTGCTTAAGGGTCTCTTGCTTTTAGTGTGTAAATGCTGTGTATGTGCGACCCTCTAAACCTGTCTGGAGTAGGAGATTCTGTGAAGGTGTTAAAGTAATAAGTCACTACTAATACTTATAACAAAGATGAGGATACTTAGGCTTGGATTGTACTTTTCTAGGGCACTTGGTTTTGCTCGAAATTTTGTGAGTTGCAACTGAGAGATCTTGTTCGTGCAACACTTGACATCCCTATAGAAGTTCGGATGGATATTGTTGTTTCTCTGGTGGTTTTTTTGTTTAATTTTAGACTCACAAATAAGTGGTGTACCGTGTATTGATGTGCTAGTTGACAATGTTGCGGTTCACGTTGTGAACCTTAGAACTGAGAAAAAAAAGGAAGACGCATCTGATGTAATGAAATCACTTGTAGTAATTGAATTTACACATATTTTTTCTGAGCTTTTAAAGTTTATAAGTTATATTTTAATTTTTGACGTCAAAACGCAAAACTAACTGAATATACATGTATAGTTTTTGAGCAATATTGTATTTTTTAAGCTTAATATTAAGAAATGAGTTCAAAAACTTTATAGTAAAATTCATAATGTTTAAAACAAAACTCTTAAAGTATAGTATAAAGCTCCCAAGCAGTCTACATTTGATGTATAATCCATACACTGTAGATCTGAAGTCTTTCTTCAGTTATTTTGCAGGTTAGGGATATTCTTTTTTGTTTCATCTTGTGAATAAAATGAAAATGTTCTTCTGATACACTTGTGTTTCTTTTACCAGGAAGCATTCCGTTCTGTTGAAGATATACATGGCTTGATGTGTTTGGTGAAGAAGACTCCCAAACCATCTTTGTTGGTCATTTACTATGCAAAACTCACTGAAATATTTTGGATTTCTGGAAGCCATCTTTATCATGCATATGCTTGGCTCAAGCTGTTCCTACTGCAAAAGAAGTTCAACAAGAACTTATCTCAAAAGGATTTGCAGACTATAGCGTCATCAGTGGTCTTGGCTGCGCTATCTGTTCCTCCTTATGACCATAGTCATGGTGCGTCGCATTTGGAGCTTGAAAATGAGAAAGAACGAAATATGAGGATGGCAAATCTTATTAGTTTCAATCTTGATCCGAAACTTGAGAGCAGGGAATTGGTAATTTATCTTCCTTTTGTTTGTTAAGATTATTTGCTACGCTTTATTAGTTGCGAACTGATACTGATATTGATTATGTTTGACAGCTCTCAAGATCAGCTCTTCTGTTAGAACTGGTAAGATCATTGATTGCTGACATAACTTGACATAACCTAGGAGCTATTGTGAAAACTTGAGATTTAGGCTCGTTAATGATGGATGGGGATCGTTTGCTAAATATTTGTTTTCTACTCTTTTGTTGTTGCAGGTATCAAAGGGCGTTATGTCTTGTGTACTACCTGAAGTGAAGGATCTTTTCCATCTTTTGGAAAATGAATTTCTCCCTCTAGATCTCTGTATTAAAGCGCAACCCTTGCTAAACAAAATTTCGAAGATTGGGGGTAAACTCGCTTCTGCTTCCTCTGTGCCAGAGGTGCAGTTGTCTAAGTATGTTCCAGCCTTAGAAAAGCTAGGAACGTTGAGATTGCTGCAGCAGGTCCATTGTTACTACCCTTTTCCTCCTATACTAGTGTACTCCTATGCATATTTTGATTTTGATTTCTGTTTATAGCTGTTATAACAGTCTTTCCACATTGCAGGCATCTCAAGTTTACCAAACTATGACTATTGAAAGCATACTGCAGATGATTCCATTTTTTGATTTTTCTGTTGTTGAGAAGATATCTGTAGATGCTGTGAAACACAGGTTTCTCACCATGAAAGTTGACCATATGAATGGGGCTGTTTCATTTAGCGTCATGGTAAGTGTTTCTTTTGTACTTGGCCATCGTTAACTGTTGTACACGTGTACTTGTAAATCTAGCTTGGAGGTTATATTCCTGTCTGCTTTACTGAACGAGATCAGCTGTCGTGGGGGAAAAATTCTTGATTGTTTGCTACATCATGGGTGTTGTATGTATATTGATGTTTGTATATGAATAACTGGTCGGACTCTCTCCAATTCTATCTGAGGATTTATTTGTCATTATTGCTCTTTGCTGTTTTTATCCATCTCCCGTCTAAATTTGCATTGAGTGCCATTGGTACTCTAGATCTGATGTAATGAATTGTAATGTTTTTTTTTTGACATGGAGACGAGAGTTAAGGGATTCAGTGGGTAACGAGGTATCGCTGTTGTCACGTCGATAATTCAAACGTACTGTAATCTGATGGATTTTCTTAATTGAAGTCTTGCAGACTTGCAGCTTTTGTACAGCTTTCTTTCTCTTTTATTTGTCTGAATTCTACAATCTGATAAGTATGCTCGGTACAGTAATATTGGTTGAAAGAATACCTCACTCTGCTTATCAATTGTGCGTGCCTGAATCTTTTGGATTCTCTATATAAAACATCTTCACCAAAGTACTCTTTAACAGCAGGAGTTTCGTATCAATTTTAATAATTCCATTCAGTTTCCTACGTTACTACTAGAGATGGAGATGCCATGGATTTGTTATGTTGTGTTATAGTATTCTTGCGTACATTTTTCTTTTACACATCACTTTTGCCTTACTGTTGGTGTTACAAAATGGGCTTTTCATTGGGATTCTCACTCTTAAACTGCTCTTATATCTTGTCCAGCCTAGAGTTTTTCTGTCGTATACGTCATGTCGGATCTCAGTTATATATATCTGGGCTAGAAGGTCCGATTTTGCTAGTAATTGAATTTTGATCAAACTTCTTATGATGAGTTAAAGTTTATTTGAATATTAAGATGAGACAATCTTCTAGAATAGAGGCTGCTTGCAAATGGGTTTGATTGGTGCTAGTAATCTCTTGCAGGATTTGGAATCTGATGGCTTGAAGAATCATCTCAGTTCATTTGCTGAGTCATTGAATAGAGCACGGCTTATGATATTTGCACCCTTAATCGAAGGGTCGAAGATTGCGGATATTTTACCTGGTTTAGCAGAGGTGGTCCAAAAGGAACACAAAAAGCTTCTTGCCCGAAAAACAATTATTGAGCATCGGAAAGAGGAGTTGGAGCGCCAACTTTTAGAAAAGGTAGTTTCAGTATTATTGCTGTAAGTGACTTTGTATTCTATGTTGAGCCATTTTTTCCCATATAGTAGAGTTTTTAAAATGAGTCTCACTTTGAAGGAACGTGCGGAAGAGATGAAAAAACAGCAGCTGCAGAAAATTAATGAAGCTGAAGAAAAAAAGAGGCTTGCTACTGACCTTCAGCGCAGGAGAAATGACCAGATACGTAAAGATGTGGAGGAGCGTGAACGTTTGGCCACTTTGGCTTTAGTTGAAGAAAAGTTGGGTAAAAAGCAAAAGAAACAGGTTTTGGATGGGGTGAGTGATTTTTATTTTAGATTACTTTTGCTTCAAACTGAGTAAATTGTAACTATTTTCAAGCAATGTGTGTGTACATAAATTGGATTAAAACTTTTTTTTGCATTTGGTAGATGTCAAAACAAGAAATCATGGAGGTGGTTCTCCAGGAGCAGGTGAAGGAGCGACAAGAAATGGAGAAAAAATTGCAGAAGTTGGCAAAGCAGATGGACTATTTGGAGAGAGCTAAAAGAGAGGAGGCTGCTCCTTTGATTGAAGCTGCCTATCAGCAATGCCTAGTAGAGGAACAAATTCTCCATGAGCGTGAGCAACAGGTTTTTGACTTGTCTTTTGTATATTTTTTTAGACAAGAAGGAAACCATCTATGTCTGAGTTTCATCTTGCCTGTTGCTCAGGAGCTAAGCGTTTCTTTTTGGTGCGAACAGTGTAGTGGATATTTTATCTATGTTATTTGCTATGTTACTCCGACACTTCAAGTTGGCTGTTTGCTTTTTGCTGGTTATTACATGACAGTATGACACAGCGAAATACAAGCACTTTACTTGGACAAAAAATGTGAAACTTCTTAAATTTGCCATGTCTGAAACTTCAACATTGGGCATCTTGCAACTCAGTAACATAGGTTAATATTTAGATCACACTTATTTGCTAGGTGTAACTCTTTTACTTCTGAGCTTGGTTTTCTTACATGGGACACTGGATGTATGATGAGTTTGGGCCCATGTAGTTTAGAGGAACATTTTGGATATTTGAGATTCAGGTTGATAAAGTGAAGTGACACTTTATGTGGCTTTGGAGATTATTTATCCATTGCGTTGCAGATTATTTATCCATTGCGACTTGCTACCTGGGATAGTTTATAGAAATCTTATTCTTATTGGTTGAAATTTGCAGTTGGAGGTGGAGCGCAGCAGGCAAGGTCATGATAACGACCTTAAAGAAAAGAATAGACTAGCCCGTATGTTGAATAACAAGGTTAGTACTTTGTGGCCATAAATATGATTTTGTTTTGTTTTTCGGTTATTTCATAGTGCACTTTAATATATATATTCAATTACAACTTTCTCCTAAATGTTTCAAGTAAGGATTATGCTTGTTTGAAGTGAATGGGAAATTGTTTTATTTTTCTACGCTGATATCCAGGTAAGTTTCCAAGAAAGAGTAGTGAGCCGGCGACAAGCTGAGTTTGCTAGGATGAGACAGGAAAGAGAAGAACATATCGGTCAAATTCTTTTGGAACGAAAGCAAGAGAGGGAAGCTAAGCGGAAGATGATTTACTACTTGAAGACGGAAGAGGAAAGACTGAACAAGCTTAAAGAAGAAGAAGAGGCACGGGAGCGTGAAGGTTTGTAACTTATGTGCAGTTTTCTATAATATATAGTTCCAAAAAATTTCGTTTTAATTTTGGTATTAGGGCCCTCTTTGATTTGACAAGTCTGTATTGGTTGATATATTAAATTGTTTGTGGCTTTTCAAAATATTTGATCTGCAGAGAAGGAAAGAAAGAAGAAGGAAGATGCAGAGCGGCAAGCTAAGCTAGATGCGATTGCTGCCAAGCAGCGCCAAAAAGAACTAGAAATCGAGGAGAAAAAGAGGAAGGAGAAAGAGCAGCTCTTTGCTGGTGACCATCCCATCCGTCCTTCTGAGCCTCTTTCCAGGCCTCAGGCAGAGGCTCCTGCTGCTGCTGCTGCTGCTGCTGCATCTGCACCAGGCAGGTATGTGCCTCGGCACCTACGAAGTAATGTTGAGGCTGCCCCTGCTCGGCCAGCCCCAGCTGCAGCTGCAGCCCCAGAGGGAGATAGGTGGGGACGAAGAGATGAGCGTCCATCTGGCGATAAGTGGCGCAGTGGATCAGCTTCTACTTGGTCATCATCACGCAACCCTCCTCGTGGTTCTTAGGCCGTGACCATTGCGTCTGATAATTACAGTTCAGAGAGCGCCTGTATCTCCTTGGGAGTTCCGTTTTGATTTTGGGTTGGATTTTTGTTTTCTTGAGTTTCTAATGTCATCAAGCATTAGGGATGCTGCTGTTATTTATACCTACATTGCACTTTGTTTGGACTTGTAGATCCCGAAATAATTCCCTCCACTCGACTTTTGTCATCTTTGTAGTTGTAGATGAAACAATCTTCGCACTATTAAGGAATGTATTTAGATGAAATGAATGTTCTGACATGTTCCCCTTTTGTGGTCTCATTCGAGGTTTGTTTTTTGATGACGAGACTCGAGATGTTGGCAAGGGCTTTTTCTTATAGAACATAAATTTTCATTGAGATCGTCCTACTTTTAGTTAAGTGCGATACAAACATTTGAAATATTCAAATGTTTTGGAAAATAAAACTTCGCCGTTCCTAGTGGCTTGAAGCTTGCTTATTCACTGTCTTCATGTTGACATGTATTGGAGTCTACTTTAATTGAACTGTTATCGAAATGGCGTTCATGCCTAATCTAGAATCTTTTTCATTGATAGAAGTCCTCGACATGCCTCCTCCCTGTTGAGTTTTAAACCGGAGTTTTAGACCATGGAGAACTCGAGAGACGGTTCAATGGTAAAAGATGTGAGCACAAATTTTGCTCCCAAGCTAATTGAACTCTTTTGCATTAGATCAGCATTAACAAAAATGAAGAACAACTTATACCTATCACTTAGTTACATATTATGACTCGCTTTAAAACGAGAAGTGACTCTTATTTACTCTTTCCTAAGAGCTTCAAGAGAGTTCGACATTGTTGAAGACTTGTGTGACGAATGGCGTGAAAATAAAAAGAATGGCATGTTTGTCTTGCCGATGTTATGAAGATGGCGAAGCTTATTATGTTCTTAAAAATTACTCAATTTACTTTTACAAAGGACTAAATGGGAGATGTGTCTCACAATCACAACATAAAATATTAGCAATACAAAACATGCCGAAATAAGAAAGGGACAATTCAAAGAATAGGAATAGAGTAGAAATCGGAACAATTTCTAATATGTACAAGAATATCACTTTTATTTTCCACACTCGCAATTTTTTTTCAAATTATCATGAGTTTGAGTGAGTTGTTAGAGAAAGCCGATGATTACATGGATTAGAAGTTACAATTTGGATAATATTGTGATAATGTGAGAATAAGATATATACTCAGAATGTATGAAATTGTAGATTCGAAAATAATACTCCTGTGAGACAAGGTTCTTGCAATACTAAGATCTAAGACGAATCGGGAATAACATTACATACTTTAGTATTATGTGATAGCATATCCGTCACAAGTTTGCGACGAGTCAAGTATTATTTATGTGGGTAGGTAAGTTAAAAGAGACATATTATTGCACATGAAATATACTCCCTCCTATTCTAAATAACATTATCTATTCATGGTGTCACAAAAATTAAGGGTTATTAATTAAATAAGGTAAAGTATTGTGCTAGGCTGATGTGATTGGAGAGAGGGAAGGTATTACGGGGTATTACTGTGGGGGGAGTTGATTAAAATAAGTACACAAATTCTCATTTGTGACGGGACGACCCGTCGCAAGCTTGCGACGGGTCAAATTCCCCTCACAAAAAGCAAGTGGTAAGGCAAGTAGGAGGATCCGTTTGTCTCCCACTTGGGCCCCACTTGCTCTTTGTAAGGGGGATTTGACCCGTCGCAAGCTTGCGACGGGTCGTCCCGTCACAAGTAAGACTTATTGAAATAAGTATTGTTGTGATGATGTGATTAAAATAAGATACAATATGAGTATTATGGGGTATTATTTTGGAGTAACGTAATTAAAATAAGTATACAAGTTTATAAGAAAATGGGAAAGTTATTGTGAATAGATGAAAAAAGAAAGAGGATGTTATTTTGAGCATGATTGACCTAATTTTTAAAAATTGTTTTTGTTTTTCAAAATGAGTTTTTTGCTAAGCTATTTCTAGGAAAAATTGTAAGTGGCTATAATTTTACCATAGTGTTTTCCAAAAAGAGCTTTTCTACATAATCAAATGAAAAATAATAAAATTATTATTAGACGTATATCAAAATGGGTGTCTATTCGTAGAGAATTAAAAATTACGAATGAAAAAATATTTATTTTATTTTATTAAAATGTTTATAACATACAAATTCTTCATTTATGTATAAAATGTAATAAAAGTATAAGCAAAAACTAGAAGCACCAAATTGGTACTTCTACTTTTAAGGGACAAAATATGAGCTTGGAAAAATTGTGTATGTAAAGAATAGTATTAAGATAATTAATTTTACAAAAATATAATGGCACATGTCAAATTTACATTTTCTCAACCAAACTTTAGTATATTGATATAAGATAAAAATATTTTTTTTTTGGCAAACACAACCTTTTAATTTTTTTTTTTTTGCGAAACACGATTTGTTTTTTTAAAAAAAAAGGTCAAATATAACCTTTAAAAAGAAAAATTGCCAAACACAACATTTTGGACGGAGTTTGACCAAGATTAAAAGACGGTGAGTTCGGTGACTTTCAGTCGATGTTTGAGATAGCAAACAAGGTCAGTTTAAGGTGTTCTTGGACCTTTTGAAAACGTGGGAGTACATGCTTTTTAATGGTGGTGTTCACGGTGGTCATAGGCGGTCCTAAAGGTGGTCAAATGGGTCGTGAATAGAGTCTGGACACAAGCAACACTACAAGAATTCCGGGTTTGTGTTTTGGGTACGGGGTTTTCGAGGGTCTTTTGAAGGGGTTATGGTGGTGCCTTAGATATGAAATTTGGTATGGTGGTAGAGGGCAGGGAAGGTCGTGGTTGTGTTGTTTGTGGTAGGTTATTGTGTTAGGTGGTGGTAGGGGCTGGTCAGACTCAGAAATTAAAAGACGTGACTTTCCATGGGTGACTTTCAGTCGATGTTTGAGATAGAAAACAAGATCGGTTTGAGATGTTCTTGGACTCATTGGAATGGTAAAAGTACAAGCTTTTCATATTTTGTCAACACGGTGGTCAAAGTCAGCCTTATAAGGGGTCGATTGGTGCATACAGTATGGTTAGAGAGGGTTGCTATAAGTCTTTGTTTACAGCGGGTGTCGGGGGTTTTTTCGTGGGTATTTTAATAGAGTTTGTTTAGTCTGAAATATGGTATGTAGATAGAGGGAACTGCAATGTAGGTCATAGATGTGTTGTTTGTAGTGGTTGTTGGTTGCAAGTGGTGGTTCGAAGGGAGTGCAAGTAGGTTCTCGTGTGCGAAACATGTAAGTGACTGTAAATGCTTTAAGTTAACGGAATCAAGGAACAAAATGTTGTGTTCGAAAAAAAAGTTTAAATATTGTGTTTGACAATTTATTTTGTAAGGTGGTACGGAGTATTTTGCAAAAAACAAATATTTTTAACATAGATTATGTTTAACCGGAAGCCTATTAAAAATAATCTTTCATATTCTATAATTTGGGCAAATATTTATCTTGTCCAAGTTTTAAGTGAACATATAGAATCAAGACCCACTTTCCATTTCCAAATTCTTTGATGGAGGAGTTTTGGTCAGTTTTAAGCTACATTAGGAATCCACGCAAGACACGACCATGGCAATTCCAAGGTGCACATAAATTATCGGGACACTTTATTTATTGATCTTGGAGGAAATACCCTAAATTTTATTAGAATGACTTTATTTGACAAGTTAGAAATTAAAGGATAAACCTGTCATATGACACAAAATAGAGTGCCTCGAAATATATTAGAGTGTATTTAATGCCATCCCAATTACATTGTGATTTCCATCAACCTTCCTTTGACCCTTTTTTTCTTTTCTTTCCTTTTTTACTCCTTTTTGAACTTTTTGTGAGAGTGACTAGTCATCAATTGTGTATCTTGTAATTCATGGCTATTTACGTGTGTTTGAAATGTTTCACCTTAATTGGCCAATAATATCTCCCTCACTTTGTTTATAGCCGAGTTTAGTGTAATATACAAGGACCAAATAAACACCGTCACATGTTCCGTTAAATTGCGACTAACATAGTACAGTTACAACGGGTATTTTGTGAGAGGAAATGGGTAGAGGGGACAAGGTGGGCTCCCCCCATGTGCTCTACACTCACCCTTGATGGGTATTTTGTGAGAGAATATGGTATACGTCTTAAGCTTAAGACGGATACCGCGGTCTGAAATAAGAATTTGTGAACATAGTAACATCTACACATGCAACGTACATGGTACACGTTTAGTGGTTATAAAATGTAACTAGTTTTAAGCCCGTGCAAAAATTGCACGGAGCTGTTTTGAAAATTTGATATAACAAATATTACAATAAAATTTACATTGTAGGTTATATGTTATGGAGTAGGTCTTATTTTTAACCGTCTTAAGTTTAAGAATTAATGTTATGTTATAGTGTTGTGAAGTTGTTTATATGTCATCCTTTCAAATTTTGATTATAATAAATAAATTCGTAAAACGAAAAGGAGGTAAGACTTCTTACTGTATAGTAGGGGTGTCATTTTTGCGGGCTATAATGCGTGTTGCAATTTTTTGTACTTCAGTTCATTTAAATTGGGATCCAAATTTGCAAGTCTTGCCAATCATCGTGCATTTTTGTACTTTAAATTCATTCAAATTGGGCTCCAAAGAGTACCACAAGGTCCACAACTATTTTGCATTACATATCTATTACTCCTCTGTCCCAATGAATTGTTATATTTTTCAATCTACACAAAGACCAAGGTAAGAATACAATTTGTCAAATAGATCAATATATTAAAGAAAGTATGTCCACTTGCCCACTCTAGCCACTTGCTCAATACTTACCCAATATAGAAATAGATAACAAATGAATAATACACCAAAAAAATGGAAATTGATAACAATTCAACGGTGCGGAGGGATTAACAATCAATCTAAAACACTCACAAATCCCAAAAATAGAAACCCCTAATTTCCCTCACTCGTCTCACATATACTCTACACTCTACAGAGCATCTTTTTCGTGTGTGAATTGCTAGCCAGGCTAGCCACTTTTTTCTTCTCATACACATTCCTTCATCAGTTCATCATCTTTAGCCCAAATTAAAATCTTAAACCAAACGGCCTAATATCTTCATTTACATCATCAATGTACACGCAAATTTTTTATTTTATTTGTGATTGATTAATCTGATATAAAAATAGAAGATTTGGGTTTGCACGTCTTAAAGGCTTAAATTTTAGGTTAGTAAAAAAAATTTATTTAATTCTGTAATTTTTTTTAATACAAATTGTGTAGGTATAAGTTTTATATCAAATATTAGTAACCTACACCCTTTTCTAATTTTGCTCAATCGTGAAAAAAGAAAACTGTGATTTATTATGAATAATTTTTTACATGTTATTCTGAACTTAATTGATTTTATAGATTGAAGATTTAAAATTTTCGATTTAATAGAAGATTAAAAAAACAAAGTACTCGTACAATATAGTATTGTGAAAATATTATATTTAAAGTATCTTCCTTTCTAAATTTTCCTTTTTATTACCCCTAATAAAATGTATCATTGAATTAATGAACGAAAATTTTGGTTTTCTTTAATACTATTGTTTATGAATATAAAATCGTTAAAAGAAAATAATTTTTGCTGCCTTGCCGGATTTTTTTAAGTTGCTATTAATTTTTTTTTTGAGTTACAATAATACTCCGAAATATTTAGTTTTCGTTTTATTTGTATACTTTTGGAAAAAAATTATTAATGAATTACAAATGCTTGGTTTGTAGAGTAGAGAAAAGAAAATTAAAGAATTAAGAGTGAGTGGTGGCCCACCAAAAATTGTTGTTTTGATGACGTGGGTGAAGGAGGATGGAGTAAATGTTTGTGTTTTAATATATAGGGGATAAGAGAGTTGAAAACCTCAAAATTAAATATTGATAAAAATAAGCGTTTTTTTTATAATTACCCCATTTTATGTCCTTTTTTTTTACAAATAACCCCTTTTTATGTCAAATTTTACTGATAACCCCCACTACTTTCACTTGAACCCCAAAATCAACACCAAATTATAAGAGCAACTCCAATAGCAAGCCACAAAGTCATGTAGCTTGCCTTGACACATACTTTTTCCAAGCAACAATGCCTTTAAGCTACAACATTCTCCAATGGTAAATTACAATGGATGTAGCTTAGAAGGTCCCACATGACTAATAAATAACCTAATATAAATTATTTTATTATTTTTTAATTACTTACTTTATTTATTTTGAAAGTCAAGCTACGTAGCTTGACAAAGCTACACCCGCTTGCAAACAGGAACGTCATTTTGTACTCCAATGGTGAGCATACAGCATACTGCTTGAAAGTTTTCAGTATTTGCAAGCAGGTCCCTTAATGCAACCATTAGAATTGCTCTAACTACGCTTACGTTTTTTATAAAATCTGATCTTATTCTGACATTACGACTTTAGCTCAACAAATATACCCAAATTACCCTTGTTCAATAATTAACAACCTGATTTAACAACTCCTTTACTCCCTCCCTCATTCAATTCCTAAAACTCAAATCAATTAATTTCCTAATCCTAAACCCCAAATCAATTCACCAGCTCATGCTTTCCTTCCTCTTTCATTTTTTGACAGCTACTCTCTCTTCCCCTCTCCTTCTCACGCTTCAATTTTTTTCCAACTCGTTTACAGGACCAGCTTCATGTACATGTAAGTTATGAAATTATTGACTTAAACACTCCTTCGTTAATCATTTTTGTATTTGGCAAAAATTAGGTTAAATTACATGATTTTATGGGGTTATAGCCAACTAATTGAACCTGTTAAGGTGCAAACCCTTGTCCCACATCAGTAGAATAAAAGTCAAAGGTGATCTTTATAAGTGTCCATAAAATATAATAGTACGAGGCCTTTTGGGAAGGAGCCCAAGAGTAAATCCGTGAGGGCTTGGCCCAAAGCGGACAATATCATACTATTATGGACCGTGGACACTGACACAGCAGAGGCCCAACACGAGGTATTCACGCTTCCGCAGAACAAGTGGTATCAGAGCCCAAGAGTAAATCCGTGAGGGCTTGGCCCAAAGCGGACAATATCATACTATTATGGACCGTGGACACTGACACAGCAGAGGCCCAACACGAGGTATTCACGCTTCCGCAGAACAAGTGGTATCAGAGCCCAAGGTTCAACTTGGGCTAGGCACAAGAAAAAGCATCACGATCAAGACTTGAAGGGTGCCTTACACTATAAGGCGTGGAACTCCTAATAGCTCGACGGAGAGCTAATATGTTCGCGAAGGCGACATGGGTCTCACAACGATGAGACGGGCCGTCCAAGAGAAGATCGTCAGCGACCCGAGGAGGGTGGGCTAAGGCTTAATGGAGGCCACAAAAAGCGGTCCATGGTAAGTCCAAAGGCGGTCGGGGGTGGCGCGCTGAGGCACTGGATTCGGACCAGTCCAGGGTATATTGGATGCAGAAGAGTTTGGTACGCAAGTGTGGCACAAGTTCCGTGAAGGGACAGATGAACCCTCAGGGAGACACATGGTGTGTCAGTTAAGGGGAGGTTTATCAAGACTTGGTGATGCAAGGTGTCTAGAAGTTGGGGCTGTAAGTTGTGGGGAGGTCCTCTATGGAGGTCAAGGTCCGAGTCAAGATGATGGTACTTGGTTTGAGGGGAGGCCGGATTGTTAGGGTGCAAACCCTTATCCCACATCAGTAGAATAAAGGTCGAAGGTGATTTTTATAAGTGTTCATAAAATATAATAGTACGAGGCCTTTTGGGAAGGAGCCCAAAAGTAAATCCGTGAGGGCTTGGCCCAAAGCGGACAATATCATACTCCCTCCGATCCAGACCAATGGTAACACTTACCATAAACGGACGATCCACACCAATGGTAACATACCTTATTTGGCACACAACATTACTATGTTATCCTTATTCCCATTTGATATTTACACAAAATGCCATTATATGACTCACCTATCAACCCCACAATTAAACCCATAATTACATACCCCACCTACTTTTTCCCTTTTTACCCCTCATTTTTCCACCTTTTCTTAAATACTCCAATTTCCACCATGTTACCATTGGTGTGGATCGGAGGGAGTACTATTATGGACCGTGGACACTGACATAGCAGAGGCCCAACACGAGGTATTCACGCTTCCGCACAACAGAACCATTGTATGATATAATTTCAGGGGAAGTGATAATGTCTCATGGATTGAAGAATGGAGGAAGTGTTTAATTAGCTTGTATACTCCGCGCAATTAATACCGAATAGAACATTTGCAAATCGTAAGAAATTTAAGAATGGAGGAAGTGCTTAATTGGGATGTCGATTTTAGGGTTTATGGGTTAAGGTAAAAGGGCTTAATTGGGGATGAACTTGGGTAATGAATTGATTTGGGATTGTTATGAATTGAATTAGGGAGTAATTGAATGAGAGGGGGGGGGGGGGGGGGGGGGGGGGGGGGGGGGTAGGAATTGATTTGGGGTTGTTAGTTATTGAATAAGGGTTATTTGGGTATATATGCCGAGTTAAAGTTTTTGGGATGTGCTTTTTCACATACGGATTGTACTCTTTCACATACGGCTTTTACAATTATACCCTTGTCATATTTCCTATCTTTATCACCTAATTGATTTTTTTCTCTTCCATCATCTACCTTCACCATCAAAACCATCTCCGTTCAACTGCTCTTGTCCATCTAGTCGCCGACGACGTCACACTGGCCGACCTCCGGCTACTATAATTAGCCTCTCCCGTCCCCGCACTATTAATATTTTAAAAAAATCAAAAGAATACAACAACGGTAGTACAAACCTCATCGTGCGACAATCCGTCAATTTGCTGATGAATTCGTTAACGGTGATGCATATGTAACTACAAGGGTAAATATTTGATTCAACTCTTAACATGCGGTGTACTTTGACATTAAGTGACAAATGACAATTGGTGGATTAAGTTTGTGGCACCATCAATTACAAATCAAAATTTGACAAATCAATTTTTAAATCCTAATGCTTAATCAAACCCTAATTAACAATAATTGTTAAGCATAAATCTAATAATTTTAGAGAAAAAACGTATTAATTGCTAAAGAAAATTACTCGTGCTTCAATAATTGGAGAATTATAATTCATCGTTAAAGTCTATTAGGTTCGAGTTTAGGCTAGATATAACTGAAAAGAGTATTGATTTGGTTTAGGAAAGATTGATTATGTTTAGAAAAAGGGTATGCTATGGAAACTTTATGAAAAAATGTATGTGAAAGAGTAAAATCCGTATGTAAAAAAGTAATTTCGAAGTTTTAATGTCGAAATAAAATCGGGTTTTATAAAAAACGTAAGCGTAGTTATAATTTAGGGTTGATTTTCAGGTTTAAGTAAAAGTAGTGGGGGGGTTATCAGTAAAAATGGACATAAAAGGGGGTTATTTGTAAAAAAAAAAAGGGACATAAAAGGGGGTTATTATAAAAAAAACACTAAAAATAATAATATATTTATTCGTCTTAAAACGAGTTGACAAAATACGTATTTTTGTTAGGTCTTAATAAAAAGAAGTTGATTTTTTTTGTAAAATCTTTTACATAAAAGTTGAATATGATAAATTGCAATGAATCTCAATTTCTTTTACACTTGTTTCTAACCCAAGTTATAGGGCAAGATTATCTTATACTGCTAGACAAATAATTTTCTATTAAAAAATTATTCATTTAATGCTAATAAATGAATTATATTTTTTCACATTTGAATCGTCTCAAATTAAACGACCGTCTCACACAATAAACTTTAACTAGTTTTAAACCCGTGCAGAATTGCACGGGTATTTTTTAAAGATTTTGTTATAATATTTTAATCCTAGATAACCATAACAAAAAATTAATATTTTACTTAAAAATATAATAAAGATAACTTTCATGTATCAAATATTTAAATGAGCAAACTAATAGAATATGATTTTGTAACATAATTTTCAATGTACGAACAAAAATCAATGAAATTTCGAATTTCACCATCGCAGATTAAATCCTTATAATTCCGTACTTTTCGCTAAAACTGTATAAATATTTACATGTCGCACTACTATGATAGATATGTCTAATCTGCGCAAACATGTGGAGCTTGGGTGGTACTCGTTTATATCCACCCTCCATAATACATTGACGTCTCTTCATATAATACTCGTTGTGTATCGGTTTTTTGTGTATCTTTTTCATTTTTGGGTTTCTAATTCAACTGTTTATCTTTTATATATGAAAGTCTTTTGATGTGTAATTTAATAATCCAATGTAATTATTTTTCAGTTGTCATCCACAAATAGTGTCTTCCCCATTTCTTGGTCCTAGATGGAGGGAGTAAATCATAGACCGAAAACAAAGAAATAAATATAATATATTTTATTATTATTTAACCTTTTATATGATTTAGTAGCTTGTTAATTTATAACATTGACAGATTTTTTTTTTGTCGTGTCCAAGTATCCAACATTTATCCCACTCGTGAATGTTCAATTCTTGGTTGATCCAAGTATCAAAGATGTACATTAAAAGAAAAACACAGATTGTCATTTGTGAGTTGTGATGGGGCGATCCGTCGCAAATCTAAGACGGGTTAACCCTCCTCACAAAAAGCAAGTGGGGATAAATGGAGCTCCTTACTTGCCTGCCCCCCAAGCTCTTTGTAAAGTGAGTTCGACCCGTCTTAAGCTTGCGACAGATTGTCCCGTTGCAAATAAGACTTGCAGAAAGAAAAATATATAAATTCAATTATGCCTTTTAAAAAGAATCCAATTTGGAGAAAAAATTGCCTCCCACGAATATTTGAATTTATATCAGAAAAAAAAAATAGTGTACAACAAAGCCCAACCTAACCGCTATTATGAATCTCAATCAAAAATATCTACTCCAAATATGAAGAAGTAGAAGATAAAACCCCTATATTTGAGCTCGTATCTGCCGCCCCCCTCTATCAATTCCTCTTCTTCATTTTTCCCATCCATCATTTCCAATTAAAATCCCATCCCCTCTAGTTTGATCTTTATTTTCAAAATTTCATACTCCAATATACGGAGTATACATTTGGAGTAATTTTGACACTTAAACTAACATATTTACAAAAAAAAAAAAGACAAATATTTGCATATTAGTTGTTTAAACTCATTTTTTATTTTGTTTTCTGCATCTGAAGATTCTGAACAATTTGATTTGTGAGCTACATAGCTAATTTGGTAAGTACTTCAAGACTAAATTATCAAATGATATTTCTTTTTTTATTTTTAAGTTTTACTCCGTATATAGTAATTTTTCATGTTGATCTTGTAATCGAATATATAGATAATTTATGTAGAAAATAAAAATGTACTCTTATTCAGATTTTTTTTACTTCTATATGATTTTTCTAAAAAAAATATATTTTCCTAATTATATTTGTATTTATGTGACCCCTTATATTTTTTTATATTTGATTTTTTTTATAAAATTAATTTCTAAATGATTTATTTTCTAGTAATAGTCCTAATTTTTTTCCCAAATTGCTTGATTTTTTGTTCATTACCTAACTTTATGTGACAAACAATTCTATTAAATTTTTTCATAATGTTAATTGTTAATGTATGGTTTTATATTAGAACAATTATGAAAGAGAACAACTATGAAAGAGAGTAAATAAATATTTTGCAAAAGATGTGGGACCCATTATTCTTTTTTGCTTCCATATTTTCAGCAGCAATAGAAAAACTTCAAATGTTTGTGGATTAGTATAAAATAGATTACTAAATTACTAAAATCTGTATACATTACAATTTAAAAAATAACGTACTTTAGCCCAAGATTTCTACTAATTAGTATTGACTGATCTTTGTTAAGAGCCTGATTAAATATATTTTATTAATTGGTGAAAACTTACTTCATTATAAAATGGTGGACCATGACTTTGAAGTTCTTCTCAAATTTCAAGCGCGTTTCTCTTAGTCAAGAATTTAGCATATTGATTACTCGTATTTTCCTTACTTGTCATTTTCTAGTTGTGTAGTATAACTCACCTATATAATTAGCTATTGTTGTTGGTTACCTTGTTTAGCAAATAAATAATACTACTATAAACCATCCATATATAGTAAGTCATGGTAATCCCGGTCACAATTATCTGTCTACCTTTAATTAAAATATTTCTCTTAAAGAATATAAAAAGTAAACAAATTACTGAAATTAAAAAGGATTAATTATCAGTTGTTGTAGTAATATAGAAAGAAGTTGTTACACCTTAACTTTTGTCATTGTGTTATAAAACTTGATCGTAAGTTTCATAAAGTAAGTGATGACGTCTAAATATAAACAAGTTAAATGGTAAAAAATTCGAGTTGCTACTTTTTGTTTCACGAACATTTATGAAAAATGTGCTTGTAAAATAAAAACAATATAAAAGAAAAACAATAGTTTGGATTAGATTGGACATAATTGTTAAAAAGGTACTCGTAACTACGTAGGAGTGAATTATCGAAAACACAAGGTGGTCATTCAACAACAAAAGTTTAAGGGTTTTATTGTAAAAGAGAGGTCATTTAACATAGCTTGTTTAAGCTATATCGATTTACTAATTACTTGTTGACCTATAACAGTTAATGAGTTATCATCTGCTAGCATATTTTGTGCTATAAAAATGATGTCTGGTGCTGTAAATCTGTAATTTTGACAAAATTGAATTTTTTATATCATCACAAGATTAAATGATGTCACCCATGAGTCGGTCGTAAGTACACGATAATTTAAATTTAAACGTGAGACGTAAAATAGACTATATCAAACTTGTTAGTTTCAAACCCTAGGTGGAAAATGGAAATCATCAAATGATAAGATTTCATAATTGTGATCCAATTCTTCAAAACATCTAATACTTTTTTTTAAGCTTGACTTGTAGAATATTCACAATGTATGTAATATAATATGAAGGTCGTTCTACGCGGTTTCATGAGGAGGGTATTGGCAGTTGGCACCTTGTGGTTGGTTATAAAAGAAGCAACTATGAACCGTTATTCGTTATATACTCACTTCATTATTACTACTTCTAACTAAACATTCTAATAATAGATGGTATTCAAGAGGCACTTTGGTGAGGAAGGAAATGATGAATCACCACTATCATCTAATTACTCCCAAACTCAACCAACTAAATTTCATAAGTGAGTCCTACATTTTATCTTTTAATTTTACATCATGTGTAAGACGGTTTTAGAATAAATTATATTCCCTTTAATTTAGGGTGTTTTTGTCATTTCTTTAATGTATGTGAGCAGTGTTTTAATTAAGAGGGAAAAACAGCCTAAATTGGAGGGAGTATATAACAGTATGTAACTTTTTGATATTATAATTATCGCGTGTTATTATAGGATCATTTTTATACAATTTTTCCTCTATTATGTACATGTTTATTTGAAATTGTTAAGGGGATTTTGAAAAACGTATATAAACAAATAAAACAGAAAAAGAAATATTATTCAATGTCCTTAAGAAAAAACTTGTTTGACTATAGCCTATTGCTATTTGTTTGGAATTATTGTTGATGGTTAGTTAAATGGTTGTTATTGTACAGAGTTGTCAAGTACGTGATGAGAGAGACATATTTGCAAGAAATTGCGGATAAGATAGCCATTAGACTTGAGCATACCTTTCGCACAGTGGTATGATTTCGTTTAACGGTTTTTCTAACATGCGTTAAGCAAATTGAAGAAAGATTCACCTGAATATATCGCTAAATTTGGTAAAAGTGAGTTCAACTTTAACTTAGGATGATATGTTATTGTGAATCTTTCAATAATTAACTTATTAAAATGTGGTACACGTTTCATTTAATTATTCATGTTAGTTTGGGGTTTTGTTGTGATTATGATTTTGAGACTCCGTATTTAACTAGTTAATCATCGCTATTTGATATTAACTTTTGTTTTCCTATACAAAAAAAATATTAACACTTGTTTTTTAAATTTTTGTTATGGCCGTATCGTACCTTTTTGTGGTTGTTTTCTTTTGTATGACTCACACATTCCCTATGTCCTTTTCGAATAAGAGGGGCAAAAAATATTAAGAGTAACAACAAAATTTTGATAATTTTTGTGACAAAAACACTCACGTCAAATTGTTATTCAAATTAAAAAGTCAATGATTTTGGAAAATCAAACATTGAATTACTTTCATTGAAGTTGCCAATTTTTTTGTAACCAAAATCATATGGTTATAGGCTCGTTTGAGTTTCGAAACATCTAGTCAAACTCTCGAAATCCCAAGTGATTTTACTTGTATGAATTCTTGTTTAAGAAAGAAGTATCCGTTAACTTAAAACAAATACTCCATAGTATAAACAAAACAAACATTTAATGTATAGATATTAGCAAAAAATATGTCTGATCTATGCAAGTGAAATGTTAGTTGACATGTTTTAGTCTTAAGACCGATGTAGACTTGCTTGTATTAAACTTGTATTGAAGTTGTTGTGAAGTCATCTAGAATTAATGTTTAATTGATGATTATTCAATTCCACAATTATAAACAGTTGAAAGAGGAATTAGAACAACATATTGCTGCTTCTAATCAGTCATCTCCAAGGTATGGATTCTGTTCCACATATATTTTTTTTTTTTTTTTTTGGCATGTCACTTTCTAGCTTGTTTTTGTTGACTTTTTTTTAGTACAATTCCAATAATACTGAAGAATATGTATTTGTGTCAAATATCAATTTCTTAGCTTAATTTTTGTCCATGCACTATAAACGTGTCTAATACCGGCTAAAAACGTAGTTGAGATATCCAAGTGTCTCTCATATCACAAATTCTCATTTAAGACGAGCAGTATCCGTTTTAAGCTTAAGACGGTTCAAATACATACCAAATCTTAAGCAAGACAGAAAAAATCATTGCAATATTAGATCTGTTAAAAAAAAAGATTGAAAAAAAAGGACGCATACAAAAACGTGTTGAGTGATGGTACTCGTTTGTTTGTTGGCTATAGACGGTCTCTTGTTTACCAACCGGAGTCGTTCCCGTCAAGAGGATTGGAACTACAGTTCATCAAAAAATTGCCTTTCACACTCTTCACAAATACGAGGATAGGGGATGAGGAGCATACCCCTCTTCAAGTGCATCTAATTGATGCAAACTCAAAGAATGGGATCCACCATGGTAAATTCTCCTCAATTAAGTTGGAGATTGTTGTTCTTAATGGTGATTTCCTGGCAAATGGTCGAGAAAATTGGAGCGAAAGCGAGTTTAATGATAACATTGTGCGTCAAAGAGAAGGTAAACGACCGTTGTTGATAGGAGAACTCTCTATAGTCCTTGTCAATGGTGTTGGCTCCCTCGGGAATGTCAGCTTCACCGACAATTCGAGCTGGATAAGGAGTCGGAAATTCAAGTTGGGGGTTCGAGCAATGGCTAATGGTTCTGTTGGTATTGGCATCAAGGAAGCTGTCAGTGAGGCGTTTATGGTGTTGGATCATCGCGGGGAATGTAAGTCTTTTTTTTCTTAACTGCAAATCTGTTTCTAGGCAAAGTAATCGTCTACAAACTGAAACATTGCAAAGTCGCCCCAAATTTGTGTCAACACGGATCAAAAACCGAAATTTTACCAACCGAAACAGATCCATGAAAAAACCATATCCAAATCGAACCCAAACACAATTAGAAACTTGATTAAACTCGCTTGTTTCTTATACTTTCAGACGGGTTCCGAAACATCGTAGTCTCTATTTGTATCTATTCCGTAGAATATTCTTAGCCTTAAACATGGATTCTGATCTTTGCTTGAATATATGAAGCCTACCAGAAGCACAATACACCATCCTTGGAGGACCCAGTTTGGCGTTTGAAGAAAATAGCAAAACTAGGAGCATCACACAAGAAACTCGAGTCGCAGGGGATCACAACCGTCAAGGACTTCCTGACGCATTACAACATGAACCCCTCATCTCTACGTTGTGTAAGAAAATTGATCGTTTGAATAATACAGTAGTTTATAAAACGAGGTGCATAATATCATACAATGGTTTTATATAAAAAATAGTGCTTAAAAAATACGGGCGATAGTTATGGCTATGTGGGTTGCTAATAAGCTTGAGCAATTATTGTAGGTGCTTGGAAAAGGTGTGCCAAATAGAGCATGGGAAACAATGGTGAAGCATGCTAATGAATGTCATGTCGACAAAACGTATTATCGTTACTCTGATGAATCTAACTGTGTCGAGCTCATCTTCAATTGTGTCTACAAAGTAATAGCAGTCAAGTTCAGGGGCCGCGATTACCAGACACATGACTCCCTCGATATTCACCATAAGGTGCCATTCCACTCGAACTAGATAAAGCAAAACAAAACCAATCCAAAAAATGACACGGTAACAGCAACTCAAATACTGACCCAATACTGACCTGATAAGTGATAACAATGCACCCAAAATGAACCATACCTGCGAACCTAATGACCTGTTAACATCCATTTATATTTTCAGCTGACGAGTTGTAATTCTTTGTCAGGCTCTAGTGGAGGAGTTGAAGCAGTCTGCACTTATGAAACCGAATGAGCTGGTGTCGTTTCACGGCATATCAGCTATATCTCCGTTAGAGCTACCAACTATTGGACATAACATCCTACTCTCTAGTAACCATGATGATTTCTCAACAATAGATCAAGGTACGCAGCAACTCTACAGATAGTATTCAGATGTTACTTTTCACTTCTGAATTTGATGGTATTTATGCAGATAAACAAGAAAACCAGATGGATTTTAATCTGTTAGATACAGCATCATACCCGGGCACAGCTGAAGGATGCAGCTATCTTCCAGAAGATGATTCCACATCTCAGACTGACCCACCCGTACCTGTCCATGAGTTCTCTCCATCGACCTTCATGACAGGGAATTTGTATTCTGTCCCTTCTGATGGCTTCTGTAACTGGTACCTGAACAGTCCAGGTACAACATACACACACAACATCAATCCATTCGGGGAACTATTACACCCTCAAACCGCAACATGGGGACAAGATGATGGTCTGTTTACCATTTTGCCCCCTATGACTCGATATGGGATACCATATCAGAACCCGGAAAATGGTGTGAACATCCCGGGTAATGGATCCCCCAAGGCTGGCTGGTGCAAGCTTCGTGCTGCTATCATGTGGAAGATAGTTAGGCGTAATGCTGCTGCTAGGAGGAAGGGAAAGTTTTCTTACAGCTAGTGATACGGTGATAATGGCCACAGTAATTGTATAATTATTCTGTAGTGTCTAATGTCTAAAGTCTGAAGTCTGGGGTTGCAAAGTCATGGGTGTTTATAATAGCAGCTCCCGCTAAAAGATGGGTGGCGTTCTTTTTCATTCCGTTTGTGACGTTTTATACAGTTATACCCAGCAAATAAAGCAATTTCAGAATACAATATAGAGAAACAATCTTTATAACATAAACATTTAAGACAATTTGCATTTCCTAATCATGTTGAATTTCAGAACATGGGAGTACCCATGTAAACTATGCACTCATGAAGTAATCTAGGTGTGATAGAAGAATGATGCAACGCTTAATATTAAGATTGTTATTACATGTTTTTAAGAAAATTCCTAGAAAATTGAAAGCAGCGGAAACAAGATACGCTGGAACGATACTCACTAAACCTCCCGTAAGCTTGGTAAATGAATGGCTTCAGTCAATCTTCACCGAGGAGAACAAGTAGTGAACAAACCAGAAGGAGGAAAGGAATCCAACTGTACCCGTCACCAACATGATGGCAAAGACGGTAAATAGAGAGTATCCCAAGTAGAGAGTGGCGGAGACGGGGCCGCTCAAACTCTTAAGGTCGAACACGAGATAGTTAATGGAATAAAGGAAAATGTAAATGGCCACAGAACCCGAGGCAAAGAATGACTTCCACCACCATTTCCAATCCTCAACACAAAGATGCATGTATGTCAGAACAAGGGAGACTTCAGCACAGACAACCACGAGTAAGATCAGGACAATGAAAAGGAAACCAAAAACATAGTAAAACCGACCCATCCATAGGCTTGACAAAATGAAGAAAAGCTCGATGAAGAGAGTGCCAAATGGAAGTGTCCCAGCACCAAGGACTAACAACCAAGAAGGATATTTGGGAGATGGGATTTCACGGGGAATTTGGTTAGTTCGCACAGGGTATTCAATCTGAGGAGCCTTGGCACCAAAGTAACCACCGATCAAGGTAAGGGGAACAGAGATGCAGAACCAGAGCAAGATAAGAATGACATAGAGGGAGAATGGGATAGCTCCAGTGCTGTGACTTCCCCATAGCAAGAAATTTAAGACCGTCAATATGAAAAAGGCAATGCCAGGGAAAAAACAAGCGGCCTTCCAAGAAACTGAAGCCCAACCTCTGTTATCTTCACAACCAAGTGTCCGCCACAATCGAACAGCAACATAACCGGCAGCAATACCTAAAATCAAGTAAAAGAAAACCATGCCTGTGAGGAGAGCTCCTCGAGATGCAGGTGACATGAATCCTAGAGCGGCAAACATAATTGTCACGACACCCATCCCAAGAAGCTGAACACCATCTCCAACCATAACACAGAGCAACATGGGATGGCTAGGAGCCCGGAATACATCACCTACAACAAGTTTCCAGCCAGACAGCTCCTCAACCATCTGAGCCTGAGCCTCCTTGTCCAATTCCTCATAACGAGTCAAATCACGGCGAACTGTCCGCAAAAAGATCACAAAGACTATTCCAGCGAGGAAGGTGATAACCATAAGGGAGTTGAGAATCGAGAACCAATGGACTTTAGAACCCTCCATTTTCAAATAAGCATCCCATCTAGAAGGCCATCTAATATCACTTTCCACAAAGGAGACCTCGTAACTAAAAGCAACAGGCTGATCCTTGTTGATTGCCATGGACACACTAGAGGGATCACAGTTGATCTTTCCTGGGTACGTGCTGTACATCTTCGAATCCTTAATGGCATTCATATCATGCTGTACACTACAAGGGACCACCTCAAAACCAACCACCATATACCCAGGTTCGCCAGATCCAGCATCATTTCCTCCGGGAAACATGTCAAGACCATCAGCACTTCCCATCGTTATAGGGCTCTGATCATACTTATGAACAAGGACGGTAAACTTCAGATGATTAAAGATATAATATGCATCCTGGATTTTAACTCCAACAGGATAACCATTCCACCTCAAGATGAGATCATCCTTCTTGGTGTACCTAATGGCGGGGAGATTGTCAAGGATCACATTAACCTGATACATCTCATCAATCCTTGTTGACAAGACCTTAAACTCGTCCGCATTAAGAGGGTTGGTCTTACATACCAAAATCTCCGTCTCATTTTTGTACATTTTAAACCTATACGGGGAATTCTCAATCCGATCACCCATAAGAAGCTCACCCAAATTCTCTGCACTATCCTTCACACCCTCCTCAGGCGGACAAAAGGGTAAACTATAGTAACTATAAGGGATTTCAGTATCAATTGAGGTCAAAGAATTAACCTTAACCGACAACGGATCGCCAACTTTGTATTTATGAGGATAACTACCAGGAAGATAAAACCCATTTCCAGATTCAAACACCAAGCAAATCACAAGTACCCAGATCCCCAAATTACCTAAAGATCTCATCTTTCACTCACAATATCACTAATTCTGTCAGATCTGGCAGAAAAAAATCAAGAATTAACAAAATTAGCCCCAATTAAACAAGAATCCCAATTAGGGTTTCTTTCAAACAATCATAAAATTACAATTACGATCTAAACATGCAAAACCCAGAAACCAGAATTGGGAATCTAGGTCAAAATCGAATCAACAAGTCTACCCAATTGTAATAACATAAAGATTATAACTTTGAAATGAACAAAAAATGATGAACTAACTAACCTTGGATTTCAGGAAGGGGAATAACGGTGAGAGAAAAGAGGGATTGTTGTAAGAACCCTAAATTAGATGGTGAAATTGGGGGTTTTGGAAGAAAAATAAAGCGATAGAAACGAGGAAAAAAACGTGAGTTAGAAATAAAAAGAGCTAAAAAAAAGGAGTTAAAGACAGTTTGAAGTGAGAGTATGAAGTAAATGAAGGAGTTGCGAGCAAAGTTCTCAAACACTAAAGGGACACTCACACCAATGCCAGATTCAGATCTCTTCCATTTTTATTTTTATTTTGTGATTTTTCTCTTTAATTTAAAATTTAAAATATATGTCGGCTCTCAATTGGATTTTTTTTTTGGGGTTTTATACATAAATAATGCTCGAAGGAGAAATTAGAGTAAATGTTGGATTTTTTTTATTAAAAATATAATGGTCGGGAAAATAATAATTGTTGTATTGATCTGAATTTGCAAATATTGGGGTTTCGATAAGATTACCTTTCACAAGTCTAGCTCGTGTTATTATTAAATCGTACTCCCTTATTCAGTCATTTCTTCTCATTTCCTTTTTGCACAAGAAATAAGAAAATGAATTTGGACCACACAAAACACATTACCTCACACACAAATGAATTTCTACCATTCAAAACACACAACCCCACAACCAAAAAAAGAAAAGAGGGAAGAAGACCCGACTTACCCGATAAGGAAATAGGTAAAAAATGAAAGAATATGAGGGAGTATTACATAGTAACATCACTTCACAAATAGATTGTGTTTGTGACACATTTAAATCAATTAATTGTCATTATTTATCCTCACTCCAAACTCAACTCATCTCCTATATACTAAAAAATAATATGGGGGCGTTTGGTTCGTCTAAGGGAAAGGGAATGAAATTAAGAAAAGGAAAGAGGGTGAAAGGAGTGGGTTTACCGAAAATTTAACATGGTGTTTGGTTCCCAACTTCCCGTCATGGTCATCAAAGGGAATAAGAGAAACACCAACAATTACCCATTTCCTTTTTTATCACTAACCACCACCACCACACAGTAAGCCCATGTCGCCACCACCTCTACCGTCAATGGCCGTCTACGCCGGAAATACCCCTCCCGTCATCGGCGTCCACCCCAACTACCACGCTACGCGCTACTCCGTTCAATTGTTGTTCATTAGAACGACCTAGTGTTTAGGGGTGGAGAAGGGGATTTCAGTGGTTGAAGGAGGTTTTTAAGGGGTTATGGTTGGTGGTTAGTTGGTTACGATGGTGGGTGGGGGTTTTGAAATGGGGAAATGGTGTTGTATGCAAAGGGGTCAGGGTGAAGGCTAGAGACGGTGGTATCTCCTTCGTGATACCGGTGCATGGTGCCCATTCATCGGAGACGGGGAGGTGGATGGAGTTCATTGGCCGCGACAGTATGTCGTATGGTGGTGGTGGGTTGGGGGTACGTGGGCGTAACCTCACAGGTGAACAGTGGGTGTTGGGGTGAGTTATAGGGGGTAATAAAATCTCATCCCTGGGTTAGGGGAGGGGTTATTGTCATTCCCTTTGTTTGTGTCAAGCAAAGACATACAAAAGGGAATGACTAAGTTTATCAATTGGTTTGAAGTTAGGTCCACAATAGAGATGGTCATTTCCGGGTTCGGGCCGGACATGGGCCGGGCCAAGAAGAATAATTGTACCCAACGGGCCAAAGTAGACTAAGGCCCGCCCGCTTAAACGGGCCTAAATGTGTGCCCGTACCCGCCTTTACTTGCGGGCCGGGTAACCCGCGGGCTAGCGGGCTTCCATTTTTTTTCCTTGCAAAATCACAAATATATATATTAAACTAATTTTTTTTATTAATTTAAGAATAATAATTAACACAATTAATTATAACTTATCAAATAAGTCTTGATTTACATTATTATTGTTTGAACATTTATTTAAGTTAAACGTTTGGTTAATTAAAATATATAAGTATTTTCATTATATTTTGATCTTTATAGTTTACGCATTATGTTTCACAAATTACAAATTTCGTATTTCATATCCCTATAAAGTTATACCAATTTTCCTGAAAAATGTCATATTTAAGAATGAAAAGTAAAGATTTTAAATATAAAACGGGCCTAACGGGCGGCTCGCGGGATTTTCTTGTTGTCCATACCCGCCCTTTTAGCTTGGCGGACCAGGCTTGGCCCGCCCTCTTTTTTTATCGGGTAAAAAATATTTGTCCAAGCCCGCTAAGAAAGCGGGTTGAATGGGTCGGGGCTAATGGACGGGACGACCCATGAACAACTCTAGTCCACAAGTAGGTTCACACAAAAAAAAGGGAAAAATAAGAGAAATGAAAGACCTAGTGGAAAACTTGGTTGACAAAGAACCTTGTGACCCCACTGCAAGACCTCATTCACATCTTCCACACGCCATGTTTCTATTGGTCATTTTTATTTTTATTTTTTTTATACAAAGGTCATTTTAATTTATTGGTGTAACTTTATTTTAATATAACTTTTGTGACCATATTATTCAAGTTTTACAAAATATAAAAATAAAAAAGTTAAACCAAAATTCTTAGTTTTTTATTAGGGTTATTTAATGGGAATACTCTGAACTATGACACCACTTCTTAAAATACTACATACTATAGTTTAACTAGCAATACTATCAGCTAACATGTACCCTATCTTATAACAGACTTCCCTTATAATTTACCTGTAGCAGCAGTGTATCTCGATTGTGGGGGCCACTTGTTTTGTTTTATTTATAACACTCCCCTTCTTCTTCTTCTTCTTCACAACGGTTACCTGCAAATAAAAAAAAAATCTGAAATCTTCTTTTCTTCAAAATCTAATCTCTCTTCCTTACCCTCTTTCCCCTTTTTGCTTAATCTTCATTCCGGTAATGAAGAATTCTCTTGGTTGTTCATCAAAAGCATCAGGCTCACACACCTCAAATGGGATATTTTGCAAACACAATTATAAAGCGATTTTGAAGACGCTGAAGAAAGGAAGACATATTGGGAGGGATTTTTATGGTTGTTCCCTTTGGCCTGTAAGTACAGTAAATTATTTGCAATTTATTTCAATTCTTCAAGGAATTTATATTCTGATAATTTTGTATATTTGCGTCTTTTGTACATGTGTAGAACAATGGATGTGGGTTTTTCCTTTTAGTGGAAGATATACAATCTGGAATGGCTTCTAATGAAAATACATCTCAAATTGATGAGTATGAAAAGAAGGCTGATGATAAATTGAAGAAATTAAAGTTGAAGAATGAGAGGTTGAAGATGGAGGTGATGAAGTTAAAAGAAGAGTTATATAAGCATTCAAAAGACAAGAAAATGATTATGTTTGAATTGATATGTTCTTGGATTATTTTTGCTTTTAGTTGGATGATTAAGATGTAAATGGATAAGTTATGTATCCAATGTAACATGACTATGCAACTCCAATAAAATTGATAATGTTAAATTTCAATTGATGTTTCATTGCAAAATCAAGTTTAGATAACTGTTTCCATTGATAATAAGCCAAATCAAGTTTACATAACTGTTTCCATTGCAAAATCTGATAACATACATCACTTCACTAGTACATCAGTTTACTACACTACATAAGTTCACTACATAAGGTCATTACTTTAGTTGAAACAAGTACAAAGTTCACACTACATCCTGGTTGATTGAATTTTGAGTTGAGGGTTCTTCTGCCCTGTCCATCATGATGCTTGTTGGTCCATTGGTGCTGCCAATAACCTAGCACAATAAAAGAACTGCTGTCAAAACAGAGATTTCTGCCAATAACTTGTCAAAACAACTATTTCTAAATAATACTTACATTTGTGAATGCATCCCCCTGTCCATCAAAAAGTACTCCAAAGCCTTGAGGTGCCCTTTCCCTACCACCATTCCTACCAGCAGCTTTACCTCTTCTACCACCTTTTCTGCCACCTGTTCTGCCACTACCTCTATGATGAAGTGGTTTTTGTCGTCAATTCACACATCAAAAATAAACCCGATATAAGTAGTATATAGGGGTCGAATCCACGAGGATGGAGGGGTCAACTACAAGCTTGAATGAGTCCTATTCTAGCCTAACAAGAGTTGGATAAGAGGATTAACTATGAACTACTAAATGCAAGAAATTGCTAAAATGATATGGTAAAAACAATTTAAGGAAAACTAAGGTAAAAGGTTCACCTTAGGGGGATCAATGGGTTAGTCAAGTAATTAGCAAGTGGGTAATAAGTTTGTTAATTGCTAATGTCTCAACAATTAATAATCTTCAACAAAGCTATCACATTTGTCTCAAATTACTCATATAAACACTAGTCTAATCATCTCTACCACCGTCGCTTAAGAGATAATCAAACAATACTTGATAAAGTGTGTAACTTTCGTTTACACAATTCATCAAACACCTAGTGTGCATATGGGTAATACTCTAATTATTACGCCAAGTCTACTAATCACTCAACCAATTATCCCACATAATCCTCCCTTAGGCTCCCCCTAAACCCTAGAGGGAGGCTACTCACTCATGTTAAAGGAAAACAAATAACTAAACAATAAGAATGAGGAGATGAACATCATACTTTGGAAATGAATAATTCTAACAATCAAATGACAAATAATTAACTTGAAATGAAATAAATTGCATAAACAACTAAAAGATGAGAATTTATACCAACAATACTTGTATTAATGAATGGGGAGAATGTCTTCACCCAAAATCTTCAATACAAACCTGAGTTCCAATACTAAACCAAGTTGCAATTACTAATTAACCAACTAATTAGCTTAATTATGGAAGATTAAAAGAAGATTAAATGCTAATTCTATGAAAGTTTCAGATCTAGGGTTTCGTGTCCTTTAATTACATAAGAGGGTCTATTTATAGGTTTACAAAATGGAGAAGAAATGGGCTTCGAAAGGCTTCATGGACTGGCAAAATCACGACCGTGAAATGGGTTTCACGGTCGTGAAATCAGTCTCACGGCCGTGAAACTGCAAGTCACGGTCGTGAGATAAGTGGCAGAACAAGGTCTTCTTTCACGAACAAGTCACGGCCGTGAAACAAGTTTCACGACCGTGACTTAACTTTCACGACCGTGAAACGAGTTTCACGGCCGTGAACTGAAATGCTCGAAAATCAACTTCTTGGAAAATCATCTCACGACCGTGAGACACCTTTCACGCCCGTGAAATGCTCCTTTTCCTTCTTCCTTTGCTTGACTTTGTTGCTTCCTTCCCGGTTTCGCTTGCCTTGACTCGGGAGGGCTTTGGCGCATCGAGTATGCCCCCCAAGGGTATGTGGGGCCCCCAAGGTATGCCGTGGGTCCTCCGAGTGATTCACCTTCTTCTTTGTCGATCAAAACTAGGTAGAAATCGCCTCAAATGACGGTTTACCTATAAACACATGATAAAAGCGAGAAATATGCTAGAAGAACGTAAAACACGTAAAAACGCTCTTAGGGAGCGTTAAAGGCAAGCAAAACGAGACAAAAAGGAGTGAAAAAGTAGGGCAAAATGACACGATATCACTCTACCAGCCATTGTCACCCTTCCACCTCTACCAACTCTAGATGGTTGTGTCGTGGCTGAATAATGGGGATGAGCAGCTGACTCTGAACTGTCCTCAAGCCTTGGATATTTTCTAGGTCTTCCCATTGGGTTTTTGGGTGGTGCTGGTTTTGTCTTGTTCTTATCAAGACACTTCCTTTTGTTATGAGTGTTTGATTTGCAAATTGAGCATGTCATTTCAATCCCATGCTTGGTTAGTTTTCCCTTTTTCATTGAATCCTCATGAGGATCCCTTCTCCTTTTCTTCCTAGGTCTACCAGGCCCCACCTTAATGGGTGGGGGATTAAGAGGTAAGTCCCTCTTTGGCCAATGTCTCTCACTTGGAACAGGGGCTATCCCAAGATTGTAGGACCTTAAGTAAGCCTCCCTCTTATAGTAGTCAGAAACATAGTCTTCAGCATGACAATGAACAGAGAATATAGCAGCCACAACATGGAAACATGGGATACCTGTCAAGTCTCATTTTCTACATGTACATGTTCTAGCTTCTAAGTTAACAGTTAGGGTATCAATCCCATCAATGACTTGAAACAGAGTTGTTGTAGATGGTAAGGCTTTACACATAGAAGCCTTATCCTTCTCTACTTCAAGCCTTTCCTGAACCCTAGGAGAAACAACATGTGTACTCCCCTCCATCTCCAATTTTTTCTCAATTAGCCTTTGCATAATTGAAGTCCTAATTTCTTCAAGCATGTAAATGATATGTTTTGATCTTGCACTTATTATGTAGGCATTAAAAGTCTCAGACATGTTACTGACAATGACATCATTTTGGGTGTGGTTTTGCATATGCTCTACAGAACAAGGTCGGGTTACAAGCAATAAAAGCTTCAGCAGCTTTGGGATCAGCTTGTTTTAGGTTTCTAATGCATCATTGAAGTCAGCCTCATTATAGGATTTAGCACAACCCCAAAACAAATTCTTCATTTCTTCTCCCTTGTAAGTCTTGTGCCAGTTAGCAAATACATGCCTGGCACAATGTCTATGCTCAGCTCTAGGGAATTCCTTAGCTACCATAGCTATTATGCTCTACATGACATTAATATAAGCATGTATAAGTCAAAGCCTACATATATTATCAGAGAAATAAAAAAAGAAAAGGAATGAACAAACCTGATGCTGATCAGATATAATGGTCATTCCATCACCATCTTCTACTCCTAAGCTTATCTTCAGTTGATTGAAAAACCAGGCATAACTTTCATTGTTCTTACCTTCAACTACAGCCCAAGCCAAGGGGAACATTTGTTCATTACCATCCCTACCCACATCAGCTATTAACTGCCCCCCTAGGAAAGTTTTCAGGAAGCAAGCGTCAACAGACACTATGTGACATCCCTCGCGAATGCGGAAAATAAAACATACAAGCATGTGAATTATATAGCGGAAATACGGTATTTTAAAAACCTTTATACATGCAAGATAGAAAAATACGAGGAGTGTCAAAATATTACAAACTAAATAAAAATACTACAAGAGACGTAGTCTCTCAAAGTGTTAACAAAAGACAAAGTAATTAGCAACTAGCTAAACAACGTCTAGAGGTGTTTCATCCAGGGACAACGCCCGCTAGCTCACACCCGAACCCAAAATAGCATAAGCAAAAAGCCATCCATGCAAGCAACCTGTTCATTCATGAAAAACATGAACGCCACGTCAGTGGGGAGTAACTCCGGGTTCTCCCAGCCATATCACCTTAAACGTACATAGAAGGAAATAAAAGTAGAAGCATTGATATATAGATATACATGTGAGATACGATAAGAATAGATAGGCAATTCAATATATAATGATAAGAGCATATAGAAAACAATCCGAATCCATCATGTGATACAAAGACTCGGGGAAGACACTCTTAGCAACCGAAATCCGCTCACTAGGGCTTTACTCTCACCGTTAGCGGTATAAGTTTGATAAGATTGAGACTCGACAAACAAACCATGCCAAGTCATTCAATGATCAATCATATAATCATTCATCCAACACAACGACACAATGACGACAGCTCTCTCACGGTAAATGAAACGCACTAGCACCGTGTACATGGCAAGTATGATTAAAAGCATCCACGGGATAAGACGTTTCCCTGAACTCATACACGATGCTACATTTCGTATATGTAGACTAATTTCCTTCCTGGTAGACGATCGATTAAATATCCGGTCCTAGTCTAAACCTGGCCATACTCTCGGAATAAGACGTGTTCCGATTCGACATGTGGTAAGACGTTCCACATCCAAGACTCGGTCAATCATAGACGCCGAGTACCCCAAATTCGGTCAACCTTCATGAAAGAGGCGGAAAGAGATCTATAGTCAAAAGTCAAGCTAGTACGCTACATGCAATAACACCACCTCGCAAGTATACAACATTTGACGGCCGGGTCGATCAACGCATAGCGTTCAACTCCCAACAACGTCGTCATATGCCCACTAACACATGCATTTAAGCATTAGGATACCTCTCCGTTCCGACATTCCAGCCTTACGAACGGGAAGGTAGCCAAGGGAATGAGAGTACAAAGCACAAGACAAAATAGTGCTCAAACCGTATCATTTGTAAAAACCGACTCAAAGTGGGACATAGCAAAAACCGTCACAAAACATGAGAATAGGGAATCATATAAGTTTAAATATGACAAACATGAGTCAATACATGATACATAAGCATTAGAACAAGTTTATGAAGCATAATGAATAAAAAACATAGATACCTCTCCAAAACAACAAGTTTGGAAACTAACTAAAACAAGGGTTCACTTCAAACTGTTATAACTAGAGTTATAGACATGCAAATACAGAAATTACAAGTCGAGGTGATAGCTTATCCTCTTACGGTTCCAACGATAGGTCACCAGCCTAAAACAAGCAAGTAACGAAGGAGATATGATCATTTTACGAAAAAGGGTCAGTGCAGTGAAACTGCACAAGTCACGACCGTGACTTGTATTTCACGCCCGTGAAATGAGTTTACAGTTCACCCGAGAGCCTTCAACATATATTCAAACATTTTCAATTTTCATAATTCACTTCTAACAACTATCAACAATCAATAATCATCATCAAAAGTCCTCAACTAACAACAATCATTATTAATAATACAATGCCTAAGCTTTCTAATCGTATTCTAAATACGAATTCTAACATAGAAATCATGTAAAACACGTAAATGATATCGAGTAACCCTTCACCGTTACCTTTTCGCTTCTTTAAACGGTTACTAAGCTTTCCTAGTCTCCACCTACATACAATTAGATAATAAAAGATGAATATCATTCACCTTGAGAAAGACGGATAATTTAAAAAGCGAGAAAGACGGTAATTTTATTACCAAAACGGATAGAGGAAGCTAAGAGGGGAAGAATAAGACGAACTTACGTGAATTTGAGCGAGAAACGAAGGAGTAGCGACGAATCTAAGCTTGAAAGAATATGGAGGCTAGGTTTTGGGTTTATTTGGTGAAGAAGAAGGAGATTGAGTTGTGAGGGAGTTAGGTTATGAGGGAGTATATGAAGGAGTAAGTCAACGAAAGTCAAAGACGGCTCAAAAGTCAAGAAAAAGTCAAAGACGGCTTAAGACGGAATTCACTTGAAATTTCGCGTAATATCCAAATACGAACTCGGAAATTCCAAATTCGACACGATAAATTTAATTCTAAACAAAAACTAAATTTCGCTGAAAAGTATCCGTAAAATATTTTACTTATAGAAATAGGGTACATTTGCGGGTGTTACACACTATCTTTCTGCATCCAAGTAGCCAGCCTTGCTTTAGAGCATCAAAACACACATAAAATCTCTGAAACACTAATGGATTTGATGTCACGTTTGGGTTGGTAAACAAAGTGAAGAAGCTGGTAGGATTTGTCTCCTCTAGGGCTGCTATATAACTCCCCAATCTACTATAACGCTCCTTCATTGACCCATGTAACAACCTATGAGCATAATACTTCACTTTATATGCAAATCCTTTCTTTATCAACACTTTATAAGCTTTTCTAACAGTTTCAATTATGTCAGCAGCTGGCCAATGTGGTTTTGCCTTGAAAACTTCCAGAAATTGTTTTGCTAACCATGTAGATTTGAGCTGCCTGTTGCTTTCCATTGTTCTTCTACAGGTATGACTTGGATCTGCTGATTTCACCAGAAATGCTGCTCTTTTGTTATCCCAACTACCATATAACCTAAATGGACAACTAGATTTACACCTTACCCCAAGCTTTCTCCCTCTAGGATTGTCACTAATATCAAATGTCTGATCTCTACCTTGAGCAATGGTGTATGTGGTGACACAATCTCTAAATGTTTCTCTATTTGGGAAACTAATTCTCACACACCATTTTAATTTATTGAAGTCAGTATGCTCATTCACAACTGGAAAACTTGTTACCACCCTCTTGCCAGGTATACATTCTTCATCACTATTTCCTGGGGTTTGATGTTCATCCCCATTCTCATCATAATCACTCACCTGACCATTAGTAATAGTTGTGCACTTAGTTTTATCTTGTCCACTCAGTTTCCCACAAGCTGCTTCAAGTTGAAGTTGAGCTACAATTTGAAGGGCATCTGCATTCCATTTTTTCAGTCTAACCCTTGCCTCATTTATCTCAACATCACCATCATCCAAATCTCCCTCAATCAATGCATCATTAACAGACTCATCTTCATCAATAACATCCTCATCTGACTCACTTTCATCATCCCCATATTCACCTTCAGGATCATAAGCAGGGTCATCCTCTTCACCCTCACTAAAGTCATCATTATCATCACCATTTAGGGCAGCCTTATCAACATTTTCCTCATAATTCTTAAACAGATCTGCTATGGTCAGATCATTAATATCATATGAGGGTTCATGAAAGTCAGAGGGGATTTGTATAGATGAGGTTTCAGGATTTTTGTTATTATTGACAATGAAATTTGGGGATGATGGTTCAAGTGAAGTGTTTTGTTTTGAGCTTAGCCTGGGTGAAGTTCTAATAGCAGTCTGAGTTTTTTGAGATGCCTTTTTAGGGGTCTTAAAAACTGTTTTGTCTGTTTTGTAGGGTTTTGATGTATTTTTTGAGATGCTTTTTGTGCTATCAAGTGCTGGGGTTTCAGTTGGGGTTTCAAGTGTTGGGATTTCAAGTGTTGGGGCTTCAGTTGGGGTTTCAAGTGTTGGGGTTTCAATTGTGGGTGAGGACAAAGGTGGTCCCTTTGTAGTGCTATTTATACTAGTACTCACCTTTCTCCTAGGAATCAACTTAGATGGCAATTTCATTAAAGAAAGAGCACTCCCACACTCTACCCACTGCATTAATTGAGGTACATCATACCTAGGTATAATGTAACACTCACCAACTCTATCCTCAAGAGCCCTCTTACAAATGACCTGAGCATGAGTGTCATCTAAAGCTCTTTGCAATCCATCACTACTCATGAAAATATGGCATCCACATCCCTTTTAAAACCGCATTTCTCAGCTTCCTCAACCATTGTAAACCAACACATCTCATCTATGTCTATGGCTACAGTTCTAAATGTACTACCCATAAAGATCACACCTTCATCACCCCTTTTAAAACACCCACCATACCATAATTTTAAAGTCACAGCGTCCAAATGATTACCCTATATGACGATCAAAGATATAAACATTGTTTTAAATGAATAGCAACTACAACTAATTCATAAAAATAGGGGTAAACAATCCAATCGAATTAGGGTAAATTGATAACAATAAAATACTACAAACAAATACATGTTTCATTTGATAACAACTAAATTGAAATACTAATTTGATAACAACTAAATTGAGTATAATTAAAATACCTGCTTCATTTTGCAATCAAATATCGGCGAAATTGAAAGTGTCAATGACAATGGTCAATGGTTGATGATGAAGGACGATGACAATGGCAATGGTTGATGAGAAGAAAAGATGAAAAATTGAAGAAGGTAAAAGGTGAATTGAAGAAGGTATTAATTGTAGGAAATAAAGAAGGTAAAAGGGGGTTAATTTCTGGGTTTAAATCAAAGGCAACCGGCTATTCAGGTAGCCCTTCAACTTATATCATTACGTGGGAGGGTACATGTTAGTTGATAGTATTGCTAGTTAAACAAAAGTATGTAGTATTTTAAGAAGGGTGTCATAGTTCATAGTATTCCCATTAAATAACCCTTTTTTTATTATCTACAATTAGAGACCACTCTTAATATATATTTTTATTCATTTGGTTTTGTTATTTTATGTTTGTGAGTACCCAACAAATAGGAGAGAGGTTGAATTTAACTAGGTGAAGTAAGGTCTTGATAAAGGTAGAAACATAGGAGAAAAATAAACATGATGGCAACAAACACGTTTACAGGAAACACTCTCTGAATTAACAACCAAACGCCAAGCTTGTTTTTGTAGTAAAGCTAAATTAAAATCTCTTTACGTCAAGAGATTATGGCCACCCACGCAATACCTTTACGTCCTTCCTCATGACTCCACCAAATGTCGGGAGCTTTGGGGGTTTAGCTTTAATGTGGAAGAAAGATATTGGTAATGTATGTTTTTATGTCGGCTGTATGAGTTTCACGGTTTGTGAGAGGGAGGACAGTCGGGGATAACGAGTTTTTATGGATGGCCGACGATTTCCAATCACTATCGCCACCTTTCATGGGGCTCCTCGAGCTTTTTAGTAGACAATCATTATTGCCTCGGGAGCGTATTGGCTACTTTAAAGAGATTCTAAATTATACCGAGATGAACTGGGGGGAGCAGGCCGCAATGGCAAATGAACAATTTTAACGCGGATGTCGATGAGTGTGGGCTTAGAGATATTTCATTGGAATGGTACAACTTTTCGTTTGATAATGGGCACGTCGGTAAGCCAGTGTACAAAGCATGCTTGATAAGTCGATTTCTACAGGGCCTTGGCTAGATCGTTTCCCGTATTTTAAGCTCATTTATCTGATCTGGATCGTGAATGGTTAGAGCATGCTTAAATTAAACTTGTGTTGAATAAGAGAGAAATGGTGAATGTACATAAACGGAAATTTTGATTCGAGCAAGTGTGGGTCGGAAAGGAGGGTTGTGACGAGGATGTTGAGCACGGCTCTGAACGGGGTTGTGGTGATTTGGCAACGATGCTTAAGGGCTCTAGGCTTGTGCAAGTGAACTTCAAATTTGGAAGAGATTTAAAATCCACAAGGTAGGAAAGGCTATCGGGAGGAAAAGAAACCAGATTTCTAAGCTCAACATGGGATATAACGAACCAAAAAAAAGTGAAAAGAAGAAGAAAGTTGGTCGCAAAGATCGCCAGCTTGAATCGACAAGAGGAACAATATTGGAGACAACAATCGAGAGCACCTTGGCTGAAAAACGAGCATTGCAATAAAAGAAAAATCACACGAGAGCAGGGGAGCGAAAAAAAGAATCATATTGCGATGATGTTGGAGTCGAGACAACTCGAGAGACTTGGTGATGAAGCGGTCTTATTGGTGGCTAGTAATTATATTCAAGAATTGTTCACTCCGTCTAACCTAGCGAACTTCGAGGAGGTTTTACGTGGGTTGGAGGGTGAGTTACGGGAATGGAGAATGAGGGATAGAGACGTAATTATTGTGAAAATGAGGTTATAGAGGCACTGAATCAAATGCACCTACTAAAGGCTCCGGGACCTCATAGCATGATTGGTCTATTCTATCGAGCTATTGGAATATTATTGGCTATGAGCTTGTCAAGCCAATTAATTTATGATGTAGCCTATAAGCTGGTTGATAAGGGTAAAGTCGCGTCACCTTAATCAAAGTAAAACCTAATTCACTACTAACTAATAGTCAGCGGTAAGCAAGGTATCGAATCCACAGGGAGGCGGTAGTATTCTAATCTGTTAAACTAGGTTTGTCTCTTAGGTAACAATTTCTGGGTTTTGATTGTGGTTTCTAAACTAATAGCAATTAATAACAACAACTAAAGTAAACAATAACAACTAATAACAATAATAATAACAACTAATAATAAGCAATAACAAACTAATAAGGTTGAAAACAATGAGATTAAAAGTCTAGGGTCTCAGGTGCACTAGGATTATTGTTCCGGGGTAGGGATAAAATCAACTATCATGCAATAAATTTATCTAAGGTCACAAGATCGATCGATTCAATTATGCCCTTTAGATCTACAATTTAACATGCGATCGCTATCATTAAACGAGTTCTATTCAATTATCGTAGCCTATCTTAGTCTTAACCCGGTCGGTGTCAATCCTAATTTGCGAGACTAGTTAATTAATCATGGCCAGTAATCAAACAACTAGAATTAAAACGATAATCAAACGATAACCATGCAATTGCAATTCAATCAATTAATCTACCCCTTCTAACAATCCTAGATCCCCTTTCAACCCTTGAAAGGAAATTAGCTACTCATAACAATATATATAACAACAATAATAATTAAGGCAAACATGATTAACAACAATGAAAGGAATAACAAAGAATAATTAAAGAACAAGAAGGTAATTAAATAAATAACTAAGAAAGATTGAAGAATACCGATTACAAGTTGAACTAAAGACAATCGTCTTTGATAAATAAAATCCAGAGGCAAGGAAACTAAATTAAGTTTTCTAATTTAAAGCAATAAAGCATTGAAAAGCATAAGAAAGCATGAAAGACAAGCTTTCCTTTTATAATACAAAAATCTAATTAATTAGGTTTAAGTTTAGGAAAATATGAAAAAGTCGTCAAAATATTGGGTTGCTCGATCGAGCAGGGTATGTTGCTAGATCGAGCAACCTTCAGCCCGACTCGATCGAGCAAGGCACAATGCTCGATCGAGCATCCTTCAAAATGGCTTGTTTCTTCGTTTTTCTTCATTTCTTTTCCATCGTTCTCGATTCCCGTGCGTAACCTTCTACGATCCGACTCCGCCATGCTCCATATCAACTCAAAAAGCTCCAAATGCATCCAATCTGCATTAAAACATAACAAAAGCGGCAGAATCGATATTCTAGCTAAAATAGCATAGAATAAGCAAGGAAAGACGGTAAATCGAGTTATTTGCGTCTAAGGGAGGCATAAAATATATGTATAAATAATGATCATCAAACTCCCCCAAACCAATCCTTTGCTTGTCCCTAAGCAAAGCACTCAACACTATACAATGACAAACATACAAATGGTGAATGAAAAACTCAAAGCTAATGTTAATGCACATACAAATCCCAAGCTATCCATATCTATAACAAAGTAATGACCAAGTTGTACCAATAAAACAAATTCAAAGGCACGGGAAAGTAGAAAACGCAGCTCATATTCCAAGATTTTACATGATACCGTAGTGCAGACAAAACCAAATACCTTTCAATCTTGCAAGGCTCAAATTGTCGGATTCTCGCGGATTCACTCAAGCACTCATAAGTTTATGTAAAGGTGAGTTTTGTAAAGATAGAAAGAAATAGAAACACTCACTCAACTTATGAAACATGCATGCATTCTAATGTGATAGTAATTTCCCCAACAAATACGCATTCGCTATAAAGTACATGAATCAGGACAAAAACGGAGGCTAATGGGTGAAGGTATAGAAATGGATTGTGCCAAAGCACGTATGGAAATGTGGGGCTAAGACCGGTAGTCGCAGCGACACGTACCAAAACAAATCTACAAGACTAGCACAAACCAACACCAACTAGAGAAATCATCTTAAACTTTGACAACACAAGAGAGATATCGATATTGCTCTCTGAAAAAAGGATTAGACTCTAGTAAATTCTCTTTCATTTTCCCTTGAATAATTCAATGAAGCAACATATTTTTTCATTCTTTTTTTCTCTTTTTCTCTTTTTTCTTTTTTTCAAATCAAATCTTTTTTTTCTTTTCTTCATCATTTTTTTTTCTTTTCTTCATCATTTTTTTTTCTTTTCAGATCTTTTGCTTCACAACTTTTCTCAACAAAGGGAATAAATGACACAATTGCCAACATACTTGCTACACCCAATTGATATTCTTTTTGAAATCCCAACCCAACCATAGTAGACAAGTAGATAAGAAAAACATGCAACTGCGACTGTCCCGATAAGGTAGGCAAGTTCTAGGAATGTAGCTATTAGATATGTTATGAAACATGCTACAAATGCTCAAATGGGCTAAACATAGAGAACTCGATAATAAGGGTATACAATCAAGTCTTTTTGGCTATGTGAGGCTTATTTGAACAAAAGAACCACCTTTCCTCATGCACTTATCAGATGAACGCGTATAGTATCAAGAAACGAATGTCACACTTATGCAATTTGATGTTACATATTCCACAAGGAGTACCACACTCAAGCCTAAAAACAATGAGACCAGTTTATTGATGTTCCTGGCCTAGGAAGCTCTATAGACCTCACAATTTTAAGTGGCTTACCAACAAAAATTGCCAAATCTAATTAGCATAAGGTATGTCAAAAACGGTCAAGACTTCTACTATGAGCTTTGTTTTCAAAAATAGTAAGTCAAAACAATGTACATGGATAACTTATTTGAGATTCAAATGCAAAAACAATGCAAATTATCATCATTGTAATTCAATTCACCAAGACTCGACCTAATAAAATGAAAACATGTTTTTGGATTTTGTAAATTTTTCAATTTTTATGGATTTTTTTATGAATTTTTGTTTTTTTAAAATAAAATAAACACACAACATAAATAAAGACTCAACATAAATAAAGACTCTCCCCCAAACCTAAATGTCACAGTGTCCTCATTGTGACGCTAACAGCACAACATCACACAACAACCAACAACAGCAACCTAAAGGACACAACTAACAAAAGGGAATGGGGAAAATAACTAAAAGAAAATACAATAAAGAAAGTACAAGGATAGATAATACCAGTAATTGAGAGAATAAGGGTGAGGTAGTGAAAGACAAATTGACGAAATAAGAGGAAGAATGAAAGAAGAATTGGGGAAAACTGCCTTAAAGAGTCTCGGGGCCGGTCTGGACCGGGCGACTCGATCGAGCAGGGTAGGTCTGCTCGATCGAGCAACCCAACTTTTCCAGTTTTTTCAAGTTTTGTTGAGTGGCTGACATGTGTGATACATGAAAACTCGATCGAGCGCCAGCTTTGCTCGATCGAGCATCCTATGATTTGCAGATTTTTCTCCTTTTTCTCTTCCTTTCTCCTTTCTTTCTTTTCGTGTCTTCATTATTAAAGCGACTTCCAATTATATTTCCTGCGATACTCAAAAGAATTGTTAGATCGCTCCCTCACCGCACTCAATAAAGCACAACTATATTAACTATCCAAACTAAATCTATTTAAACTATAACATTGATAATTAAGCTAAACGAAATAAAATTTACAAATGTAATACAAGTAAATGCCGGGTTGCCTTCCGGTTAGCGCTGGTTTATATCGGTCCCGCACGACCGTGTTACCTCAAAGTCATGGGGATTTATCAAGAGTGAAAAGGTCGACGGCCTCTCTCACTCCTATAAATGCTCTATCGTAATGGGTCTTTAAGCGTTGACCATTGACTTTGAACATTCCGCCCTTGTCGGTTTGCAGCGTAACCGACTCAAACTTGCTCACCTCGGTTTTTGTGAATGGTCTCGACCATATGGACTTGAGTTTACTCCGTGAGCTTCCAGCTTCAGCAGTCCTGGAAATTAAGGCGATCTCCAGAGGATCCCTATCCAAACGCAGAGGGGGACAGTCATCAATAGTTAAATCAACAATATCGACCCTATGACATGTCTCTTCTAGTAGGGGGTGTTTCATTGCCTTATCTAGGTTGAAAGTGATGGTGTCATCCCCCACTGTTAGTGTAAGTCTCCCATTCTTAACATCTATAACCGCCCCCGCAGTATGGAGGAATGGTCGTCCCAAGATGATAGGAATTTGGGTGTCCTCGGCCATATCTAAGACAACAAAGTCAACTGGTATGAAAAACTTCCCTACTCTAACCGGTACGTCTTCTAAAATCCCCAAAGGGTGTTTAATAGAACGGTCGGCCATTTGTAAGGTCATGGTTGTAACAGTAAGTTGACCCATATTAAGCTTTTTGCATATAGAAAATGGCATAACACTAACACTAGCCCCTAAATCACAAAGGGCTTTGTCTATGGCTAAGCAACCTATATTACAAGGAATAGAAAAACTCCCTGGATCCTTTAGCTTTGGTGGTGATCTGGACTGCAATACAGCACTGCATTCCTCAGTAAATGCAACAGTCTCCACTTCATTAAAGGACCGCTTCCTTGTCAATATATCCTTTAGAAACTTTGCATAGGCCGGCACTTGAGTGATCAACTCGGTAAATGGTACACTCACTTGTAAATTTTTCACTACCTCCATAAACCTCCCAAACTGTTTATCGAGCTTTGATTTATGTAGGCGTTGAGGAAAAGGAAGTTTAATTACAATGGGCTCGGCTTCTTTGGCTTTGGAAGATGAATTAGAAGGCTTTTCATCTTGATAAGGGGTTGCTCGATCGAGCATAGGGATTGCTCGATCGAGTTTTGCTGTACTGTAACTTTCAGAAACTTCCCGAGAAGAATTTAAGCAAATTTTCTGGGTTGCTCGATCGAGCAAGGGGGTGCTGCTCGATCGAGCAACCTCTTTTTCAGCCTTTTTTTCGCCTTTTTTCGAACTTTGATCAGCAACTTCCAAGCTTTCATTGGTTGCATCCCTTATCATTTCAGGGCCTTTGTAATGGGTTCCACTCCTTAAGCTGATAGCATTGGCTTGTTCATGTGGAGGGTGTCCTTGAGGAGGAAGATTACCTGGTTGTTTATGTGGATTTTGAATTGCCAATTGGGCAATTTGAGTGTCAACCATCTTATTGTGAGCTATCAACTGTGAGATCTGAGCATCTTTATTTTGTTGTATCATAAGACTCTGTTGCAACATGGCTTTCAATTCCGCCATATCATTACTTGGAGGTGGTGGAGGTGGAGGTTGTTGAAAGTTTTGGCCACCTTGATTGGAACGATTATAATTACCTTGGAAATTGCGATTCTGAGGAATCACATAAGAGGAACCTTGTTGCTGATGTGGCGGTGGGGTAGGATTAAGAACATTCTGACTTCGGTAGGATAGATTGGGATGCTCTTTTGTCCTTTCATTGTAAAAATTGGAGTAAGGTGTACCTTGCTTAAAAGATTGAAAAGCAAGGACTTGCTCAACCGTACTCATACATTCCACTGCAGTATGCCCCATAGTACCACATCGTTCACAGGTTGGCTCTTGTTGAACCATGGCATGAACCGTTTGATGATTTGTTTGCTTATTTTCCAAAGACTTTGAAGTTTGTAACTCGGCAATTTTGGCACTTAATATCTCCAACTGAGATGCAACTGCATTATCCGTACCTCCTCTCCTCACATTACCCCTAGGATTCCCATACTCAGCAGTGTGAGTAGCCATCTCATCAATTAGCTTCCAAGCATTGGCATCAGTAGTGTTATTTTGGAATCTCCCATTGGCAGCAGCAGCAGAATCTAACAAATTCCTCTGATAATCATATAACCCATTATAAAATTGGTTGCATAAGAACCAAGTATCAAAACCATGATGTGGAACAGACTTGACAAGCTTTTTGAAGCGAACCCAGGCCTCATTAAAGTTCTCTTGGGGACCTTGTTTGAAACTTGTGATTTGGCTTCTAATGGCATTGGTTTTCTGTGGCGGAAAATATCTTTTGTAGAATGCAAGAGCCAAAGAATTCCAATCGGTGATGCCAAGTGCAGCCATATCTAACTCACTCAACCAATCTTCTGCTCCGTCTCGTAATGAAAAGGGAAATAACACCAACTTGATTTGATCTTGTGTCACCCCACCCGTCAAAGGAATAGAGCAACAATAGTTGGTAAATTTCTCCATATGCTTAGCAGGATCCTCAGTAGGGCTCCCTCCAAACATATTTCGCTCCACCAAAGAGATATAAGATGGACGAATCTCAAAAGTACTATTACACGTAGTAGGGAGTTGAAATCCCTTGGGAATAGATGCAACAGTAGGCTCCGAGTGGCTGGCTAGAGTAGGCATGGTTGTAGTAGGTGCAGAAATATGTGTATCCTCTTCTAAGGATGGTTTTTCTGCGACGAATTCGGCGTAAACTGTTTCAAGCGTACTTAAGTCTTCCGCTTCTTGAATTCCTTCCAAAAGTTTCGTCTAGACCGGAGAGTCTTCTCTGGTTCGGAATCGTAGGGCACGAGAACGGACCTAGAACACCTGGGCATAAACAAAAACTAAAGAAAAGGATGAGAACTGTCTCAAGGAACTTAGGTTCCCTGAGACGAAAAAGACAAACTAAGTAGAAACAAACAAAAAACTGTTGCCTCCCCGGCAACGGCGCCAAATTTGATAAGGGTAAAGTCGCGTCACCTTAATCAAAGTAAAACCTAATTCACTACTAACTAATAGTCAGCGGTAAGCAAGGTATCGAATCCACAGGGAGGCGGTAGTATTCTAATCTGTTAAACTAGGTTTGTCTATTAAGTAACAATTTCTGGGTTTGAGGTTTGGTTTCTAAACTAAAAGCAATTAATAAAAACAACTAAAGTAAACAATAACAACTGATAACAATAATAACAACTAATAATAAGTAATAACTAACTATAAGCAATAACAAACTAATAAGGTTGAAAACAATGAGATTAAAAGTCTAGGGTCACAGGTTCACTAGGATTATTGTTCAGGGATAGGGATAAAATCAACTATCATGCAATAAAGTTATCTAAGGTCACAAGATCGGTCGATTCAATTATGCCCTTTAAATCTACAATTTAACATGCGATCGCTATCATTAAACGAGTTCTATTCAATTATCGTAGCCTATCTTAGTCGTAACCCGGTCGGTGTCAATCCTAATTTGCAAGACTAGTTAATTAATCCTGGCCAGTAATCAAACAACTAGAATTAAAACGATAATCAAACGATAACCATGCAATTGCAATTCAATCAATTAATGTACCCCTTCTAACAATCCTAGATCCCCTTTCAACCCTAGTAAGAAATTTAGCTACTCATAACGGTATAAACAACAACAATAATAATTAAAGTAAACATGATTAACAATTATGAAAGGAATAACAAAGAATAATTAAAGAACAAGAAGGTAATTAAATAAATAACTAAGAAAGATTGAAGAATACCGATTACAAGATGAACTAAAGACAATTGTCTTTGATGAAATAAATCCGGAGGCAAAGTAAACTAATTACGGTTTCTGAATTAAAGCCTAAAAGTATTCAAAAGCATAGAAAAGCATGAAAGACGAGCTTTCCTTTTATAATACAAAAATCTAATTAATTAGGTTAAAGTTTAGGAAAATATGAAAAAGTCGTCGAAATATTGGGTTGCTCGATCGAGCAAGGGTATGTTGCTAGATCGAGCAACCTTCAGCCCGACTCGATCGAGCAAGTCACTATGCTCGATCGAGCAGCCTTCAAAATGGCTTGTTTCTTCGTTTTTCTTCATTTCTTTTCCACCGTTCTCGATTCCCGTGCCTAACCTTCTACGATCCGACTCCGCCATGCTCCATATCAACTCAAAAAGCTCCAAATGCATCCAATCTGCATTAAAACATAACAAAAGCGGCAGAATCGATATTCTAGCTAAAATAGCATAGAATAAGCAAGGAAAGACGGTAAATCGAGTTATTTGCGTCTAAGGGAGGCATAAAATATATGTATAAATAATGATCATCACTGGTCTTAAAGGTCCTTCCAAATAGATTGAAGCAGTTCCTCGGGGATATTGTATCGGAAAATCAAAGCACTTTCACCCGTATCGAATATTAGTATAATTGCTTTTGAAATGTTCTATTATATGAAAAATGCAATGCAGGTGGATGGGCACATTGTTATTAAACTTGATATGGCCAAAGCCTATAATAAAGCGGAATGGTGTTTTTTGCAGCAAATTTTGAGTAGGATAAGTTTTGATAGGGGATGGACAAACATGGCGATGAAGTGTATTTCGACGGTGTCCTTCTCGGTGATAATCAATGGGGAGTCATCAATTGAATTTAGACCGTCTAGAGGGCGACCCTTGCCCGTAAATTGACCTTTATCGTTATTTATTCTTTGTGCGGAGGTGTTGTCAAATTTGATGAGGCGGGCAGTTGAAACTTGAAAGTAGGTTGCTCAATGGCCTTCGAAATTCAGTTAGGCGAATTTGCAGACGACAACATATTTTTTTATTAGAGCCACAATGCATGAGGCGAATGGATGAGGCAATATTTTGAGGAGATCTGAAAGTGCATATGGTGGGTGAACCTAGGGGCGTTCAAAACCGGTTCGGTTCACCGAACCGGTTTAAATGATCGGTTAACCGGTTCACTAAAAAGGCGAACCTTAACCGAACCGGTTGAACCGATTATTTTTGGTTCGGTGAACCGATTAAATCGAACAGATTAAATCGGTTCGATTTATCGGTTAACCGTTGAATCGAAAGAAAACTTGTAAAATTCATAGTTGATGGTGATGTTTTGGAGATCAATAAGAAAAGCTGGCCAAATTTAACCATAATTCACAAATAATTTGCCCTAAATATCACAAACAAACCTCAAAATTTGTTGTTTTCTTGGTTACAACGAAAAATTCAACCAAAACCAAGGCTTAGTAATTAAACAAGGCGTGAAACAAGGCATAAACCAATATCGACTAACAGCAGCCTTGTTGATTAAAAAACAAGTGCAAATTGTAGTATTACTACACAAAAGACTAATTATTGCTTCACCGGAGACTAGTCGACCGTCAAAGCATCAAGGACCGACTTTCGGTAGCCGAGGACAGGTGCCGCTTGAGAGGATCGAAGAAGATGTGAGTCGTGATAGAAGACGACATTGATGATGAGGATGAGGGTTTGAGAATTGAGAGGATTGGATGAGAGATGATGGTGAGGACTTCAGAGGTCAGGATGAGAGCTAAGCATAGGATTTGTGAATGGATGGTTGAGTTTGGAGTTTCAAAGTTGTGACTGCGTAGTGATTAAGAACATTTAGGGTTTCTTTTTGTTTATATACTAGGCACTGTAGGCAGTATTTAGGTAGTTTCATTTATCGGTTCGGTTCGGTTAACCGCGGTTCTCAAATCCTGAACCGGAGCCGAACCGGTTCGGTTCACCGAACTGCTATCCTACTTCGGTTCGGTTAATTGAACCTAAAAAAAAGTAGCGGTTTCGATTTTTTCGGTTCGGTTTATTTTGAACACCCCTCGTGAACCTTGACAAAACTACGGTGTCGTTTAGCACATGTGTTTCCAAGGAGAGACCGAGCAATATAGTAACAAATTGAACATTATCGAAGTAGACGGACACCAAACCTAGTCGGCATAAAACCATGGTACCCAAAACTATGTACCTCTACAATTTATATAAAAAAATGGATGAAAATCGTGATCCGGATTTGAAGGCCAAATAAGGTGGGAAGGAGAAAATAATAATGGAATAAACTTGTATTATTATCACATTATATTCTTTGATTGCTTCTTTATCTCGCCTTCTCTCACATGTCTTCTTCTTTTGTTTCTCATTTCCTTGTTTATTAAATTAAATTCAAATAAATTAAATTAAATTAAATTAAAACTACCCTTCCCTCTCTCTCTCTCTCTCTCTCTCTCTCTCTCTCCCTATATATGCTTCAAAATAACTTCCTTGTACGTTTCCCCCAACTTAGTTTCTCATCTCATCATACTTCAAGGCACGTTCTTTCTCCCTTTATTCTTCATTTCTCATCTGGGTTTCATTTCTTTTTGCATTTTCATACTTTTATTATTAATTTTGTTGATTATTTTCTACAAAGTTTGCTCCTTTTTTTTATATTGTAATTACCCAAATTAGTTGGTATTAATGTATTATTGATTGTTGTTTTTGCTTGATTGAACTTGTCATTTTTCTCAGCTTAATTCCTTTGACATTTGATTGGGATTTTTCTAATTCGCGGGTATTGAACCCTTAGCAAAAGGGTAAGGCTGCATACATCCGACAACCTTAACTCGCAATTTGCGGGAGTACATGAGGCATTGCCGCATTGGGGAATGTTGTTATTGTTGTTGGGTATTGAGATGTTAGCTAATATAGCAGATTGTTATTGAAAGTTGTGACTATCGGTCACAAGCTTCTAACGGGTCAATTATCTCCCACTTGAGTAGATAATTCAAGCCTGGGGAATTATATTTGACTTGTCTTTTCCTACCCATGTGAGTAATATTTGACCCGTTACAAATGAGAATTTGTGGTATTTAGATAGTAGGTAACTTGAGAGGATTCATTTGAAATGTATGAATCTCATCTTGAGGATGTAGGATGTCATCAAAGGGTTCATTTGAAATGTATGAATCTCATTTTTGACGATGTAGGATGTCATCAAAGGATTCAATTAAAATGTATGAATCTCGATGTATAGTGTCATCAAAGGATTCATTTAAAATGCATGAATCTCGATGTAGGGTGTCATCAAAGCGTTCTTTTAAAATGTATGAATCTCAATGTAGGGTATCATCAAAGAGTTCATCTAAGATGTATGAATCTCTTCTTGAAGATGAAGCATGCCATCAAATTTTTTGACAAAATGCTATATTATTGTCATGTGTTATGTGAAAAAAGTGGTTGCTTTTCTATATATGCTTCTGCCATTACACCATGGCCATTCCTTCTGGAAATCATGATATGCTTGATCATGCCAGTTACTAGCCCTAGCTTGTAGTGGGCATAAAAACTTGTTCCCCCATCTAAATTTTAATTTTTTAGCTTAAAAGTTGGACAACATTCATAAATGTTTTAGTTTAATGTTATCTGAGGACTCCAAATCCTTTATACATAGATCTGCAACACTTTTTCCTTTTTGATAGTTAAGCATAACACTAATCTCCTAAGAGACTGGTATCTCGACATCTCACATAATAGGGTAGTTATTGATTTATTCCTCTGTTTTGTTTTTTTTGAGTAGTTTTCGCTATGTCTTACAATAAGCAAGTGTGAGATGGTCTGTGAGCAGACTTACACTTTTTGTAATGTCTGTGTTATGGATCTGGAAGTCAGCAACGTTAACCTACTTTTGTGCAATTTTTCTACACCAAAAGTTATTGTAACCGTTTATTGTAATCCTTTTAACTTATAAAATTAATCTACACCGTATCTTTTTTAGGTGTAGGTACTCCTTGGTGATGCAACTTGCTTCGGTTTTGGTTTGTTGAATTTTGGGCCCAGATGAGAACCGCTCCCATGTGTTTTACTATCTTTCGAGTTCCTGGAGGCAAAGTTTACTCTTGGGTCAATACATGGCGGAATGGGTTTGACAACTTGAATAGATCATGTAAAGAAGGCCATACTCTTAGGTTATTAAGTTCCAGTGTGTGTGAGCAAGGAGCAAGCAGAAGGTGGAGCAGGAGACCCATAACCACGATAGGTGAAGGAAAAAGTAAAAAGGTTTTGAGTAGTGCAGCCAACATTAGGCATGGAATAACTGATGAAATAGTCACTTCAGTCACCAGAAACGTAACTATAAAGAAAACAGATGATAGGAATAACCAACAGAGACAATGTACAGATGTTCGTCAATTGATAGATGAGAATAAGGATTTGGCCGAGCGTGCAACTTTTATTGCGTTTGATCTTGAAACAACTGGATTAAGTAGTGTTGAAGGAAGAATCATTGAGATTGGTCTCGTTGATATTGAAGGTGGTGAAAAAAGTACCTTCCAGACACTGGTTAACCCTGGTGGCCCTGTACCTAAAAGGGTCAGCGACATTCACCACATCACTACGATGATGGTCAGCGAACCTGGTGTTCCAAGGTACTCTGATCCAAAATGTTCACATTTCTTAATTGCCATTGTTGGACATTCCTACAGTGAGTAACTACCGTGAAAATGAGAGTGCCCAAAAGTAAAACAAACGTATTTTTTCAACAAATCTCATTTTGATATCCCGATATACATATATTACGATGACAGTCACATTGGAGTCAAGCATTATTCTACTTATTTAAGTCAAATAATTATTGTAAAATATCTCAAAATAAAACTGTTATGTGACTTATGTCATATGTTCTAACGGATTTTTTAAGCTGGATTCTCCAATGGGATGGTCTAAGAAAATCATCTAATGGATGGGGATTGGGGATGTAAAATTGTTTGTTTTGTGATCTGTCACTTAACTAACTCCATTTTTACTCGAACTGCGACGTAGGATGGAGGAGCTTATTCCAATCTTGTTACAGTTTGTGAAAAGCCGCCAAAAGCCAGGGGGATCTGTGATTTTAGTAGCTCATAATGCTCGGCTTTTTGATGTACCATTCTTGATTAGTGAATTTAACCGCTGCTCCTTTGAAATTCCTTCCAATTGGAAATTTTTAGATACACTTCCTCTTTCCCGCCGGTTATGGAAATCGAAAGGTGACTGTCTTTGACTTTACTAATTTCCCTGTGTTGACTGTGAATGTTTATTTTTAGAATATCTTTTGATTCAGGGTTGAAGGGGTGCTCACTGGAAAAACTTCGTGAGCATTATGGAATTAAGTCAGAAGGGCCCGCTCATAGAGCGATGGCAGATGTGGGTGTATTGACAATGGTGCTTCGTAAGCTTTCATTCGAACTGAATCTGTCGAAAGCTGATCTATGGAAAGAGACATTCACAGCTGACGACTTAAAGAATAAAAGCAAGAAGAAGGAAAAAGGCGCCAAATAGAAGTTGTACATCTGATTGTCGTTGGCTGTATTACCATTGTTGTTAATTGTGACGCTAATTATTTAGATTCTAGGTGAATCAATCATCCATTGTATTCCAATTTGTTAACATTTATATAGAAATGAAGGAAAGCTAGATTAGAGTTCACTCAGATCTTTCTTACGGACAACTATAATTTCTCAACCGTCTCACCCTGTTTAGGGTCAGCAACTTTGCCGATAAAGTCATGAGAATTGGCAAATGATAGACCCAAAAAAAGGTCTTGTTGAGGATCAGAATTCATTTCAAGTGTTTATTAAAAAAAGTAGAAAGAAAAGTTTCGCTGAAACAAAATATGCTCTTGTTGAGAGTCGAACTCAAGACCTCCCGCTTACTAAACGGGTGCTCTAACCAACTGAGCTACAAGAGCTCCTTGACCATTTATTCTTAGTATAAAAATAAATATCGAGTAATGTTTCTTAGCCTTGTTGACCAAAGATGTCTTTATTAGGACTTGGGAAGTTAGGAGTACATCAGTACATGCATCTTTTCATTTACTAAATTCGTACCAAAATAAGTATTTTATTAAGATAATATACATTGTCAAAAAAAAAAAATAATTAAGATAATATACAGTATTTTATAGTCTTGGTTAAAATAGTTTCAAGTGGTTCGGTAATGACTATCAAATCTTAAAGCCAACCATTTTCAAGGTATGGAAATTATACGAAAACTAATGCCGCGTATTGATGAGAACAAACAAAGGGTTGTACAGATAAAAAAAAAACACGACAAAAATAACTACAGCAATATATAAAAAAAAAAGCAGGTAACGAAAGTAATTTGCAATATAATAAAATGGATCCACATTGCATACAAGTAGTATACATATGCAACGTTGTCTGTTTTTCTTTATAAATTCTATTACAATTACAACAAAAAAGGGCTTCTTTCAGATTTCTAGCTGAAGAGAACCTAAATAATCAATCTCGACTTCGTTGCGATTGTTTGATAGCTTGTTCGCTGTTCACAATCTTCTTCACAGAAGTTACAGCACACGCCGGTATAATACGTACATTTTCGAAAATTATCCACGCCACTCCTATCAGGAAGCAAAAATGAATTGAAGACATTTCTTTAGCCTATCATCGTATACAAGGATATCGGAAAATTGGTTGCGGTTGAACAAGCCATCTAGCTTAGAACTCATTAACTCGAGGCTTTTCCTCCTAGTGTGAAAAAATAGGGAATGTCGAAGGTAGAACCCAATACGCTTTACAATTTACAAAAATATTTCCTTCAAAATCAGGAGAACCAGCATGACGAAGCACATTATGATGAGAATTGTGGCACATTTCACCATTCCACCACGTCTCTGCGTTCTTTCTGCCTGCAAATACAACACGATAGAATGAGCAGCAATAAAATTTCACTTTTTTTTTTGGTTTGTGCCATCTGGTTTAGTCTGAATTTGAGCTGAATAGAGCCACGAGGGTGGACAAAGCTCTCCCACCAAGGTTACAAGTTTACAACACTTCCTACGGAATCGAACTTGAGGACTTTGACTAAGCTAGATCGACACCTTACAAACTGATCTAAGTTCCCAGGGTTAATGAACAGCAACAATTGAGAGCAGTAAACAACTAAACAAGCAGAAAAAGCATAGCCAGAAAGAGACGACCTTCTGAAGTTGTTTCAAGCCCGCATCAACTGACGAGGCTACATTCTGAATGTTGTAGTCAATTCGATCAACAATTGTACCCTACATTTGGGAAAATGGTTGATTAAACTGATTTTCGGATTTTACTTGACTGACATTAGATGAGTTACAATTTATAAGTAGCTGCTAACCTGATCTATCACAAGCACTGAGAGGTCCTTCATGATCTGAGCAAGCTCATTGACTGATTCCACCACCTGTTTTAACACAATGAATGAACAACTAGATGGACTACACATAATAGAGTTGTGGAGTAAAGTATACACATAAATAGAGTTGAGAGGCAATTAGGATAATTTGACCTTTACCGTTTGTTTAAACGAAGTAGGGAGGGCCGTGGGGAGAATGGAGCTTTTTATTTTCCCTCCATATCTTTCAAAATTGGAGGGAATTAAAAATCCCTTTGTTCCCTCAATTTGCAGCATACCCAATGTGTTATCCAGACAAAGACAATTGCTTCCCTCCCTCCCTTCCCTAACTTCCCTTCCGAACCAGATTTATCCATACAGACAAAGGCTTAGTAACTGCTCTTTAATACGGAGTATTAGATAAGAGAATGAATCAGCATTATGATATGTAGAAGGCTACAACTTCACATATTTCTAGTCGAACAAAGAAGATGATTTGATCAGATTAGAATCAGAAAATACTCCGTATGTTTTTTTAGTCTTGCATTTCTCCACTTTTCTCTGAACTTATTGAAATGCTCCTAAAGGCAACCAATAAAAGGGTAGAGACTAATAAAGAAACACTAGAAGTTATGTCTCTGCACGTGCACAGCAAGACACATTGACTTAAGGCCCTAAGGGAACGTAATTATCAAGCTTAATGCGTGTTCATAGCTAAAAAGCAATACTAAAATCATTACCTGCTGGATTTCTCGTTCCCTTTCAACTGTGAAGGCTTCACTCTTCTTTATTCTAGCAAGCTGATGTTCATTAAACACCTATAAGAGTGAAAATATACCATCAGAAGATGTGTTACTTCTATAAATATTGAGGCTAATCACAATCCCTGACTATCTGATAACCGATTAAAATAAGAAAATAAAGTAGAACTATTACTACAGCAGATAAAACAACTTCAGGACTTTTGCAAACAACTGGTTTTCACAGAAGAGCGTAAGTTCAGCATTATGTGTATAGGCCGTATGCTATTGTTTGGGTTAATAACAATGGATTAAAACAGAACCATTAATAGACCTACATCAATTATACCCGCTCAATTGCAAATACAAGTACTACTATTTCCATATAAACATCTTTACAAGGCAGAAAAAGAGTGAGGATCAATTTTCAGTACCGGCTCTTCGAAGTCATCATCTTCTACTTTCGATTTGCTTCCATTAATATTTATTTCGAAGTCTACTCCATCTGTGCCCTAGACCAAGAAAAAAGGTAACACCATTAGGTGTTTGAAGTCGCGATATACATCCAGAGCTATAACACAAATTGATTAAAATAATACACTGAATAGCACAATTCGTAATTCTTCATTTCGTGAATCACAAATGATCTACATGGAGGGAGGCAAAAACAGATGGCGATGCTAACCTCTTTTTGCAGCTGAAGGCGCTTTAGATATGCAGATTGTTTCTTCCGAAGCTCCATTGACAAGCTTTGCAGGTCAGTAGCCAATGAACGCTGATGTACAAACAACCAAAGTTTAGCTCTAGATCAAGTTATAGTTGATGAAAGAAAAGTGAAAAGCTGTAAAAAAAAAGGCGAAAGGTATATGTAAAGCATGAAGACCAACAATTTAAAAAATATTGTGTTCACAATTATTGTGGGAAATTTCACAGGGCACAGAGTAAACAAAGCATTTCAACTGAGAGAATGAACTTCAAAAATGGAAATGTTGGTGAACTGTGCCTTTAAATGATCATACCACAACCCTGAAATAAATCTACAATAAGACTATCAGCAGTCTCTATCGGTTGATCATAATCATATCATAACTTGCACATATTTATACCACTATTCATGGCGCAACATTTTGTTTCTTATCTGGTTGAATATAACGCAGTTCACATGTTATACCTGCACATTTTTCCTGACGCTCGAATCCTCTGTAGGTCCACCAGCAGATAGTCTTTGAAGTTGCTTCTCTGATTTCCTTATCAAGTCAGTTATTTCATATGTAAGGTTCTCTATTCGGCGTTGATCTTCCTTACCATCTCCAAACGATGGCATTAAAGCTTTTGCATGGGCCTTTGTCAATTCAGCCATCTTGGAACGTCCACGTTGCACGTTTGATGCCACATCTTCAGATACATCTACCCAGGCTGGTGGTAAACTCACAGCTACGGCACCCTGACTGCATCAGCGCAACATATTTAGATCAATTGAGAGGACCACAAGAAGGTGGTTATGGGGCAGAGTGGAGTAAGATGGTTGCAAACGATCACTTCAAAGTGTCCGGCACGTCAAGAAAGCAAATTTCGTAGAGGGGTGATCTTTTGATGATATACCGTGACATGAAAATTAATACTACAAACAGCTAGCTCTTAATTCTTAGAGGCTTAGCCCCTAAGAATTACTAATGAACTAACTAATTTCAGGAGCATAATGCGGATTAACAATCGTAGAGCTTAGCATGATTACTTTATCATTCTAACTAGACAGATGCTCTAGGAAATCGCTTCGATCAACCATTTCCACTCAGTAAGATAATACTCCATGTTATATCAGTCTCGGTGAATCTGTAAAGTGCAAGTTTTAGATAATATCAGGTTTTCTAATTTAGTGAACCACTCCTTCCAGTCGGCCCCAACTCCCAAGGTTCACGACTCTTTTGTTATAGTCCTGCTCTAGAAAGGCCAAAATATATAACAACACTAAACCGCATTTTTTCATCGCGTCGCCTTCACAAAATTCCTTCACCTTATGAAGTATCAAAAGGTCTCAATATTTCATAAATATGCCATAAAAGTACCCCTGATGGGATGAAACCAGCTTAGTTGACCTGTATAAAATGTCCCAAAATCTAAGTCACGACTTACTTTAGCATTTTCACAAGCCACACTAGCAACCGCCAGTTAACACACACAACATACATTAATAAACTGTGAAACACCATTTCATCACTTATTCACTTAGCAACATCAAAGTCCCCGTATTGTAATCGATGTCATACTTTTTTTTTCTTTCCTTCTCTATCCTAGCATGTAAATCACAATTTCACTTTAGCCTTCAAGCTTTAGAGGGCCAGTCAATTTGTGTGAAATCAAACAAAATACTCCGATAAAAATTTGCTTGGAAATGCATTAAAGGCTTCAATAATTATGCATATCTATTTACAACACTTGTCCTATTTGATGCCCTGGACGGTTTCAAATTATGATTCATGTAAGCTAACCCCATATCATTTCAGGACCGAGTCTTTGGTGTCGTCGTTGTTGTTTTTATCCATTTATGACACTTCACACTTGAGCCACCACGCGGATTGGATGTAGATAGCCATGAGTCATGAGTCATGACAACTTATCAAGGCTGTGCGATGACTATTGATCTAACACACCAAGACGAGCCATTTCAAGCGCATTCTGGCCTCGAAACATTCTCAATAGATCACTCATCCTAAGACTACTCCTTAAGTTAAAACGCTATCTCGGGAAGGAATCAACTAGCTTAGTTTTTTCTGGGGTCTAACGAATCACGCACTTAGTCGCATTTCCTCGGACCTATAGTTCACAATAACATCGTCTTAACCACTAGACTAAGATATCTTCAGTCGGAACAAAAAATGATCATAACTTGACTAATCAATCCCAACTTTATGAAATTCGGCACAAATTACGTTGAGAAAATCATTAAATCAACGATTCAAAGATTCAACAATGTAGATCAATCAAAAGAAAGAACAAAAACCTAAGAAAATCAATAGAATTAGGGAAACCTGGAGGAAGTAGCGGGATCATGAGTACTAAGAGGAGTATAAGAAGGACGAATCAACGATGTGGCAGCTAATTCAATACTTGACGTAGGAGCACGGACACTCTTTAAAGCATCTCTGTGCTTCTTAAATAAGATCGTCCGATTTCTGGTCGCCATTAATGCGGTTTCAGAAAGCTACATTACCAATACCAATGTCATTTCGTCAATTCAGTAATTCACGCTAGTATTATAGTAATAGTAATAATAATGCCGCATTGATCTGGAGGAATCGATTGATGCAGGTCGTTTAATGATGGAGTCACAACAATGGCGGCAATGTCAATGCCGAAAATGATCAAAAGTGCGCAAGGGTGTAGTTTAGTGGTTAAATCGACCCTTACAAAAATAAAATATGTGGGAAAAGGTGGTGAGATGATAGTTTGAGTTAACAACTTAACATAATGTTGCTGTCGGTTTACCGGTAAATTGGGTTTGATAGTTTGAGTAAACATAGGCCTGGGCACCTGGCAAAGGATTACTCGGGTAATTTAGATCGGGTCAGATTGGATTTTACATTTTTGGGTTAATTCAGGTTAAATTGGGTCATTTCGAATTTGGGGCCTGTTTTGGATATTTTTAGTATGTTATTTTCGGAGCAAGCGAGTCCAGTTATTTCGAGTTCGGGTCATTTTCAAGCTAATGATTAAGAAAAGAAAAATTACACTTAATATTATTACTCCGTACCTATTTGGCTATTTGGCTATGTTTATTTTATTTTGATGATAAATTCCTTTTTTTAATGTAATAATATAAAGTGTGTTTTTGAATTAGTCGTTTCAAGGTTTTTTTTGTTCATTAGAGTTATGTTTTGTTGAGCCATATTTGGATCAGGTGGTTTCAGATCGGGCTATTTTGGGTTGATTCTGTTACGGGGTGACAAAGATCGTGTCGGGTCAATTTGGGTTTCAGGTCACATTCGGGGGTTGTAGTTTAGTTCAATTTTGGGTATCGGCTCAGCCTAGTCATCAAGTCGAGTTGATTTTGTCAGATTTATGTTAACTAGTGCTAAATCCGTGTAAATTGCACAGGTATAAAGTTGTTTTTTTGTTTTTTTATAAGGTAAGGAAACTAGGTTAATTTGATTAATCAAATCAACCTATATCATCCTCGCGTATGAGAACGGCAAACAAAATTCAAAGAATTTCCATGTAACACAAGCAATCGAACAATAAATGAAAGGGCAAAAAACACGAGATTCTCCACCAGAAAAAAACACCTTAACACCCCATAAAAACAAATTGATAATAATCAAACATTAAAATAATCTAAGTTGTACACAACACTAGGGATAAAAGACACCTCAACTGCAGGAAGAAAAAATTTAGATTTGTTTGGTATTCCTTGTCATCCTTAAGTATTAAAGGCTACAGTAAACATTATCATAAGAGAGAATTACTAATCCGAAGAACTTAACAATTTGGAACAATAAATTTCTAAAGATAATTCTTAAAAATATTACTGTTAAATCCTTAATTAAATCTTCTTTAACTAAAACATATGACTAGAAAAAGCTCTCATAGGCTAAATGGAGAGCAAATTAAAATCTAGTATTTAATAAGAAGATAAAAGTCAAGAAAAAGACTGAAATTTTTTCAATTAAAGGACTCAAAAAAAGAGACTAGAAATCTACCTCATCCTGAAGAGGGTGAAAATAAGAAAACGACTATGGAAAATGATGACTAATTAAACTGGGCAAATAAGAACTTGAGGTAGAAGACTAAGAAAAAAAAATCAAATCTTTTCCAATTTTTCTAGGATTTTTGAGAGAGTTTCGCTCTCATCTTTCCCTCTCTTATTCTAATTATTATAAAAACAAATATAACTAACAAAGCGAGTCTGACCTCCACATGCAAAACCCACCTAAGGATGGGTGCATCAGCTGATGCGCCTCTTTAAGGGACGCATAACTGTCTATTCTTAGGTGGCTTCTGCCTGTGAACTCAATCTGTTTAGACAATCGGAGTTCATAGGTATCATTAATTCAACTAGTGACATTAATATAACTCGATTCACATCTTTGATAGTTATTCTTGTCATTTATTCTTCAAAACATTTTTCAGGTCATTTATTTTGAACTCGTGCAACGTATAACATTAGTATATTATTCTCATGTTTAATTTACTTATTGTATGCCTATTTCGCATGTAGTAAATGTAATTCTCAACCTCGACAATAACTCTATTTGCTTAACCAACCGAATTAGTTAATTTTCACATGTTAGAATTAACACATTGTACAAATCATGCATTTTAAATAATGAAGTCAATTACAACAAATATAACTCCAATTATTCGCAGAGGCCCGCTATCGAGCATACGGTATAGAGTGTTTGATCAAATAACTTCTCAATACGTACCCTCATCTCTTACGTGGAATTTATGTGAACATACGTGTTCACGGGCATAATTAGAGTTATTTTAGACATAGAACTCCAAGGGGAACGAGTCTTAGTGTTCATGTCATTTTATGTCTTGACATGACATAATGTATTCGAACGATTTTCAATTTTCCACCATAAATTTGCGGTTACTCCTCAAAAGGCTTGTATCAAACCTTTCAACGGTTTCAAAGTCTTACAAATCAGTCACAAACCCATAACGTGGTTTTCCCACCTATTTGAGAGAAGTTCTGTAGGCGAATGTCACTGCCATCGCAGTGCACGCGCGGGAGTGACATTGGTCCATATATAATCGAACTGCTTTGCAATGCCATTGTCATCTCCCATCTACTGTCACCAAGTCATGGACTTGCTTCACATATGTAGTATGAAATCATAGGGCAAATGTGATGCGCAAAAGAAACGAATTGTGACTTTCATTGTCCTAAATAAGTCACTTATTATAAACGTTTGAAATTTAAAAACAAGTTTGTAATACTACAAGCTAACAATGCCATAATACACATGAAATCACAGTATGTTTGCCGCAAAGAGAATGAACATGTCATTTAAGAAAGGATAAAGTGTAGAGTTGGTACGAGGTGTGAAATGTAGATAGTGTTTTTAATTAGGTCAAAGTTAGTTTTCTAGTTGTGATTATGAAAAAATTTAGTATGGTAGTGATTGTGAAAAAGAGGGCTAAAATTTGTACTATTTTGCAACAACTCAAAGAAAAATAATAATTAGGCTATCATGACATTAACTATCATATAATAATAGCGCTACCATGACATTAACAATTGTGAAAATTAAATAAAGTAAATTGATACAGAGTATTTAGTTAGTGTCTAAGTCAGCTATATATATGGTATGTGTTACAAATAGTTATTTATCGCTTCTTTCAGTTTTCTTCCAAATACAAAATGACCAAATATGAGCATTGCCTTGTTTTTCATGGATACGTGGTTTTACGAGTTATAGTTGGACTATTACATAGTACTTATAAGATCATTTCTTTATAAGTTTTGGAAGCTGCATTATCCATAATGTTTACCTTGTAAACAAAGTAAGCGAAAACAATAAACAAACTAGTACTAATTTTCAATCCGAATTCCAAACAAAACCCACCTCCATTTTTTGGATTAGGATCCTCTTCGTTTTAAAAGGAAATGAAGAGATCACTTTCCTAAAAACAAATGGAGTTGATTTGTTTCCTTTGATAAAGAAACCGAGCGAGCAACAAGTTAGCTTGCCAACCGTGGTGTTAACTTTGACACAAAACCAACTTTATTAGGCTATCATTTTTTTATTAACATCCTATTTTAGTGAAAATATATTTGGGGTGGCTATTCCCGTGTAATAGCTAATTAGTTCAAACCCCGTACAATGCATGAACGGTATATATAGCTTTACTTTTCATAGTATTATACTTATAGATTTAAAATGGCAAACAATTAATTTTTTAGATTTCGTATCCTTAATTACGTTTGGATTTGAGAAAAAATAATTGAAAATACAAAACTAATCAAACAACTAACGATATCATTTTGATATTTTAATGAAAACATATTATTTCACCATGAATCAAATAGTATTATTTTATCAATTTCACAAATTACTTTAACTAATTTTTTGGTTATGAAGTTAGTGATAATAGTTTATAATTTTGTTTTATACAGAATATGGTTTATAGTTTAATGAAAAAGTATCGTTAATATCATTTTAGCGAAAAGACTATAATTTTAGTTTAATGAAAATTTACAATTTGATGAAAATATAACTATAATCTTAATGAAAATAATATAGAATAACGAGATAACTCTTTATTTTGTTTTTTCTTATTTAATGTGTGCATTTTGGAGAGAAAATTACTTGAATAGACTTTGTCTTTTAGTAGAAAGGGGATTAGTAGCACCTGTTATTTGCCTCTCTTATGTACCATAAAAAAAATCTTATCGTATATACGGAGCTCTTGAAACTATAATTACTAATCGTCCCAAGATCAATTTTGACCCGTGGAAAAACGAAAAATAAAATTGAAGAGGGTATAAGTTGGAGTTTTTTCAGTTGAATCTTGCTTTAACAATCTCTTAATTTGAGATGTATAACAACATCTTTACATATTCACCCTTATTTTAAAGGACGTGCTTTTTCACATACGAATTTTACTCTTTCACATACAATTTTTACAATATTACCCTTATCATTTTGCATTCACCCCCAATTAATTTTTTCATCCCTCACCTCTGACCGAACCCACCGCCGACCGACTCCCTGGCTGCCTACCCCACGCTGGCGACCCACCAACGGCCCACCCCAGCACCGCACGACCCACCCTAGAGCTGGCCGTACTCACCGCCAGCCAATTTCAGAACACCCTTCCCGAACTCCCCCTACCCCGCAATCCCTTCCCTCGCCTGCACTCTCCTCACCGGTCGCCGGACTCCTCCCCCTACTCCGGCAGTTCTTCTTACCCATACCCCTCCCCCTGCTTCGTCCTTTCCGCACTCCCCCTCCCCCTTCTCCGACCAACTTGCGTCCCCCCTTTCCCTGCGCCGACCGGTCGACTGAACGTCCGTCAACCCCTAGACATCGACACGCTAACCACCACCTACAAACCCTAACCACTACCTACAAACCCTAACCACCCCCTATAACCCTATTGATTTGTTAAAAAAAAAATTAAACTTGCAAAAAAATAAAAATATTTCATTAATTGGAGAATTATAATCCATTGTATAACTATTATAGATTGTATTAAATTTGATTTTAGTTTTGATGTTTATATAAGAATCAATTTGATTAAGTTTAGGAAAAAAAGTGGATTTGATAAAGTTTAAGAAAAGGATGAGAGATTGTGTTTTAATAAAAGGGTAACACATGAAAACTTTATGAAAAAAATATACGTGAAAGAATAAAGTTTATATATGAAAAAGTAATTCCGTATTTTAATCGAGTGTGAGAGCCGCTTTAAACCGGAAACGGGGTGGGGACCACCACATTTATAAATGTGAAGTAGCAGGCAGGCAGCAAAACAGAAGTCAGCTGTGAACTGAGTCATCCCAACATCCTGATTATATCACACACATTTCATCATTCTTCACAATAACTCCAACTCTCTTCTTCTTCTTCTTCTTCTTCTTCTCTCTTCCTTTCACAAAAACTCTTCTTTAGATCATCAACCCATTAACAAAACCCTCTAATTATTTCATGAATCTTTCACTTTTCTCATAAATAAATAAAAAAACCCTAAATTAATCTGTTGTTATTTCACCCTTATCATCATCAATCATGGATTCTGATTCTTGGAATGCCTGTTTATCTTCAATCTCCAAAAGATATCAATCTGGATTCCAATCTCGATCAGGTAATTAACTTGTTTTATGCAAAAAGTTCATTTCTTTTATTACAATTTTATATCTAACTTTGAATGTTATGCATATCCGTCTTAAGCTTAAAACGGGTCAAATTGTACGCATTTTAAACAGTACCCAGGATAAGAATTTATGTTGTTTGTTTTGTATAGATGTATTTATGGAGTTTGAAGAGATTGATGGAGATGATGAAATAAGGGAGGAGTTTCCATGTCCATTTTGTTCAGAGTATTTTGACATTATTGGACTTTGCTGCCACATTGATGATGATCATCCTGTTGAGGCCAAAAATGGGGTATTATTTTATTCCTTATTAAAGTTGGTAGCTTTATTAGCTGTGCTTTCTTTGGTTTTATTAGCTAACAAATTTTCAACTTTATTATTACTCCCTAATGATTATCTTGTTTTGTCCAAATTATAGCGGCGCATGGATTATTTGGTTAGTGGGCAAAAATTTCCAAGGGGGAGAGTACTAAGCGAATTAGGTGTATATTAGAAAAGCGAAAATACGAAAATTGTAGCTAGAAATCGGAATTTTTTAATTTTTCAGGGGGATTAGCCCACTCCTAGCCCCGCCAGTCCGGTAGTAACTTTATTCTCGGTAGTATTGTGGCTAAGTTGAGTTCATTGGGCTTGTATTGCTATAGAAAGTAGATAGATATAGGATAGGGCGGCGATTATATGATTGTGTATATTAGTATGATATTGGGAAACAATACTCCCTCTGATCCAGACGAAAGGTAAGATATAGAAAAATGGAGTACTTAAGAAAATGTTGAAAAATGAGGGGTAAAAAGTAGGTGGCTCATGTAATTGTGGATTAATAAGTGGGCCATGTAATGGTATTTTTGTGTAAAATCAAATGGGTATAAGGATAACTTGGTAATGTTGTGGGCCAAATAAGGTAGTTACCTTTGGTGTGGTTCGTAAGTGTTACCTTTGGTCTGAGGGAATATGTAAGTTTTGTAACTGCTACTGTCTCACAGATGTGGCTAAGAAAAGTGTAATTGTTATCTGATTGTGGAGAAGGCTTAGTCGGATCTACGTGGTTCAAGATATAGCGATATTTTAAGTCATGCAATGAAATCCTGGGAAAGGGGTCATGTTATAAGGTGGATTAAGGAAGTATGGGGATTAGATATTTAGATTAGATAATAGTCTTGCAGAAGGTTTCACTATGAAATCCTGAAAGGTACTGCTTTTCAGTAGATTAGTTTTGTTGTTTTCAGAATGGAGATAATTACCACATAAGTAGTATTTATACCTTATTAAGTACGCGGTACTACCGAATGTTACCACTCTTATAAACCATTCCCTTAGCTGGAATCTGATGACTTAAAATCGAATCTTTTGTTCACCTCAGTTTCCCCCCACTTCCGCCACGGTGACCTCTCAATATTTTAGCTTAACTTCCAGTTTTTCCTTCAATTCTACAATTGTTCACCTCCTCATGTAATCCCATTCTTCTATCTCCATTCAAGTTTTTCTTCCCCTAGCCGCTTCTCATCTATTCCCTCCTCTCCTCTGTTCATTCATCCGCCGTCTCCTTCCCTTTTTTGGTTCTCCTTTAATGTCAGTGTCTCCATGTGTAAGCACCGTGCCATATGCAAGCATACTTTCCAGTCTGTTACTCTCTCCAGCTCTCCAAGTGCGAACATAGCATCCCTTTTCCTCGAGTAAAAGTGGTTGCTTGATAACAAAATTTAAAACTTGAAAATAGGATTTTTATTCATTAACACTTTGACGTGTGAAAAGAATGTGTTATACAAGTTTGGCAGTGGTGGTCAAGGCAGTGGATGACAGAGTGGTTGTTCAATACTTCAATATATATACCCTTTTGATTTCTACTCGAATAAAGCCAGCAACTACACCAAACAATATCACTACCTATTTCTCATATGTTCTCTTTATTTACTATACTCTTTTTGTTTCATTTTGGGTTGAAGATATAACAGGGAAATTTTGAAGAAGTATTTTTGTACTTTCATGAAATTGTAGTGGAAATTTTGGCCCTTTCAACGGTGATTTAACTTTTTTCATAGAGGATTTTTTCTCATGGAAATCTTTGGTTGGATTTTTATCATCTTTCACTAACTCTTTTTTTATTGTTCTTTGGTTGAATTAGTTTGCTTCCATGCCCTCTTTACCCCTACAATAAGAGACAAGTCTTAACAATTCCTAGAATCATAGCCTCATAGGTCAAAACTAGGTTTGGATCATTGGCTGAGTGGAATGACCTTGGAGAACTTTCAAGATCATGTTGTTATTGGATTGTCGAAAAAAAGAATACAATGGAGTTGAGGAGGTTAAAGCCATCATTGCTGAAAAATTTGGTAACCATCTTATACAAGCACCGCAAAGCTCGATGCATATCTATCGGCGTAGGCTTGCAACTGTTAAAAGTGTGTGTTGGCAGTACTCTATCAGTAGGAAAGTAGTGATTTAACATGTAGTGGAAAGGTGCTAAGCATATAAGATGGCTGCCTCAGTGATTTGATAGAATGCAGAGATGTTTGAACAGGCAAACCAAGTGGCTCGAGTTAGCTTGTTCCAGTTTGAATTGGATAGTTCATTCTAGAAGGCAGAAGCTTCTTGTTTTGGTGCATGTTAACAAATGAACAAAAATATACCGGAGGAAGCTAAATCTTGTATCCAATTATTCCTTACATGTTCTCCTTGCAAGCTTGACTTGCATTAACCGTTATGAGCAACATGCATCTGGTAATTAGGTGAACTATCGTATGATTCTTATCTTATTTAGATAAGGACAAAACAGAGACAAGTTATTACATTCCAGCCTTTTTATACATGATATGCAACTTAACAACTTAATTTCGGTGTTTCTCCATGCTTTGTTAATTGCCAATGGGAAACAGAACCCTTATTTTGATTGAAAAGAAAGGCATGTGGATTCCTTTGTGAATTAGCCCTAACTGTTTGGAGACCACTGTAAATGTCACAACTTTTTAGCCTTCGACAAATTGGATTTGCAGGGATTTTGACAGCTTGATTAATCATCTTTATTTTACTCTACTATCTTTATTTTACTGTAACAGTGTCACTATCATTGCTCTGTAGGTATGTCCAGTTTGTGCCATGAGGGTGGGTGTCGATATGGTTGCACATATCACATTGCAACATGGGAACATATTTAAGATATCCTTTTGGCGTCTAATATGGGTTCTTTCTTGTTTAGTATGATTTACTGCTTGCAAGTACCGTGAGATGCACATAAGGCGCACGAGTCGTGACTAGACAGGCTGCTAGTCCGCGAGGCGTTTTACTATGCAATTCTTTGTTTTTTTGCCTAGTTCTTGGTATTTTACCCTTTTGTTCTCCCCCTTATAAATACATTAATTTCAGTTATTTACATGTTAGCCTTTTTTAAAACAAAACCTGAGACGTTTCACAATTTTTTATTTGAAATATACATGTTAAGTCAGTGCGCTTATCGAGGGACAGTGCACCTTGCGCCGCGTCGCCTTGGGACCCCATCGCTCCAGTGTGTCTTGCGCCTTCTCAAACTAAGCGCTTTCTATGTATTATGATAAGAAGCTCCTATTTGTGGTTTACTCACATGTTAGTGTCCCACATTGGTAAAATAAGGAGAGAGTTCACTATTTTATAAGCCATGGGGCTACTCTTATCACCAATTGGTTTTAGGATGGAACGTCCTTGGGCGTGTGAAGTGGGCTCTCTCTTCTCCTTGTGGGTGCGGCCTAGACCTGTTTTCATCGTTTAACATTTTACAATCTCCCTCTTCTCATGTAAAACAAAAACTTGGTAAACTTAAGAAGTGAGGATCATGGAATGACGCTCTCAAGTCGTTATCCAATCATATGCTGCTCATAAAATGACCTTTTTGTTTGTGTTAATACTTGAAGCAGTCTTCTTATGCTATATTTCTGGAAGTTGAAATGTAATAGATGAAAATAAAATGAACTTGCATTTTCTGAAATGGCAAAACGAAAATTCCTGCTATACTGATCTTTTCTTCAGAGGTGGGAGATACTCCGTTTTCATGATTTTGGTAGCACTGAATTTGTAGCTTGTGCAGATGTGAAGGATAACCTTTCATATTTGAATTCCTTGACTATATGTAACGTGCAGCGCAAGAGGAAATCACGTAAAAGTGGATCTCATTCTACACTTTCGCTGTTGAGAAGAGAACTACGCGAAGGAAACTTACCACCAATCTTTGGAAATTCCTCCTCGTTATTATCATCCAATGCAGTGCCTGATCCCTTGCTGTCCTCTTTTATATTGCCCATGGCTGATGAGTTTATGACTTCTGAGCCGGTGTCATTATCTGATACAAGCTCTACAAAGAATGCCAGACAGGGTAATTTACTAGAGAGGTTAGTTTGCTTCTCTTGTTTTTACTTTATTTTTAGGTGTACAAATGTCCTTCCTTCGATGAAATTGGTTGTCCTCAGTTTAATGTGATGGTCAACTTATGTAGATATACAATGAAAAATTGGGCATACTTCATTTATAAAAAAATAGGGTTTTTCTATGAGACACCCTTCTGTTTTGTGGAATTCAACGTTCTACCTCATGTTTTACAAACATTGCTGATACCCCTAAACTTGGTCAGTACGGAATACAAAGTAGTTCTTACTTCTTAGAATACCTAAGTACTAAAATTCGATTATTTTAACATTTAAATACTGTAACGAAGATATGTTTACGGTTGAGTAAACGATAGGTATGTGAATGGTTCAACCAACTACTGCCAAAAAATCAATTGAAAGTACATGACAGTTAAAAGGGTCACTGGGTCAGACTATAGCATTTCGGATATTTTGAGAAGTATTCATTAAGTTTAGCGGTACCCGTGTGTAAAAAACAAGGTTGCTACGTAAAATTTAAAATCAGAAGGGTATTACATAGAAAAAACTCAAAAGCTATATCATCATTTTTAAATAGCTGTAGCTAGTATAAATGTGAGAAGATACGGATAAAAGTCGACATCATTTGCCAAGTCAAATAGAAACAATATAGATGGATGGAGCGAAGATGTGATAATGCGTATTTAGTGGAAGAGTACTTAACTAAGATTCTTCTTGGCCTAGTTAATAGGGTAATACATCCCGAGCATGTATCTTTTTCTGCTTCACTGAATGTGATGCATCATTTCAAGATTAAGTGTGGCCGGTAGACCTGGCAAACAGGTCAATTGGACTGCGTCCAGGTCGCTTAATTTCGTGTCCGTCATATATTTGGGTCAAATCGGGTTCTAGTCAATGAAGTGAAGTTTGACATGATTCCACATTGCTACAACTTTCATGTTCCGACAAAAAAATTGCTTTTGACATATAGTGACTTTTGCACTTTGTATCTTTTTTGTGCAAGAAAGAATGCTGTGAAGCATGAAGGCATGCAACACTGCTACTTTTTTGCTCAAGTGCTAACATAACTTGGGTCAAAAGCTATCCAACACGACATGTGCAGCCGAGTCAGAATATCATAGAAAGAAAAGTTCCATTTGCTCAAGCTTTGTGTGCTCTTTCTAGGATGATTACAGTAAATGTTGTTCTTTTGGTCTGTTGTACAACATTACTTCTGATGCCTATGTTGAGTTAGTGAGGGTACACAACCTTGTCAAACGGGCGGTTCCTGGATGATCCATATTTACTTTAGTTGTATACTTGTATTGTTCGTGGTGGTGTTCATTTGTCAATCTGAATGTCGTCTTGTGGTAACAGGAATTTGTTAACACCTCCATTGTCGATCAAGGATCAAGAGGAGAGGATGAGGAGATCTGAATTTGTGCACGACCTACTATTCTCTGCCATTTTCGATGATTAAGCTGTGAAATTTGTTGATGGGGTTTCGGGTAATGGTGAATGTAGGAATAAATGTAATGTAATGTTGGTGTGGGATCTAGTCCTAGGTTCAAGTGAATGTAATCCTTGCTATGATGTGAGAAATCTCGAGTTAATGCAGGAAAATGTATCTTGAAGGTTATCCTCAAGTATTCTTTCCAATGCTCATCCAAAGTGTTCATGTTTGGGTATAAAAGACTACATTTTTACACCTTTCGCTGTTATACGCAGCTAATATTTCATACTCGCTTGGATAAAATGCATTGAACTTAAATTCCGGAATATAATCAAATTTATTTCGCTCAACTAGGAAGACTCGTTTCTTAACTAAACGTACACATACACATTACACAGTAAATCGAATTTTCATATTGATCAAAATTAATTCTTATATTTGAAAAATCAAACGGGCAAAAGGGCAAGTACCTTTAGTATTCCATACTAAATGACTTGGTAGTTTATATTTTAGCTTGTTGTATGAAAACGGGGCCAATTGTGACCAGATTAACGAAAAATATAATCATATGACAAACAATCCGTTATACATTAGGAAATGCTACTGATTACATTTGTCATTAATCTAGTCACATTTGACCCCGTCTTCAATGAAACCCTTTTAAGAAGACAACAATATCTAATATCTTGAGAAAGAGCCATGAACAAACCACGTGGCAACAAGTTGTGGAGTGGATAGATTATTGTATCCTTACTCTTTAGGGCCTATGTAGCAAAATATATGCCACAGAAAAAAGCAGCACTTCCTGCCAATCTCATGCGTTATTATCTCTTAAGTCTTAACCCCGTTACTCGTTTCCTCCCTTATTTTTCTTCTGGCTCTTATTAACTTCACCACATTTCCAAACACAACCCATAAAACAAACAAACACAAAAAAAATAAGAAATACCATAATATGATGCATTTTTTTTTCATTGATTCAACTCTGAACTTTTCTATGCATTTCAACTGAAAAGGGTGTTTTTGAGTGAAATCTCAAGTACCCATTTGAGTAATCTCTCAAAAATTCAATCTTTTTTGGTGTAATACAATGGAGTTATCAACTAAACTTCTCAATTTGGAGCTTCTTTCATCATCTTTTGTTACAGGTGGTTCTTCTTCTGCTACTGCAACTTTGTTGGATGCTAGAAAATCATCTCTTTTACCATTATGTTATCAGTTTAATACGATTAAAGCTTGTTCTTTTAGTAATAGTTCAATGAAATCCCCAAAACCCACAAACCCTAGGATTAAATTGTCTCAAATTTCATCAAAGTTATCAGCTTTAGCAGTGGAAACAACTGATTCAGAAACCCAAAGTAGGGAAGAGATTGAAGCATTGTTTTCTAGGGATTCTAGTAAGGATTATGAACAAAGAAGGGGGAATAATAGACAGTCTAATTCTGGTGCATCAAGTGTTTCATCTGGGATTAGGTTAGAGAATATTAGTAAGGGTTATAAGGGTGTTACTGTGCTGAAAAATGTGAGTTGGGAAGTGAAAAAAGGCGAAAAAGTTGGATTAGTAGGGGTAAATGGTGCAGGGAAAACTACCCAATTGAGGATTATAGCAGGGTTAGAGGAACCGGATTCGGGAAATGTGATTAAGGCCAAAAACAATATGAAAATCGCGTTTTTGAGCCAGGAGTTTGAGGTTTCGTTGAGTCGGACTGTCAAGGAGGAGTTTACGAGCGCTTTTAAGGAGGAAATGGAGGTCGCGGGGAAGATTGAGAAAGTGCAGAAGGCTATCGAGGGGTCTGTTGAGGATTTAGAGTTGATGGGGAGGTTGTTGGATGAGTTTGATTCACTTCAGCAGAGGGCTCAGGCTGTGGACTTGGATATGGTTGATGCCAAGATTAATAAGTTGATTCCTGAGCTCGGGTTTTTGCCTGAGGATACTGATAGGTTGGTGGCATCTTTTAGTGGTGGATGGCAGATGAGGATGTCTCTTGGAAAGATTTTGCTTCAGGTATCAAAATTGAACATATGATGTTGTTTTCAATGGTTAAATATATTTGGTTGCGCTTCTTTCTACTGCTAAGTTGCAATTCTCACATAATTTACATCATGGGTCATCCCTAAACAACCATTTTGTGCTGAAGACAGAGGTGAGGACTCCCATATAAGTTGCAATTCTCACATAATGTTCATCGTAGGTCATCCCTAAACAACCATTTTGTGGTGAAGACATGGATGAGGACTCCCATATCCCTCATTTGCGGTAGCTCTTGAGGCACAGAGTGATCTTTTTGCGTCCTTTCGAGTATTATAATAGCTACATTGAGCTAATTGAGAGAAAATGCATTTTTAAGATATTGAGGTGATATGATAAAAACTTTATTTTAGCTTATTGTCATTAGTTATAATTTGTGTAACTTCGATAAGTTGACATTCCCAAGAATAAGAACTTCATTGGAATTGTCTGACGTCGTTTGGTTAACATAACCCAAGGGGTTAGTTACATGTCTGTCTTCATTTTCGATGAATTATATATTTCTAGATGTTCTGGCTCTCGTATCTTTGCGAACCAAACGAATTCTTATCATCTATTATCAACTCCGCAAACAATTCAACTTTCTGATTTGCAACTAAGCAAGCGCTGGATGTGTGTAAACACAGTACTTCGTCATGGCTATATTTAGAGTGGAGTGAAAGATTAATAACCTTGTTATGCTGTGCTATTTATCTGATAACATTAAAATAGAAAACATGAATCTTTTGTAGACTAGTAATAGAGTAGTAATTGTCGAGTATTGTAAAAGTAGTTTTGTGGTTTATCCTTTATATCTTCTTGTATACGACTGTCGGGTTGGTAGTTGAATGAGATGGCTTTCGAGTGTCAATTGACACATTTACGATTTGCATCCTCGCAGGATCCTGATTTGTTGCTTTTGGATGAACCCACTAACCACCTGGATCTTGACACCATTGAGTGGCTTGAACTATACCTCAACCAGTTAGATATTCCAATGGTCATCATATCTCATGACAGGGCTTTCCTCGACCAGCTTTGTACCAAAATTGTGGAAACAGAAATGGGAGTATCTAGGACATTTATGGGAAATTATTCTGATTATATAATGTCAAAGGCAACTTGGATTGAAACTCAGTTTGCTGCTTGGGAAAAGCAGCAGAAAGAAATTGAACAAACAAAGGACTTAATCAACCGAGTTGGTGCTGGTGTAAGTACCAGCCGAGCTTCTAATGCAGAGAAGGTAAACTATTTTCCCTCCCGTTTCACGTTATTTTATGTTATTTTTATATAAAAAACAAAAAAGAACTTAGGAAAATAATGAAACTTGTACCATTTAGATTCATAACAAAAAATGGTTTCATAAGGATAATATATTTGATAATATTGCTCATATATTTTGAGAGAGAATTGTCTCGAAATGAAAGTGTCTCGTTCGTAACTTGTCCCTTAAAATACACAATGAGACCATCTCGTTCGGTAACTTGTCTCATAAATACACTATGATACGGACTCTTTTGGAACTTGTGTTGATTTTGAGTGTTCTTCCGTTAAATTAACTGTACTGTGCTGTGGCCTTTCGGTCTCTAAGTTCACATGCTGTTGTTTCTTTCCTGAAGTTGTAGAAAAGTACTCCTATGATTTCCATCAGCAGAGGCTGGAGTTTCTTTGTTGTAATGTTATCACAAGCTTAAAATATTTTGTGCAGTCCCTAATCTATCGTTACTATGGTTCTTGTTCATAGAAATTGGAAAAGCTTCAAGATGAGGATTACGTTGAGAAACCTTTCATAAGGAAACAAATGAAGATCAGGTTCCCTGAGCGTGGGAGAAGTGGAAAGGCAGTTGTAACTATCAACAATTTGGACTTTGGCTACGGTGATAATGTTAGTTGAGCATCAAACTTCTCTCACTCTTCTACATTAGCCGACCTCATATTTGATTGATCTTTAGAGTATGTTTGTCTTTTGAGCCAGGTGTTATTTCGGAACGCAAATCTCACGATTCAGCGTGGGGAGAAAATAGCTATCATTGGCCCTAACGGGTGTGGAAAAAGCACCTTATTGAAACTGATAATGGGTTTAGAGAAGCCTACTGCTGGTGAAGTTATTCTTGGGGAGCACAATGTTCTCCCAAATTATTTTGAACAGAATCAGGTATGTGACAATTGCCACTATGCCTCACAAGTTATTAGGCAATCCTTGAATAAAAACTCCCTTTTGAGGGTCATTTAGGTAGGGTTAGGATTGGGTCGTTAAGGGGGTTGAGTCATTTCGCCGCTCAAGCTTTAAATTAGTCATTTCAGATTGGGTCATTTTTGGGCTGGCTTGTTTCAGATCAGGCTCACTTTGCTTTGTTCGTTTTGGTTGGTCAATCAGTCTAATTACTGCCTGAGGCTCTAATTATTACAGAATTTTCTAGTTTGCACTGACCAGCGTAATCTAAATATTATTGGTTGGTCAATCAGTCTAAAGGCTTTCATCCTCTGTTTCCAGGCTGAAGCGCTGGATCTGAATAAAACAGTGCTCGAGACAGTAGAAGAAGCTGCCGAGGATTGGAGAAGTGATGACATTAAAGGTCTATTAGGACGATGCAATTTTAAGGCTGACATGCTTGATAGGAAGGTCTCCTTTTTAAGTGGTGGAGAGAAGGTAAATTGTTCACACAAGAATTCCATATATATCCTGTGAACTCTTCCAGCGACGAATCCTAGAATTTTTCTGATTTTTCAGGCACGCTTGTCTTTCTGCAAATTTATGGTCAAACCGTCCAGTTTACTGGTTCTTGACGAACCCACCAATCATCTGGATATACCTTCAAAAGAGATGCTTGAGGTTGGTTGGAGTATTAATGGTTTTGGTCATTTTTACCAGCAGATGTTATTTTAATGTTTCTTTTTTCTTCTCAGTAAGTTATACTGTACAAGAATACGCGGGTACAGTGATTACAGTTCTTATTGTATTGTTTCTTTTTTCATCTCAGGAAGCAATACAGGAATATGAGGGTACAGTGATTACAGTTTCTCACGATAGATATTTCATACGCCAAATTGTTAATAGAGTAATTGAAGTTAGTAACGGAGTTCTGCGAGATTATGTTGGTGACTACAATGTAAGTTTTTTTGTATCTCATCGTCTCCTCTCCCTGTGAAAATTTTTGTCCATACTCCCCCTACCCCATAGATTGCTTTTTATAAATAAATACTATGGTGCGCTCAAGGCATCAACTTTTCTTAGATTCAGTTCCGACTTATACGAGATTCTCACTGCACTCCTGAAATTCATTGGTGCTACCTGAAATGCTATAGTTAATAATATAGCCTTTGTTTCAATCAGTTGTTCTGAGTTTTGAAATCATCATGATTTTCTGTAAACTGTAAATCTAGCACACAACAGAAAAAATAGATTGAATACCCCTTTTCAGTCCGTATCATTTAATCGTATCTTTAATGATGGTTTTTGGCTAAAACTACGATGAAAAGATTCAATTCAAAATTAGCCGAGACTGATAGAAAAACGAATGTCTTGCAGTATTACTTGGAGAAGAACATAGATGCAAGGGAAAGAGAACTGGAACGTGAGGCAGAGCTTGAGGAGAAGAACAGCAAAGTAAAAGCTAAATCTAAGATGTCCAAGGTAGGTTTGTTTGTGGACAATAGGCTAGGTTTATGCTTTATAATGCAATCGGTTTATGAGGTTAAGTAATAATTGATTATGGAACAGGCTGAGAAGGAGGCTCGGAAAAAACAGAAAATGCAAGCATTTCAGCAGGCCAAATCGAAATCCAAGGGGTTAAAGAATGCGAAGAGATGGAACTAAAGGGAGTGCCTTTTGGTATTTTTTATGAAGGTCCTCTCGTTACCACCCAACCCCGTCTGTCTCCCTGTGATGCTACTCCAATGCGGAATCTATATGATCTTGTGTATATGTCAAAGTATAGTCGCAGAGGGGCAAAGGTTGTATGTATTTGACCCTCCCTTACCTTGCTTAGGGTTAAACAGAATATCCTGAGTATCCGAATATTCAGTCCTATGTCCAGACCCGGAATTTTGGATTTGAATCACTGACTCGGAGATTTTGGATAAGTAAAGCAACACTGGCACTCTTTGTAAATAGCAATTGGGTTTAGACATTGTGAACTTTACTTATTATATTGAGGTGACACTCTATTTCAAGAAAGAAAGTATTATAATTTTTTATTTCTGACAATAAATTTGTTCTTTTATCTACGGAGTATTTATTTCTTAGGAATCCCCTTTGGACAAGTGATTAAGTCAACCTCTAAATTTTCGCATCTAACAAAATTCTACTTACAATTGGGCTTCATTTTTGTATGTTCAACTATAGAAATAGCGGGTTATTCACCAAAAAAACCTTAGAAATAATGGGATATGGCTAAATTTTTAGATTGCAATGTTTAAAAAACGTGAAAGTGGTAATTTAACTTATTAATTTTGTTAAATGGTGAAATTAGTCCCCTTGACTTAGCTAAAATTTCAACAAAAATACATTTTATATTTATATTATGCAATTAATAACACATAAAAAATACTATTTAATTACAATAATCCAACCTATGCTTCCCCTTCTCATATTAATCTAAATCTTACTCGTTACCTTATTTATCTTTCATTGAACTCAAGTCAAAATTGACCTGTTACAAGCGGTAAGCTAATTATTACACAATATACAAAAATGTGGCGGTACTAGGAGACGACGAAAGTCGATACAAACTATCTCAAAAGCTTGAATCAATGGGGTATGGCTGTCTACCATGGCATCCGACTTCTTCGTGCCCTCTTCTCTTCGACAAAGCTTTTCTCTTTTCTCCTCTTTGTCTTCTCCCAATCCCTCGTATATTTCATTCATTAAAGGAATGAAGATTGGATAAGAATTAATCAAATTGGGACTTGATCTCCACAAGATCTCGTCTTTAACGAGATGTATGGGTTTTTAGTAGAGGTGATCATGGGCCGGGTCGGGTCGGGTTTGGGCCGGGCCGTCACATAAAATTAAGCCCAAGAGTGCGGGTCGGGTCGGGTCGGGCCATTTTTATTGGCCCAAGCCCGGCCCATGCGGGCTTAAAGCGGGCTTCGGGCCAATTCGGGCCGATTCGGGCCAATAATATTCACTCTTCAAATGACTTTAGAAATCTCATTATATAACTAGATATTGTCATAAAAAAATTTCAATACTAAATTATGTGATTTGATGAATATTGTCGATGTAAGCAGTAGGAACATAGCTTAACAAACGCATTAGTGAAATGTGCATGTACGTAGTATTGTTACGACAAGTTTTCAACAAATGAATGTAACGTAACATGAAAAACTAGTAAAATGTGCATGTATAATACTATTTAGATATTACTAATTTAAGCAAATAACATTTTTTCCCTCATCTCAAGAAATTATTTATTTAATTAGAGATGAGAAGTAGACACTAGGGAAAGACCTATGATTAATTAAGTGCACAATTTTCAGCAATACAAAACTCCTAATGTACTTCCGACCTTTAGTATTTCATTACGGTGTTGTGCAGTTCTACTGTGAATTGATATTTGTTCTTTAGGCTCAAATTTTAGGCTTGTCATAATAATACAGGTAAATAGATTACTACTCTTCCGTAGATGCCAGTTAGTTTATTAAATCTATTAAATTTTGCATATGTTCGGGTCGGGTCGGGCCAAAATTCGGGCCTTGAGGTCGGCCCAAACCCGGCCCAATTATTTTATTCGGGCCATGGGCTTTTCGGGCCGAAATTCAAGGCCCAAGCCCGATGAAAAATCGGGCTGAGCCGGGTCGGGCTAGCGGCCCTGGGCCATTTGATCAGCTCTAGTTTTTAGGCTATTTTTTACTCTCTTTGATTTTGGCTTTACTGAAAAATCAAAATGAATATGAAATCATTAGATGAGAATTTTTGGGTGGGGAACTTCTGGGTGAACAAAATGAAATAATGAACAGTGGTTTCTTGATTGCTTTGTTTACTCAAAAATGAGAAACCTGTCTATTTCATTTGTTGAATTTTGATTTTGATTACTTGATAAATTTGCAATAGCATGCTGATGATGTTTATTACACTCTCAAATATGCTGCACCGTTACCTAGAGATTCAAAGTTTTGTGTTCATCTTTTTTTTTTTTTTCAATTTTAGTCAGTTTTGCTATGAATTGAACTGGATTTGGAAGTCAAAAATGTGGTTAATTGCTTGCAATCTGAGTGGATTTGATTAGTTTCCTGGGTTTTGTTTTTGATTTGTTTTGTTTTTGTTTAAATTGAGGAGACAGGAAGTTATTTCAGATTAATAAGTCATTCAAACCGGCATTACAGATTTACAGGTCCCTCCCTTCCACGAGTTCAATGAGAGATAAACGAGGTCATAAGTTGGATTTTTCTCAGTTAATCGTTAGTATGAATTAATATGAGAAAAGGAGACATATGTTGGATTATTCTTATTAAATAACCCTTATAAATTAGAGTATTAAATTAGTTATTCATCTAAAGAATAATTTTACCTTTTATAATATACCAAGTTGAAGCATGATAAAATTTCATGAATTATTGATACATATATAATAAATTGTCTTTCAATTGTAATATTATCATAAATACTTTTTATTACAATTACATATTTAATAAAATTTATAAGGTTATAAAAAACGAAGTTCATATATGATTAATTGAATTATAAAATGAACTCGGATCAAATATTCATCAACAATAAAAAAATTTGGGTTTGATTGCTACAAATCAAATATAAGAGGTCTAATTTCACTATTGAACAAAGTTAAGGGTTAAATTGCCACTTTTATGGTTTAAAAAATTCAAATCATATGTTACTTTATGAAAAAACAGACATTTTATTTCAACAAGTAAACAATATTTTATAGGAATTGGTTTGCTATATTCATGATACAAACTCTATTCCATAAATTCAATTTGAATCCTCTCCATTTCTCACTAATACGCTCATATTTTAACTTTCTGTCTTCATTCATTTAAACATTATTTTTATAATGCAATTACAATCATTAAATCGTCATAAGGTTTAATCTAGGTTGTTCGCAATAAATGTGGAATTTGATTTTTTAATTATTTTTGACGTCTTTATACAATATAAACTAAAGAACCCTTCACTTATGAATAATGACAAAAAAAAGCAAATGATAACTATTGATCGAGACGGAGGGACAATTCCTAAAATATTGGGAAGAAAAAAATTATAAGCTCTACACTCTACAACAACATACTAAATTTTGAGTATAATACCTACAAAGCCGTCAAAATTATTAATAACGCTCATACACACGAAAGAAATTCAATTATAACCCGTATATTACACGGGTATAAAAACTAGTCCTTCCAATATTTGAAACTAATAAAGATAAAGATTCCGTTAAAACGGCGAGACAAAGCTTTAAAATTTTTGAATTGAGTCGCAAAGTCTGGCTCCTCTCCGTTTACGCGACTACTTCATCCGCCATTGATATCCCAAATCCTAGGGTTTAAGCTTCCAACTACACAAATTACTCCAATTTCTAAACCCTAATTCAAAATCCGGTTCATCATTCACTGATTACAGGTTCACATTTCTCTTACTCCACTCTTATTCTTCGATTCGCGTTTTTTTTATATTATTTTTGCTCGTTATTCGTCAATGAATTTAGATTTCGAATCGCGCAGTTGAATAATTGAATGCGAGTATCAAGATTACTGATTTCTGACTAGATTAGTAAGGATATGATGATATTATTGGTTGCTATTTAATTTACGTAGTTTATTTTCGCAGTACATTTTTTACTCATTTCAGTACTTTTTACGCATTTTTTTCCATTTGTATGCCCTTAAACTAAAACACAAAAATAAACCTCCTCCTCTCAAATTCGAATACTAAAATCGCTCCAATCTATCATAAATTTTCGATAAACGATCTTAATATGATTTAAGACCATGAATTTAATTCGTTGATTATACTTTGTCAATGAAATTAATCAGAATTTTATATGTAAATTTAGGGGTTGAAAATATTAGAATGAGAGATCTTTAGGGTCGGAGAACGTAGATAGGTGGTGGAGGGGGGCTAGGGTCACCGTCAGATGGGGAGTCGGTTGGTCAGTCGACGGCGGTTTGCTTGCCCGCAAATGGGTCGCCGGTGGATTGGTGGTTGGTGTATATATGGTTTACAAATTTTGATTGCAAGGAGGTTGTGATCAGCACTGGTTTCCTGGGCCACCAGTAGCCGCCGCTCTTGGGGCTGCCGGCGGAGGGCATGAGAAGGACGGTGGTTGTGATAGGGGGAAGTGGGGTGGTTCTTTTTTTCTTTTACCTGTGTAGTACGTAATTTTGTTCCCTTTCATGTAGTACAACCAATGCCTTAATGGGGAAATGAGAAGGGCATTTACGGAAAAAACGTACTATAATGAGTAAAATATGTACTGCGAAAATCAACACCCTTAATTTATTGTTGTTGTTATGATAACCTTAGCTTTAATTCAAGTGCTGTATGTGTTCAATTGCTAGGGTTAGGGTTAATTGGCCTATGTCGTTGATTCCGTCTCGATCCCCATGGATTTTTAGTAGTAAATCTGTTACCATTCCAGGGATGAGGGTTACTGAGAGGCGATTATTTTTTTCCCTGGTTTGGAAAATCTGTAGCGGTAACGTCCCAATCGTTTGTTTGCCTTTGATTAAAAATAATGCTTACAAAAGAATAGAATAAGGTTAAACAAATGATTAGGACGAAGCGAGTAGCCTCCAAACCTCACATATTGAATTGTGACTGTTTTTACAAGGATGAGATGCGCGTGATTCCTACCAAGTTTGGACCTTAAAACGTGATTTGTTCATTCGTGTTTTGACCACTTGGGCCAACGCATTTGAGATTCATGATTGGTATCTTGCTTGTTCTAGTATGTGCCAATGTCAATTTGTGCTTTTCAATTCATTATTCTGGCTGAGAATTGTAACCAGCTTCTGATTCTTTTAATCTTGTTATTTGGTGACGTGTATTGGTTGTTTTAGTTTAGCCTTTGTTATCGATATTTATTTTAAGGGGATAATAGATATGATACATTTTTTTCCTGTAGCAAATCTTTCACCTGCCTTTTTTCCTCCGTTGCGATCCTCAATTCCAGCCAGACCCTGAAGTGATCCCGTATATTGATGTTAGTGCGGGTAGATGACACGGCTTCTGATTTCTGGGAACCAAGTGAGCGTGCATTTTTGAAGTGAGTTTTATATTGTAAATGGGCAAGAGAAAAGATAAGAAGACGGCTAAGAAGCCTTTGGCATCAGATGATAAACCGGCTAATGTTGATGAGAATCACAATGAATCCGAGATTATTTTGACTTCATCCACAGAACGAGAAGTTGAACGCCAGATTGCTGCAGTCAAGGCAATTTCTGACATGGAGGTCGATCACCTGCTTACAGGGCTACGCTTGATTCGATCATACTTTAGTGAGGACCAACTACAAATGCCCGTCCTCGAGTTTTTTAAGGAAAATCTACGTAATGTAGAAGTTGTTAAAAACAGTCAAGACGAGCATTTTGATCTAAGGTGGAAGAATGAAGCCGGTAACGTGTATACAAATACTACTGATGGAAGGGATATACATGCCTCCCTTTTCCATCATATGAGTATGGCCTATCCTTCCGTCTCTGCTGCAGAGCAGTCTTTTGATGGCCTTCAGTTTTCAGCTAAGACAGTGAAAAACCATGTGCCTACTGATGATCTGCAGTTTGGGAATTACTTGTACCAAGAGTCATTTAATACTGCAATGCTGGGGTTGCCAGAAGGTCTTCAGACTCCTGGGGCGACTAGCCAGAGATTGTCTGTAGGCATGACACCGAAAACAGTTAGATTGCCTAAACGTGGAGAGATGCTTCTTTCAGTACACGGGTCTCCCCTTGGTGTTTATAAAGAAGATGACATGGAAGCAATACATGAGGTGGAAGAAGGTTGACGTAGGTGGTTTCGTTCCTCTTCCAAGAAGTTTTGGATCTTACCGTGAACCTCTGAAAGCTCTGGAAGTAGTACATTTTAGATTATTGACATACTTCAGCTTCCTCCCCCTTTTAAATTTGATATCACTATGGATATTTCATTTAAGCCATTGTAAAAATCTTTGTTAAGATCTGTTGTATGAACCTATGTTTTGAATGGCTTTAGTTGTGTAGTAAACCTAAACTAATGTACTTCGTATTAATGTACGCTATCTAATATCTCTATTGAAGTTTCTCATTCAGAAAATTGCCAGCAATTCTGAAACTAACTTTCCACTTCTGGCGTACTTTCTTCTTCTGTTTATTGAAACTAGTTGTTGCACCGCGCCCTATCGGGCGCGGTACCCCAATATGGGTAAATAGTATGGAAAAACTAATGTATGTTAAGTGCAAATTATCCTAGATAAACATACTTAGTACATAGTACTATGATTAACTAACTCGCGCCTATGAACATTGTATCTGAATGGACACGCTGAAAAGAACTATTTTGACGCATGTATCGGCGGCTTTCCTCCATAAACTTAACATACTTTTCTTAGGCTGTTCGACTTCGTTTGTTAGTGTTTCAAATGAAGGTTTTTGTCAACCTTTTTTCCTTGGTGGGTTGGCAACCTGCACCTGCACTATTAAAGTTCAATTAAAAATTCGAAAACAAAACGAAATTAAAATCACAAGTAAAGACAACAGTAGACATGGCAAAACGGATATAAACCTTTCAAAAATTAAAAAAGAATTCATGGTAGATACCCTCCAAGTTTATCAAATCCGTAACGACCCAGATTCAAAAGAACCCAAAAGCATTCTCCTGAAACACAAATCCTAATAGACATGCCCCGAATACGAGCTAATTGACCGAACACGTGACCACCAACCCAAAACACCACACCACTAAGGTGGATAGAAATGATGATTGTAAACTTACTTACATGGCGCATAGTTTCTTAAGTATGGAAAGATACTTTATGTTATTCTCATAGTCCAAAAACAGTTGCTTGCAATTTGCCAACCAATTTTTCTCTAATGGAGCATAATAATGATACTTTATCAGGTGTAGTCGTGTATATCTCAAATTGCATTATGCAAAATATTTGTAAATTAGAGTCGAGTTTGGCTATCTAAACTAACATGGACGTAAATCAACTAAGATGTCAATAATTTATACATACTATCACACTTACCAAGAGCTCGAGATCTTTCTCGTCATGGCAGCGAATAACATATTCTAATTTGAGTACAACGTTAGCAAGACAACAATTCAGGAAAGGGATTCATATTTTACTCATCTTATAGAAAACAACAGTTATCTTGTGGTCATACTTACCCCGGTGACGTTCCAAATCCAGCACGACCGCTGCTGCTTCTACTTTTGGAACTCCACTTACAACAATATGTTTCACCCCACTGTAGTACAAGTAAATGTTACAACCTTAAAATAGCGGGCTGAAACACTTGATCAGCCCTAAGAAAGAAAGTTTTTTTTAGAGTTGACAACACTTGAATTGTGAATAGTCAGCTCATTTACGCTAAAAAATGTCAATAAAAACACGGTTAATTACAAAAGCAAAAAAAAAAGAGAAATAGAGTGTTTGCCGGGCCTTGAATTTGAACATGTGAAGAGGACATATGAGCTCCCTCTATCTTAATCGCATATAACAACCATAGGCTTTCCGCTGCCGGACGGAGATGGTTATGGTTGTCATCTCTTCCATCTCCGACGGGCTAAAGAATAATAAGCCTACGCCCATTTATATTCGTTCATCTTTTGTTTCTTTCATGCACTCTATTTCACCATGAACTCCATCTTTATGAACGAAATTACTCCTCGCAAACGAGCATCTCTGCCAAGCATCACCTTCAGATCCTGAACTCTCATTATCCTTACCCCTTGTTTTTTACACTAAAACGCATGCCCTCTTGACTATTCAACATTCTTCTCTACCCCTAATTTTCTCTACAACAAATTCACTTATTTCCTAAAACCTTTTTCATCAAATAAACCAGTCTATCAAGACTATAAACTTCGAGTGCCAATTCTGTTCATTTGTTCTCGAACCGCCATCTCTCAAATTCTTTGTTCTCGAACCGCCATCTCTCAAAGGCTCAAATTCATTCCGGTCAAATATTTTAGCTTGATTTAGTTCTTGAACCAGCCTATTTTATGTCCTTTTACTCTCATACTAACAATATATTAATTCTTATCTTATGCTAACAGCAAGCTCCCACTATTTTGCCCATGTCCTTCACTTTTGAGTGGACACCTATGTATACCAGCGGTAGTGTTAGTATGGTTACCGTATACTGACATGTGCCCATATTACCACTATCTACATTCTTACTTAGTTTTTCGTCCCGTTGAAATTGACATACGGTTATACAGAGTAATTGCAAATCCCCTCTATTTTATATAGTCTCGCTTGTCTATAATCAACAACTCAAAATTCTCTCGGTATTTTCTATATTACTCACAAATTACCGTTGTTTCTATCTTCCATTCATTCCTCTAATGTCAATCTCAAGTACCTATAAAAAAAACTATATATCTCTCTCTTTTCCAACTCTTTCAATTACTCTACCTCAAAATTATGTCATACTCCCTCCGTTTTTTAGTAATCTTCCCGTTTGTTGAATATATGATTGGAGTACTTTTTAATAAAATGAAAAGATTAATAAGATATGCATGGATAGATTGTAGTCTTTCCCAAAATTTTATCTAGTAACCAAATCAACTAACAAGAAGAAAATAAACTATATAACTACAAAGGAAAATTGCAGTAGGCCAGGAAGCAAGTAAATTAATAAAATCTGATACATAGAGTCAGATTACTCACACCCAAAACCAACACAAAAATCGGAAAAGGAGGTCATGAGAGTTGGTTAAGAGAAAGATAGAAATTCCCCCTCCTATTCTCAATAACATTCCTCTTTCACTTTAAAAAAAAATGAAGAAAACACACTACTTCACCATATAATTAAATTTGGACCACACAAATACACTACCCCGCTATACAATTAAATTTGGAGCACAAAACTCAAAAAGGAAATAAGAAAAGTATTGTGAATAGACGAAAATAAAAATGAAGAATGTTATTGAGAATTGGAGGGACTATTAAAATAAGCACAAATTCTCATTTGTGACGGACATTTTTCGTCACAAGCTTGTGACGAAAAATATGACCACTTTTATGCAAAATGTAACCATTATATGACTGGTAACATTTTATGGATGATTACTTTTTATCATAATATGATCACATTTAGTCCGTCACAAGCTCACAAGAAAGACGAACTGATAAATAAGCACATAGGTGAAGGGGCAACGTCACGTGGGTGGCACAAATTTTACTATTGCAGGAATAGTTGTAGGGGGACTGTGTTGTTGCGGAAAATATTTTAAAGCTCGCATTATCTATATAGATTTCTGAACTGCATGATCTCTGAAATGCCTGCGTGTTCTTTTTTATGTGTGGGACTGTGCAGGGGCGTCTTAAAGTAAATGGAGGCCCGGTGCACCACAAAAAAATGAGGCCCTAAATATGAATGTACAAGTGTACGTTACGTGAAGGTTTGTATTGAATTTCATCGATACAGCTTGTAAATTCGGTGGCGAAAACTGGAGGCCCGGTTCCGCCGCCCATGGTTGAACAGGGCCTTAGACGCCCCTGGGACTGTGTTGGGAGTATCTGTAGGGATGAATATTTCAATGTACTTAGTAGCAACCTACAGACTGTATATGACAATCTTCTTATCTAGATAAATACGCTTCACATCTTATGCTGCTTTAGTGCTTTAGCTCCTTTTTGCAGTTTCTCCAAGTTATGAGCATTGCCCTGTCTCTAGTTACGCATTTTTTACTGACTAATTCAAGATTGAGTTAACAGTAGGAAAGCTTTATAGGTGACTAGGTGAGAAAAGTGGAGTAAAAGTGGTAAATGTGATTTTAGTTAGGAGTTACATTAGAATTATGTCTCCTGCACATTGTTGCATGATCCAGTGCTCACATCCGCTCAGGGACGAGTTCAAGTTCATAAACATTATTGTGTTCAAACGTAGAGCACTACGTCAACCAAGATTTGCTATCAAATATGTTCAATTGTGGGCGATTAATTAAGTCTGGTTTTCCTTCACTCTTTCAGATAAATATATTTGGGTGTTTGCATATTTGAGAGCTTGAAAGTCCACGTCTACTGTCCTGTAATGTCTACATCAACTGTGATCTAGTGTCCCTGACAATCTCTGTGTGTCATTCAGATTTCAGAAAAATATCGCTTCGTCTGGGGGTTCATTTTCAAGTCTAAGATTTCAGTTGTCCATGAAGAAGACGTGGATAAACACGTGCTACCCACCTCAATAAAGTACGGAACAAAAGGAAAAATAATCCCATTCCTAATGCATTGGTGCATGATGCTTCTTTTCATCATCTATATCTAATAAATTTCTCTGGTTGCTGAACATATTATATCTTGTTGACAAACTGTGACAGGTCATGCAGCACTTTGAAGCATTGTTGGAAGTTCAATGCATCTCCCTTAAAAGGTGACCTATCAACTCTTTGACCCATGTTTTATCTATATGAAAGTTAGAGCCCACCAACATATTAGTAGACGAGGAGGTATGAATACAGTTCAAGATATGAAAAATACCACATGGCCTGTGTTGAAAAGTCGATTCTTTTGGTTAACACTGTTATGATTGATCATTTTCAAAGCTTGGTACTGGATTTTCTTCTTGTAGCTTTAATATATGTGAGGGGTCGGTCTTTCAGGGGTAATGCTGTTTTTTGCGAGTACACTTACAATTTAGTCTAAGGAAAAAAGCCGATAATATGACAAAAACGTTGATTTTTCAGTAGGATAAATTGCTGTACTTAGTAGTCTGCGCTTTTTATTTTATAAGGTAGAAGCAGCTGATGTGATTTGTGACGCAGTAAAATTATTGATTTATGGTCTTTTGGAAACAATATCTCTAGCTCTTGTGTTTGTGCGTGAGTAAGACTATGTTCATCCAACCCACTTGTCCAGCCTTTGAGACATTGGAGTAGTGTTGCATTATTTTTTTTTAATTTTTTTATTGCTCCTCTATCTTTTGCTGTCGTATATACGTATAAGTCTGGGTCTCCTTAAAATCTGCACTCAAATTGCTGTCATGATTTCTTTGAAATGACCGGGTCTCTGAATCTCAGCAAGATATATGATGATTATTGATACTCCATCGTCTCATTTTTCTTTAATTGTTTATGTGAATGTAATGACCGGGTTTTTGACTTGGATGATTAATCTATATGAACGGTAGGGGAATCGGGACCAGTGAAATTAGGTCAAGTGGACCCAAGTCCTCAGATCTGACCTCTTCTCATTCCCGTATCTATGGAAATGAACAACATTCAAATCCAAGCTCTGGTTTCTGGTAAATTTTCTCTATGTCCGTCCTTTAGGATGTTGAATGGTTTTTTAACTATACAAGTACGCATCTATGTTTTTCTAAAGGGTGTTTGGCTAGACATTATGCTATTGAATAATAGTAATAAAGATACACTTTCTGCATGAAACTGTCAACCTTTTAACTTCAAAGACAGCCAAGACTCATGTGGTCATCATCATTCCAGCATCTTATGCAAGGGTAACTTGATTTCCGATCATTATTTTATCTGTATTTTTATACGTGTCATATTTGTTTGTCGTTTTCATACCGTCTTCCTTTTTGGTTTCGGCTGGTGTTTTAAGAGTGTTGTGCAGTTCTACATTTTTTTTATTAATAGATGAGGTCGATGATTTTGTACGGGACGACCGTTGTAGACTGAACTGTGGTTCATTTAGTCGAGTTCTTTAGTCATGTGCTCAGGGCATCAATAAAACGAGGCGGAGAAAGTAATAGATGACTCCTTGTGGCTTCTATAAAAGCCATACTACGTGACTTATTGGAAACATTTTTATCGCTTTGGCAAGTCCTAATCTTTGTGTTTCGATATTACCTTCAGATCACTTGTTAAGATATGGTTTGACGTAAGTTTGTGATATGGTGTTTGGTGATGGGAATGTGCAAGTACAACGCAAATCTCCTCTTTAAGGCGTGTCCCTCAAGCTATAGACTTCCTAATTTACCGGAAGGAACATACCTACCTTCTCCGTTGCTCTCTACCTTCACCTCTAATATTCGATTAAAACCCACTTATTTTACATCTGTGCAAGAAAAACAAGCATTATTATAAGCCAATGTGAGACAAGGTCGGGGGAAGGTTAAAAGGAGAAAGGAGAATGCGATAGCATTCCTCGTTTAGCTGAGAGAAAGTGGGAAATATTGTTGGGATACCCTGCCAATTTGGGAAAGAATGGTGTACTCTATGCTGGACTGTTGACTAAGATGGCTGGAGGACTTGATAAAAGTGCTACTAATTATGACTTAATTACTCTCATAAGATTAAGATTAAAGTAATTTTTTAAAAAATGATTATAAACTTAATACTCTCTTAAAATTGTACTCTGGTACATAATGCGACTAACATGATAGAGATTCGACTCCTTCACTAGCTCAAAGTTATTTTAGGTGATCTCTAACTTTTACGAAAAACTCTTACAAATGTTTCGGATATACTTTCGCCTTAGATTGGGGTAAGTAAGGCTACTCACTTGGCCGTAACTTTGTACGACTAAAAAAGAAAAACCGTAACACTAAAAATCAACAAAAAAAGGAAAAAAAAAAAACAACTATCCCTTGCAAAATTTATTAAGACATTTTCTGGTAACATCTTAGGATTCTTAAAATTAGACGGTTTTAAAAGAGACGTACTCTTCTTATTAACATAGTGATCATTTTTAATGATGTGTCCCATGTTATAATAACATTCTTAATTAAGGATGTTATTAAGTGATTAATGGGGCCATTGAAGCTCCCTGCCGGAATGCTTTAAGCACGTTAAGTAGTTAACTATCGTATTGTCGGCGGTGGGCCCACCAGCCCACACCCTTGTCACTCGTGGAATGCTGTAGCCTGTTGGACATTAGGAGACAGTGAACTACCTAAGTAACTAGCCTTAGCCTTTTTCTTTTGTTTCTCTTATCCGACCCTCTTAGGCTTGGGTCTAGACTCTACACCATTTTGAATGTTGTGTGTTCCGGATGGCAACGGATCGGGTTCGATCGGAATTTGTGAGGTCTAAATCTGATAAATTTGCTAATTGGATCACAAATTCATATCCAAACTAGATCAGTATCCCATCACTATAAAATTCGCATTCGATCTATTCTTTATTTTTGTTTTTTCAAAATCATAGCCGATCAAAATCCACACCCCATCCGCAATATAAGCAAAACACCGAACAAAAACTTGTTTTGACTATATAAAAGTTCCATCTTGTATGATAAATTATTGAAATTTTGTTTAATAAAGCCAAAATGTTCAAAAAAAAATATGGATTGCATCAGGTTCGGATATGCTAGATCGGTAATGGATTTGATTGAGGTGTTTTATAGCGGATTTGGATATTGGTTTTTACATAGTGGTTTACTGGTTTGGTTATAAGTTTCTAAAGATGGGTTTGAATCGAATATTTTCTTTCGAGTTGATTCGGACTTTGTATCCATTAGACCATTGATGATATAATATACAAATAATACTCTACCTCAAGTCTAAACAAATAAAAGTTATTTTGATCAATCATTTTCAGCAACAAATATCTCTGACAAAATCATTACGTTAGTCGTATAGATAAAACAACGATAAATCAATAAATCAATGAAGGAAATTATTTCGCCACATTGTATTCGAAAATAGACGGATTTTATGCATTTACCAAATCCCATGTAGTATACTCCTTTTAAAATTTAAGAAATAGGAAGATATAAAAATAGCCTCTTTTTTTTTTTTTTTATTGTTTCAATTTAAACAATTTATTTACTAGAAACAACATAGGCCATCAAATTAAGGTGACCGAAGCGGGAGGTTCGGAAGATTACTTTTCTGATTTCTGACAATTTCTCTCTCAAAATAAATAAATTAAATGAATTAAAATATAATCCAAGAAGGGAAAATTTAGTATTCAAAGCTAATTTGACAATAAATAATAATTATTAACAATCTAAATGCAAACTTAAAAATACTATCAATTTTTGTTGAATAATAAAATCAAAATTCTCTCTTTTTTTCCCTCTTCATCTTCTTCTTATATTATCAGATACATTTCTCATTGAAAAATAATAAATTTAAATAAATTCGTGTGAAATTAAAAAAAAAAATCTTGATTGATATACAATTTTGTTAAAAGGGTTTATTCATTTCGCGAAAATTTCATCTGGGTTTGTCTTAAATTTGGATGATTTGATCACTAGAGCCTAGAGGTCTAATTTTCAAATTTCTTGGATTGAAAAAGAAGAAGAAAAAAAACTTTGTTTTCAACGGTAAATTTTCTTGGTTATGGTATCAATGGCGGATATATCGTTTTCCGTGATGTCAGTGGTTGAAGATGTTCTTAGACAACATGGTACTCGATTGAGCGACATTGATTTAGCATCAAGAAAAGCAGAGGAAGCTTGTATGGTTTCGCTCTTATGTTTTAAATTTTGTTTATTTTTTATAAATTTGCGTTAAATGTGCTACATATGACATACATTGAAAGGTTATGATGATTATTTGATTAACGTGATTGATTTTAATGTCTATGATATCATTAATTAATGGGTTGTTTTAATGAAGGACAAATTGTTATGAGACGGTCTCATGATAAGATTATCCCGAGGGCCGAGACTGACCAATGTTGTGGGGTAGTTATATTTTGATTCCATTTTTTAGCGAGTTAATGGCGTATAGATGAAATTTTAGTTGAAAATTGGGGTGTTTTCGCATTAGTATGTGACCGTCGTCTCTTGGAAGGCTGGTTGTTTAGATTTAATGGTGCATTGTATGATCATAAGTTTGGTGATAGGGGTTTTTGGTTGGCTGGTTTATATTATATTTATTTTATTTTCGATTTAGGGTTACAATTGTTGGACTTTTGTTAAATTGCTGAACATATGGGTTGGGTGAATGTTGTAGCGACAAGACGATATGAAGCAACTAGTTGGCTAAGGAAGATAGTTGGGGTGGTGTGCTCGAAAGATTTGCCTGCCGAGCCTTCTGAAGAACATTTCAGACTTGGGTTGAGGAGTGGTATAGTCCTTTGTAATGCAATCAACAAGGTCCAACCTGGAGCAGTTCCAAAGGTATAACTTTTTTTTGGCAGCAGTAAAATATAATGTTTACATAACAGTACGATTCACAAGATCGTACCTCGACTTGTTTAGATTTTTAATGACGATTATCACTATGTACGTTAGACAACTTTCTGCCATATAATTTGTTAGGCTGGTTACATTGGGACCTTCTAGGTACATTGCATGCTTTTTGTATGCCTGTTTACGTCGACAACTTATTGCCATATAATTTGTTTTGCAGTATATGGTATGGATACCTGGGTAAGGCTGGTTACATTGGAATTTTTCTAAGTACATTGCATGCTTTTTGTATGAGTGTGTAGGTTGTGGAAGCTCCAAATGACACCGTGATTATTCCAGATGGAGCCGCGTTAATGGCTTACCAGTACTTTGAAAATGTAAGGAATTTCTTAGTAGCTGTTGAAGAAATGGGGATTCCTACATTTGAGGCCTCTGATTTGGAGCAGGTTGGTCATTCTACATATAATCATTTTAATGTATCAGAGTGAACAGTCAAGTGCCTAAAGACCTGATGTTTCGCTCGTGGAGTAATATCAACTTTTTCAATGAAATGGGCAGGGTGGTAAAACAGCAAGAATAGTGAACTGTGTTCTGGCGTTGAAATCGTTTAATGAATGGAAGGCAGCAGGAGGCAATGGAGTATTTAAGTTCAGTGGGAGTATCAAAACACCGAGTACTGGAAAGGGTTTTGCTAGGAAAAATTCAGAACCCTTCATGAACTCAATTTCGAGAACTTCATCTGTAAGCGAGAAGTCTTTAGACACATCTGCCAATGAGCAATTTGGCGATCTTGGTCTTGATTTTAGCGACATGGTTTGACACTACTTTTTATCTTTTATATGGAGTTTTGAATCTAGCATTTGCGGTGAAAACAGCTAAATGACTATGTTTTTGGGGTTGTTTACAGAGTAATTCTCATTCCTTGAACGTGATGATTCGTGCACTTCTTATGGACAAGAAGCAAGAAGAAATTCCAAATGTATGTAAAATATTTGCTTATTCCCGAATGCATTTTTGTTCATTTACTTCTTGTGGACAAGAACCAAGATGAAATTTCAAAATGTGTTAAGACTTCTCATGGAGAGTCAGCGACCTGTTATATCTTTGGTTGTTATATGTCGGGTCTTCAGGTATCATGTGCTATTAACTTGTTGGTTTCTGGCGAATTGCAGATTGTTGAAAGCATGCTCAGTAGAGTCATGGAAGAGTTTGAACGTCGCTTAGCAAGTCAACCTGAATCAGTAAGTGCTACAATCATTTTGCTAATATCCGTCAAATTTCCAGGAACCGAGATTAACACGTCACATTCTAATATGAAGACTAAATGGTCGCATAAGCATTTATCTGAGTCGTAGTTGTTGTAATGTCTAGTTCTGGAAGTCAAACTGTTAATATTATTATACGGTAATGTAATTTTATCAGGTGAAGTATACTCCAGAAACTATGTCGGTCTCTGGCCAAAACACGTCTCCTACAGAATCCCCCAAGGCAGAAACTCAGGTAAATCGTATATGTTCTTGTTATATCATGCTTCTTCATGACATTATTCTTAGTTTCTGACAACTTTTTATCTGATATCGTCGTGAAGATTGATGATGACACTGTTACTGATAAGGCAAGTGAGAGTGGGAATGAGGCTGAGAGTGAGGCTGAGAATGAGACTGAGAATGAGACCGAGCAGGCTCCTGAACAAGTTAAGACTGAGCCGGTCCCTGAGCTAGTTAAAACTGAGCAGGTCCCTGAACAAGTTAAGGCTGAGAAGGTCGCTGAACAAGCTAAGACTCAGATGCATGCCCTCCGTGAAGAAGCATTAAAACGCCGCCTTAAAAAGCAGAATATGTTGTTTGAGAGACAGATGAATGATATTCAGGTTAGTGGGAGCAACTTTGTGCACTGTTGGCATTCAATCTCATTCACTCCTGGAATTTTTTTCTAACCGATGTTATTGATTTCTTTCAGGGACTAAAGCATACTGTACATACTACCAAGAAAAGTATGCAGTTTCTGCAAACGAAGTATCGTGAGGAATTTGACATTTTAGGTATTGCATCTTCCATTGATCCTGCTATTTGCTGGATCCCTTGAGGCACTAGGCTATTTTGCTAATGTACTTAATTTTTATCTTCCTATCGTCTTTAATAAAGTATTAAGGAAGATTTCTGATGGTTAATATGTTTTCTGTAAATCATTGTCACCTAGGTAAGCACGTGCACACGCTTGCTCATGCCGCCTCAGGATACCGGAAAGTTTTAGAAGAAAACCGTAGGTTGTACAATCAAGTACAAGATCTTAAAGGTATGCCTCTAAGTGTTTTCTTTGAACCATGTTTCTATTACATCTGAATTTGGAAAACTCAAATGTTCTTTGAACCCTAGGTAACATCAGGGTTTATTGTCGAGTGCGACCTTTCTTGCCTGGACAAGCAAATGGGCTAACTACAGTGGATCACATTGAGGATGGAAACATTACAATTATGAATCCAGTAAAATATACGAAGGAGGGGAAGAAAATCTTCAATTTCAACAAAGTGTTTGGACCTCATGCAACACAAGGTCAGCAACCTGCATAACCTTTAGTTTTCTTATAAATGTCATGGTACTGATAGTCGTGGCGTAGTGGTAGAGACTAAGGTCCCACCTGCTATAGGTCGCAAATTCTACATGCTACAGGTCTATGTTTAGACACAAAACAGTGTTTAATCGTCACATATTGCAAAGAAAAAATAGTTAATTTTTGTCTCAATATATGATACATATTATTTTCTTTATAATAAGTTAATAACTTATTATATGTCTAAGCTGTGATATTTCATGTGACAGCTGCGGTATATGTGGACATGCAGCCTCTTGTTCGTTCATGTCTTGATGGTTACAATGTGTGCATCTTTGCTTACGGGCAAACAGGAGCAGGGAAAACTTACACCATGGTATTTGCTATTGGTTTATTTGAGGCTAGTGAATTCTGTATGAGATGAGACTGTCTCACATGTGAATCGAAGTATCTAACCCATGGTTGATCGCACATGTAAGACCGTCTCATACAAGTGTCGTGATATGAGAATTAGTTGTCATGAATGTCAACTGAGTTATCCTTATTTTTTGTTCAGAGTGGACCAAATGATGTCACGGAAGAAACCTATGGTGTTAATTACAGGGCATTAAATGATTTGTTTCAATTATCAGAACAGAGAAAAGCCACATTTAGCTATGAAGTTTCTGTTCAGATGATGGAGATATATAATGAGCAAGTTAGAGATCTTCTTGCTCCTGATGGTTCTAACAGAAGATATCCTTTACTTTGTCTTTGCAATATGTTTTCTTCAATTCTCTCATTCTTTTTTTTTTTAACTGAAAAATGGCTCACTAAAGTGACTGAGCTTCTGTCGTGAAGTACCCGTCATTCAATGTAGTTTTCGAGGCAATTTTCATCTTGGGTCATTCGGAAATAGTCTCTTTGTGTTACTGACACGAGGGTAAGACTGCTTACATCCGACCCCCCTTACCCACCATTCGTCAGATATCCCTGCTAATTTTTAAGAAATTGGGTTTCTTTAACTCTTGCATACATTAGAAATTCGTAACAGTAGTCAGACTGGAATCAATGTACCAGATGCACATAGATTGCCTGTCTCAACAACATCTGATGTTATCAATTTGATGAATCTCGGCTTTAAAAATCGTGCTGTGAGCTCTACTGCCATGAATGATCGTAGTAGTCGTTCTCACAGGTATACGAACTTAACAATAATCGCATACAAAACCAACTTTTTCTCAATTTTCTCAATGTTAAGACTATATTTTGCCCTAAATAGTCTTCATTTTGAACTGAAGTGGGTAAATATATGGTTTCAGTTGCATGACAGTTCATGTGCAAGGAAAAGACATCACATCAGGCGCGATGCTACGTGGATGCATGCATCTAGTTGACTTAGCGGGGAGTGAAAGGGTCGATAAGTCCGAGGTCACAGGAGATAGATTGAAGGAAGCACAACACATTAACAAGTCGCTTGCAGCACTTGGAGATGTGATTGCGTCTTTGTCTACAAAGAATGCGCATGTTCCTTATAGGAATAGTAAGCTAACACAATTGCTTCAAGATTCTCTCGGTAAGTTAGTCAATCATCTTGGTCATTTATTTCAGAGTGTTTCCTGCTTTAGTTATCTCGGGCAAGTATGAATTCTGGCAAGCGTGTAAATGCCAGGGGGCCAAGCTAAAACATTGATGTTTGTTCATATAAGCCCTGAGCCGGATGCCATTGGAGAGACGATCAGTACACTTAAATTTGCAGAGCGTGTATCCACTGTAGAGCTTGGAGCTGCCCGAACTAACAAAGATAGCTCTTCAGATGTTAAGGAGTTGAAAGAACAGGTACTGTGACTGATCTTGGATAATATTTGAAAACAAAATACAGTTTCAGACAATTCTGCATTTCTAATTGGTTGATTTCTTTGTATTGAATGTTTTCTGTAACTAGCTGTTTATACATTATCTTTCTGTGTACTGCTAGATATTCACTCTAAAGGCAGCCTTGGCCAGAAAGGATGAAGAGATGGATCAGGTTTCCCGTTCCGTTTCCAGCACCCCAGAAAGCGCGAGTGTGAAATCCACTGCGTCTTCGCCTATGCATCCTTCATATCGCCCATCTAAAGACACTCCAAGTGGTCGTAAGAGTCCAGTGAAAGAAGCCAATAACTCCAAGGTTGGTGTTAATAAAGTGTACATACATCTAATTTTAATAATAATAAAGTTTTCATTTATATACATGTTAGTTAACCTACTAAAAACTGAATTCAAGAAAAGTACCCCAACATATGAGGTGAGTCTTTTAGTAATTTTATCATGAGACCGTCTCATATGAAAAATGCGTGTATTTCTTTACCAAAAGTCATTTGCTAATTAAGTGTTAATTGTGGTTTGAAGGGCAAAAGCAACGCCACATCCAAACCACGTAGGAAAAGCTTAGACCCGGACGATATTCTAGCAAATGATGCTCACTGGCCACCCCTTAGCGTGGTCAAGTCCGAGGAGAAGATATTGACATCAGGTGACTGGATAGAAAAGGTCATGACAAAGCAAAACTCACTGCCTTCTGAGAATCTTTATCAGGGTTACAGGCTCGATGACACGCTTAAGGATACCCAAGATAGTGAAAGCCTTGATGAGCTTGATATGGCCACAAGTGATTCATCTGAGCAAGATTTCCAACATCATATCCCAAGAGTTTCTAGCTTGCCGAATTTTCTGAGTACCAAGATCAAGAAACCTCAAGTCAAACCCTCAAAAAGCCCCGAAAAGAAGTATGTTTTTTTCTATACCTATTTATCATTCAACATTTTCTTTGATGATTCGAATCCAGTTCATGAATATCACCTCCTCTTCGTGACTTTACCAGCTACCTAAGCTCGCATATCCTTTTTATGTTTTTAAAGTCATGACCAGGATTCTTCTCATATTTTCGACACATTAGAATGTTGTAGTTAAGCTAATGATGTGTTTACTTTTCCATGATGATTAGGAGCATGATTCCAGTGCCACCAACGCGAAAAGTATCGAATGGCACGAGTCCAGTAGTAGTCAAGAATGGACGACAATCCGTCCACGTGAAGCGAAAAACAGCAAATGTGAAGTGATTCTGATATGTTGATATGCATGTTGGGTTTGTGATCCCTCTCTCTTTTCTGGTTTTCTTATCTTTGAGTAGTTAGAAGAGGAAGAGTGAAGAGTTAAGAAAGGCTTTTCTCTTAGTGTAAAATAGGCAACTCTTTCAGTTGCTTGGGATGTGTCTTAATAGTGTAAAAAGTTATGGAATTCCACAAAGTGATGGCATTTTGTTGTGTATATGAGAGCTTGTTTTAGGTGTCATTTGGGTTTATTGGGTTTGGTTTTGATATATTATAAATGTACCCATCCTCTTAAGAAAGTGATGGGTAAATAGGTAGGTATATATATAGCATACATATATATGTGATGAAATTTGTACCTCCATTAGAGAAATTGTATCAAAGATTGTTGTGATGAAAGCATATGAATTGTTGTACATTAATACTACCATTTTGCACATGTTCTTTTTATGTGAAGGATGGATGTTGTTGCCATTATTAATCGAAAGTAAATATAAAGTTTGTAAATACTAATAGAATATAACTATAATATATGGGCCTCAACCATCACCTTAAGGTTTTGGTTGAGATGGTTCATCTATCATGGTATCAGAGCCACTCACCAAGTGGAAAAAACCCGCACATGGTATGTATGGGGAGCCTGTGCACTAACCAACCACTCTTCAAGCCCAATGGACATTCGAGTGAGGGGGCATAATAGAATATAACTATAATATATGAGCCTCAAGCATCACCTTAAGGTTTTGGTTGAGATGGTTCATCTATCAAATACAATGATATTATGGCCTGTTTGGCAACCCATATTTCATTTTGAAATAGGAATTTAGCCCAAATATTGTGTTTGGCAAATTAAAAGGAATAGGATTTGGATTTGGCCCAAATCCTACCAAATCCAATCTAATACAAAATGTGACCATTCTAAATGACACCATACTAGACGTCATTTGTAAATCAATCTCAGCAACTCTCACTTCTGTCATCTTTCTTCTCTATTCATCGCTACTCACTACCACACTGAGTTCGACTCAACGAGTTCGAACGAGTCAGTTATTACGACGAGTCCGCTCATTCCAGTTCAACTAAAGACCGGTTGTCGTGTTCATCGTTCCATGGTGAATCGTCTTCGTGGCAATTCAACCGCAAACTTCCGACAATTTTGCCATTCAAATGAAAGTGACGAGGAAATGGTTGCAAAATTCAAGAGCGATTATCCGAACGATCAAGAACAAGGAGCGATTTCGGTGAGGAAAATGGCCAATATTCGTGAATTGAATTATGTACAACGTATTGATTCAAATTTGACCATTGTTTATATAATAGATTTTTATATCAGATTTGATTCAAGTTTATGATTCTTCTCAAATTGGATAAACCCTAACCCCAAATTTTCGGGAATTCTTTCAAAAAAAAAAAGTTGGGGATATTGTTCTTGTAGGTAATTAGAACTTAGAAGGGTAAAGATTGGAAGCAAAACTCACAGTAATTTATTATTGAATAATGGTATTTTGCAATTTTCAAAATTCAGATTTTCAAATCATTGTTATGCCAAACAAGGAATTTGAATTTGTAAATTATCATTTCAGATTTTCTATTTCAAATTATATATTTGAAATGAAATTCGAGTTCCCAAACGCTACCTTAACGTATTTGGAAATCAACTCACATTTTAGTCGAGAAATCAATGGCTTAGAATGTGTGCATATATTTTGGAATACCTCATAGGCTCATATAGTCACACTGGACATTTTTTCTTTAATTAAACTCCGAAAGGAGATTAATAAATTAAAATCACGATTCGCCATACAAAGGATGTCCAACGGTATTGTAACGTTCCAACCTCGACGACCCTCAAGCCAAGGCCCGAAGTCAGCAAGCTTGTGAGCTACCTTATTATTGTTCCTACGCTGAAACATGAAACACAGACTACTTTTGAACGAATTACAAATTAAACGGATATCATCGTAGATAAGTTGCAGATCGCTTCTTCCACTGTGGCTTCCACTACAACTGCACAGTCGCTCTCAATTTCCACGTCATGTTGACTATATTGAGCTGCTTCCTTCAAGCCATGCCAAATTCCCATTGCTTCCACCACAACCATGTTCATATCACTCATATGTTGCGTAACAACACACCACACCACCTTCTCTTTATCATCCACACCCTACGTATATCCCTTTCAACATCGTAGCATTCACATTTACTTTCACCCTCCCTTGCCTCAGTTTTTTCCACCCTTCTTTCTCACTATCGTCCCTCGCCTTCCCTACTCCTTTCTCACTATGACACACACTCAGTTCATTTCCCACACCAAACTCCTAACTCTCTTCTAACAGCTTCAACCCTCACTCCATCGAACACCATCTTATTTCTATCCTGCCAGACTGTCCGGTAACCTGACATAAACTCTGAGCACTCTCTCACCCTCATCCCCTTCATCATCTCCTCAACCCAATCTTTGGCTTTCCCTAACCTAACTGTAACACCCCGCCACACCCGGAGCCTTAAGTAAGACCTTCCGAGTGAGGGAAGGCGCTAGGCGCTACGCCTCGGTTACCCGAGGGTAGGATGTATCAAAATGAGTCTCAACAAGACTTATATAGCATAAAGTAAAGCGGAAGTTCAAAAAGAAGTTACAAGTTCGAAATCCAAAACAAGGTCCAAAGGTAATACAATTCAAGGTTCAAACACTCATACCAACTACAAGTGATAACTTGTAAGAGTCCAAGTCTAATCCAAAACTACTACAAATACCGAGCAAGAAAGTCATCATCATCATATATCGTTATCCACATCATCAAACTTGTTCACGACCTACTCGCCATACGCCGGAAATATCGTATAGGTCACAGTAGATAAAAACAACACCACGGTCAGTTTACATGTACATAATCAACATCAAAGAATCACAATTATTTTAGATCGTAAATATCATAATTAGCTTATTTTAGATTATTTTAGATCATAATCAACATAATCACACATTGATATACGATTATTTTAGATCAACACCACGGAAATATCATAATCACACATTGATATACGATTATTTTAGATCGTTTTCCCTCTTTATTCTCTTATGTTTTAGCGTAATTAGTTTAGTTTAGCGTCGGTTTTATCGTGTTTTGACCCTTATCCCGTGTACTCACATACTATTTAATTCCGTCTCAATTCATAAGGAATATGCCAAGACAAGGACGAGACGGGATGATAATCGAGAAACCGTCACAAAACAAGCAAAGAAAAGAATAAGGAAAAGAAAGAAAGAAAAGAAGATAAAAGATAAAAGAGAGAAATGAAGACGGAGGAAGTGGCAGACGGGTGCCAGCCGGGTGGTGCCACCGGCTGCCGGCCCACCGGCTTGGCCACCCAAACCCACCAAGAAAAGAAGAAAATATAGGAGAGAAAGCAGTGGCCTCCAGCCGGCAATGGCCACCGGCAGCCGGCCATACCGGCTGGGGCACCACATGAAGAGAGGAAGAGAAATGAAGACGGAGAAAGAGCAGTGGTGGCCAGCCGGTTCCAGGCCACCGGCAGCCGGTTTGGCCGGCTGGGCCTCCTTCACCTGCAAATTGGGTTTTCGTCTTTCTTTTCTTCTTTTTAACCCCTAATCCTACCAACCTATAAATACCCCCCCTCCTAATTCAACCTAGACACACAACCCTAGACAAGAACCCTAGTAATTAAATAGAAATTCCTCTCTAATTAGTACTTTAATCTCTCTTAATTAGTGATAATCACTCAATTTCCTAGTTAGTTATTGTTAGATTTAGTCTTTCTCCTAGTCACTAGTAAAGATTTGGGTTGTAATTTGAAGGCAAGAGAAGACTCTTATTTGATTATTAATCCAAGTTTCATCCTTTATTATAAGTTTTGGTATAATTTCTCATCTTTATTTCATTACTTGTCTTTTAATTACTTGTTCTTGTTTATTTACTTAGCTTTCATGTTGAATATGTCTTCCCTTGCTTGTTTCATATCAAAGTATCCATCTTTAATGCTTTCCTTCATTAGTATGAGTGAGTAGTGTTAGACTAGGGGAAGATGGGGGATTTAATGTGAGTTTATGGGTTGATTATGGTAATTGGGCATAAAGATTAAGTCTTTTGGTAGTCTACTTGTTTTGTGCACACAAGGTGTTTGTTGAAATGCTTGAATGAGTAATTTGAGTCTTTCTCATGTTTTATTGCTATTTTGAGTGAGAGCTCGGATTTGCATTGTTGTTGTGTGTGTGTTGGATGTTTAGGGGGAGGTTAGGGCGAGAACCCAATCGAACCTTAAGCTAGGGCTCGTCTCGCATCGAGAGTTGGAGGCTTGCCCTTTAATCCGTCTTGCACCGAGAGGTGGAGACATGTTTAGACTATCTTTAGACTAGTCCTTACCCCCACCTTAATTGACCCATGCTTGCATTATTGAACCCATCCAACCTAGTTCCTTTTAGTTATTGTCTTATATCGCATCATTGCCTTCTTGTTAGTCTAGATTATCATTAATCCTCTCCAACTTGCTATTTGCTAGAACTAAACTAGAACTTGATTAAACCGCCTTAGAACCATAATCACCGTCTCTTGGGATCGACCTCCTTACCCTACTACATTAATTAGTTTGGTATTGAGAATTACAAGTTTTGTTTGAACCGGGGGAGGGCGACTAACCCCGCGTCAAAATGGCGTCGTTGCCGGGGACGGCGATATTGGATAAGATAGTTTAATTGGTTTTAGACTTAGTTCACTTTTAATTGTTTGATTTTCCATTTGTCCTAGTGCATCTATTTGCATTAGGACTATTTGATCTTTCTTTGAGTGCATGAGTAGGTGTTTCATCGGACCTCTTTTCCCGCTTGATCGAGAGATTAAGAAGACTTTCCGGGCAAGAAGAAGACAAGCACTTGCCTCTTTAAGAAGATCACCACCCATTCTTACCCCCATAAATACTCCACCACCCACAATTGAGCCTTCAACTTCACAAACACCACCACCCACTTTACCACCCCTCACCATACCCACAAACATTCCAATAAACACATCACCCATAAATTCACCCACTTCCTCACAAAATTCCAACAACACCCTTTCACCCACAATACCAAATTCTCCACTTCCACCGAACTCACCAACAAACAACCCTTTCATACAAGAAATGGCAGACCAACCCATGGGCTATTACAATAGGCCGGACCCTAATCGGTCTTGCTCGGCCATTAACTACGGAGCTATTGCTCCCAACACTTTTGAACTCCGTCATCATGTCATCTCATTCATTCAACAAGACATCTTTCATGGGTTGAAGAATGAGGATGCTCATGAGCACTTGGTAGGCTTTAAGGAAAAGGTGGGAACAATCAAGAGGAATGGGATTACCGAAGACCAAATCTTACTCATGTTATTTCCTTTCTCCTTGAAGGAAAATGCAAAGAAATGGTTAAATTCCCATGAACCCGGACCTTTCACCACTTGGGCTAGTCTCTTAAAAGCCTTCATCACCAAGTTCTACCCCCCCTCAAAAACCGCAAGAATACGACATGAGATACAAACTTTCAAACAAAAAGGATATGAGACATTGAGTGAAGCTTGGGAGAGGTTTCGAGATCTTCTAACCTCTTGCCCTCACCATGGTATCCCGAAATGGTTGACTACTCAAATCTTTTTCCAAACTCTAGAACAAAGATTTCGAGACATGATAGTGGCGGCCTCCGGGGGAAATTTCGATAAAATGAACAATGCCGAAATCACGGAGATGATTCAAAACATCTCCGAGATGGAGAATAGTTATGGTTCGAGGGAGAGCGAGGGTAGAGGTGAAGGGTCTAGTAGGCTTGAGTTGGAGACAAAACTCAAGTTGGATGAGTTATCCAAGAAGTTTGATAATTTGGGTTTGGAGAGAGGCAAGGGTCAAATTCATCACATCCAAGGGGAGAGACCTAGCCATGCTAGGGTCTACTATCTTGAGCAACCAAGGTCTCCTCCAAGGACCTATTCTCAACAACCTATCTGTGACACATGTGGTAGGGCTGAGCAAAAAATCCGATTATCCGAACCGATCCGATATCCGATCCGTATCCGATCCGAAAAAATGGATACCCGATCCGAAAATGACATTCGGATCGGATACCCGATCCGAACCTTTCGGATACGGATCGGATATCGGATACCAGTCTTAAAAATTTCGGATATCCGATCCGATCCGAAACTTAACTTTTTTACATTTTTTCCAAAGAAAATTGAAACTTACCCATTACTTTTGGGCCTTCAAAATCCACGAATGCACTTGTTTACAACATTGGCCCATAATACACCATATTGTACCTTATATTTATACTCACCCATTTCTTCAACCCTAAATGTTGAATTCATTTTAGCAGACATGAGAAATCAACTCACTTCCTCTTACTCCATTAAAACATACTAACTTCCGTCTTCAAATTCTGATTGTGACTCCATCTTTCTCTTAATGATTAACCCCAATAATATTATCCTCTCTTTTATTTTACCCAAATTACTCTAATCAACATGAATATTATGACCCAACTCTCTCATTCATCAACTCTTATATTCAAAGCTTTATTTTAGTTCCAGTTGCTTTTTTTCTCTCCTGATTTCAGAGGCAGAAGAGTTTTTATTCCACATATTTACGGGAATGGGGGAAGTCTTGTTTTCAATGTTGTGTTGACAGATATGGGTTTATTTTAATTTTTCTAAATCGATAAGTTAATTTAGTTCAATTTAAGGATAGAACTGGGATGTTAAATTATTATATGTAGTGAAGTTTTTTATAAAATAAATTTTTTTGAGCAAACAAAGACATGTTTTTAGATAAATACACATACTGAAAAAATTATCTCTAAATTGGATATCCACGGATATTTGGATATCCGATCCGATTTTTTCGGATATTAAAATCGGATATCCGAAGTGTTTCGGATCGGATATCGGAGAGTAAAAATTTGAATTTTCGGATCGGATATCCGATCCAAAATTGAAGTTCGGATCGGATATCCGATCCATGCTCTGGCCTAACACGTGGTGGTGTCGGCCACACATATGACTTGTGCCCATCCTTCCCAAAAGATGACCATGTTCAACAAGATTGCTATTCTTTGCAAGATCAACCAAGGTATTCCTATCAACGCCATGAAACCTTCTACCGGGCTTTTCCCAATCAAGACCCGAGGATTTCCTATGAGGGTCAACCCTTGGACCCCAAATATCAAGCCCCTCAATACCAACCACCACCTAAACCCGACTACCCAAGGTCTTACAACAACAATAACCAAGGCCAAAATTCCGACTCTAGGAGATTTTAACAACAAAGCAACAATTCCTATGTCCCTCCTCCATTTAGAGACCAAAGAAACAACAACAACCGAAATCAACACAACAATCACAATCCTCAAAATCAACAAACTTTCCAACAACCACCCCCCTCGAATGAACAATCCAACTCTTCTATTGAACAAATTTTGAAGGGTATGGAGAATAGGGCTATGCAATGTGAGGCAAATACGGAACAAATGATCAAACTCTTGAGATCCGACATTTCTAATGTTCAAGCTCAACAAAGAAATTTTGATTCCTACGTGGCCAACCAAGAACCCATTACCGTTCAAAAAGGGGAACATGTCCTACCAATACAAGGCTCCCACCCTAAGGATGGCCCACCACATCACCAACAATTACATGCTATCACTTTGGTGGGAGAGAACAAGTTGAAAAATCCTCAAAAACCCATGAGTTCCAATGAAAAGAGAAAGTTGAAGGGTAAGATGGTGGAAGACCATTACCCTAGTGAAGATGAAATCACCCAACCTCCTCCAAACGTGACCCAAGATTACACACCTCCTTTACCTTTTCCCACCCGGCCCAAAACCGTGAGTAAAGAGAAGAAATTTGCAAAGTTTGTGGGAATGCTAAAGAAGCTTGAAGCCTCATCACCTTTCACCGAGGTGGCGAGCCAAATGCCACTTTACACCAAATTTCTTAAGGAGGTGTTGACCAAAAAGAGGAGCATAACCAACGATGGGCTTGTAGCCTTGACGGGAGAGTGTAGTGCGGTGCTTTTGAATAACATGCCTAAAAAACTTCAAGATCCGGAGAGATTTTCTATACCTTGCGTGGTGGGAAATATTCCAATTTCAAGAGCTCTTTGTGATCTAGGAGCTAGTGTTAGCATCCTTCCTTTACCCCTTGCAAAAAGGCTTGACCTTGAAGATTTGAGACCCACTTCTATGACCATACAACTTGTCGACCGCTCGGTCAAATATCCTAAGGGAATTCTTGAAGATATCCCGGTCAAAGTGGGTAATATCTACATCCCCGCCGACTTTGTGGTCTTGGACATCCCCGAAAACCAACAAACTCCCATCATCCTTGGGAGACCATTCATGGCAACCGGAGGTGTCATTATTGATGTCAAGGAAGGGCACCTCTCCTTTAATGTTGGTGAGAGCAAGATTGATTTCTCTTTGATAGAGGCTTTGTCCAAGCCGATGGTGGAAAGTGTCTACTCGGTGGATGTCATTGAAGACATTGTTGGTGGTTTGGGAAAAGAGAAGAGTGATGGAAGTGATGACTTGTTTGGTGTTGTAGCTTTGGAGAGTTCTAGGGAGAATGAGATAGATTGTCTTATCGATGATGAAATTGAAGCATATTTGAATTCTCCAATTCCATTTGATTTAAGCTCTTTTGAAGGCGATCCTTGGCTCCTTGACTCCTCTTCTAGTTAGGAGAGCCAAGTTGATGATATTGAAGAGGCCATGAGAGAAAATTGCTTAAGAAAGTCCCTTCTTGATGAAGAAAACGGTGAAGTAGAGGTCTTGCTTCCTCCTTCACCCACCACTTTGAAGCCTTGTATGCCTTTACCTCTTGATCCTCTTGAGAGGGTGAGTGTTTTCACACTCTTTACCCCTTCCGTTTACCATGATAAGCCACCCAAAATTACCAAGGGGTGTGGAGAGTTGCCATGTGAGTCTAGCTATATCTTACCAACTTCTCCTACTTTGTACCACGAAGAAGACGGTGAAGAGTCGATTGAGCTTGGGTTGAGTTTACCGGTGTATAATTCTTTGAGCCCCATTGTCGTTTACTTGTGCTTGTTTATGGGGTTTACTCAAGAATTTGATAAGTTGCTCCGGGCTTTGAGCAACGATGATGCAAAGCGGTGGCAAAATTGACAAGCTTCCCTTGTGGGTATGAGTAAGTGGACCACTTCACTCCCTTGAGCATATGTATTTCGATGAATTTTATTCATTCTTAGGCATTCATGAGTTGAATATTGTCCCTTACCCCACTTTGAAAATCCAAATAAAGTTTCCTTGAATCCAAAGTCTTCCCCTAAGCATCCAAATGCGAGTTAATTCAAATTAGCTCTCTTCTCATATCAATAAACAAACTTGCATCCATGTAGTTAGTGTGCATTTATTTTAGATTTATTTCACTTTTTGCATTGTCATTTACATTTTCTTGCTATTGAAAAACTCAAAAACATGTTATTGCATTTAGTTGCTCTTCCCCTCCTAACTTTTGGACCATTGAGGACAATGTCCGATTTAAGTGTGGGGAGGAGATTAGTGTATATAGATTAATTTTGAAAAATTTGAAAATTTAAAAATTTGAAAAATTTGAAAAATTTGAAAAAATCCTAAAAAGTAGTTTATTTTGTATATATTGTTGTGTGCTTCCTCTTATCTCAACATATAGGTGCACCCCACATCATAAGAAGCACGAAATAGGGAAAATGAAGACGCTATGGTGAGATCTTTCCTATTCTCTTCTCCCTTATCTCTTTTTCTTCTTACTTGTTGTTTGAGGAGGACGGGATGTGTTGATGACGATGTTGTGGATTTTGTTGATTGGCATGTGTGCCACTTGTGTGTTGTTAGGAGATAGCACTAGCTTGTGTGTCATATAGTCGGTTAGAGCATGTGCATTTAGGTGTATATATAGATTGCATCATGGCATATATATAGTTGCATTTAGAAAATTGGTTTTATAATTTGTCTATTTGAAAAACTTGTTGAATGTGCATAATCCCTTCTAGCTACTTTTTCATTCATAAAGTATTCATCTTAATCGTGGAATTTTAGACTCCCTAGGTTGTGTATTTCTAATGAGTTTTGACCCGTCTACTAATGCCGAGTCATGAGTTTGCGCATACTCCACCTCGACAACCCCAATTGATGTGAATATTCCGTTAGTTGAAAGAATTCTTAGGTGACCGTCTTACTATGCAACCAACCTTGATTCATTGTTCTTCTAATTCTACTTACAAAAAGGAAACAACGCAAACAAGCCAAAAATATTGAGTCAAATATCATGTTTTCTTGTTTTTCGTCGATGAAATGCAAAACGGAACTTCTAGGGATTCTAGTAGGCCCACATCTTGGGTACCGCTCGATACCACTACGGTGGGGATACCCTTATTGTTGGTTCCGACCGCGTGCCCTTGACAGAAACCGTGTGCTATATTGTCAAAAATTGCAAATAAAAAATGCAACTCAAAAAGAAAGAAAAGAAAACCAAAAGAAGAAAAAAATTGGAGAAATGAAATTTTCCAAGCAATAAGACTCAAATCTCTTTTTCCTTTAACCCTTATTGGATCAATTACCCTTGAGTTGCATAGTGAGACGGGGCGACCCTTGTGTCTCATTTAATTGAGAGACGTGAATTCCTTATGCTATTGTGTTTAATATCGTCACGGGGATCTCATTTCCATCTTCCATTTTATCGCTCTTGACCAAGCTAATAGTAGACGGGACTCGAAATTTCATTAGTCTTGCACCGCTAAGAGGCGAACACTTTTCCATGCTTTATGATACTAGTGGCCAATAAGGATCATGCATTTATTTAGACGGTTTTCCTTATAGATATTTTCGTCACATGGACGAGGCGTGTGACTATTCTTTTGTTCGGTGCATTCTTGTCATGGTCTTACATGCTTATCATTTGGATGTATCGCAAATTTTCCGCAAGCCCCCACTTGCCTTGCAAGGGAGTACATACCTCATTGTATTTCGTTGTCAGTTGAAGGGACGGAGAAGGCCCGTTAATTGTCTTTCATCGGATTTTAGTAGCTTAGTTTAGCCAATTCAAATAAGGGTCGTGTTTTTGCTCACTTACTTACTCAGGGACGAGTAATGTTTAAGTGTGGGGAGGTTTGATATACGATTATTTTAGATCGTTTCCCCTCTTTATTCTCTTATGTTTTAGCGTAATTAGCTTAGTTTAGCGTCGGTTTTATCGTGTTTTGACCCTTATCCCGTGTACTCACATACTATTTAATTCCGTCTCAATTCATAAGGAATATGCCAAGACAAGGGTGAGACGGGATGATAATCGAGAAACCGTCACAAAACAAGCAAAGAAAAGAATAAGGAAAAGAAAGAAAGAAAAGAAGATAAAAGATAAAAGAGAGAAATGAAGACGGAGGAAGTGGCAGACGGGTGCCAGCCGGGTGGTGCCACCGGCAGCCGGATTACCGGCTTGGCCACCCAAACCCACCAAGAAAAGAAGAAAAAATAGGAGAGAAAGCAGTGGCCTCCAGCCGGCAATGGCCACCGGCAGCCGGCCATACCGGCTGGGGCACCACATGAAGAGAGGAAGAGAAATGAAGACGGAGGAAGAGCAGTGGTGGCCAGCCGGTCCAGGCCACCGGCAGCCGGTCTGGCCGGCTGGGCCTCCTTCACCCGCAAATTGGATTTTCGTCTTTCTTTTCTTCTTTTTAACCCCTAATCCTACCAACCTATAAATACCCCCCTCCTAATTCAACCTAGACACACAACCCTAGACAAGAACCCTAGTAATTAAATAGAAATTCCTCTCTAATTAGTACTTTAATCTCTCTTAATTAGTGATAATCACTCAATTTCCTAGTTAGTTATTGTTAGATTTAGTCTTTCTCCTAGTCACTAGTAAAGATTTGGGTTGTAATTTGAAGGCAAGAGGAGACTCTTATTTGATTATTAATCCAAGTTTCATCCTTTATTATAATTTTTGGTATAATTTCTCATCTTTATTTCATTACTTGTCTTTTAATTACTTAATCTTGTTTATTTACTTAGCTTTCATGTTGAATATGTCTTCCCTTGCTTGTTTCATATCAAAGTATCCATCTTTAATGTTTTCCTTCATTAGTATGAGTGAGTAGTGTTAGACTAGGGGAAGATAGGGGATTTAATGTGAGTTTATGGGTTGATTATGGTAATTGGGCATAAAGATTAAGTCTTTTGGTAGTCTACTTGTTTTGTGCACACAAGGTGTTTGTTGAAATGCTTGAATGAGTAATTTGAGTCTTTCTCATGTTTTATTGCTAGTTTGAGTGAGAGCTTGGATTTGCATTGTTGTTGTGTGTGTGTTGGATGTTTAGGGGGAGGTTAGGGCGAGAACCCAATCGAACCTTAGGCTAGGGCTCGTCTCGCATCGAGAGTTGGAGGCTTGCCCTTTAATCCGTCTTGCACCGAGAGGTGGAGACATGTTTAGACTATCTTTAGACTAGTCCTTACCCCCACCATAATTGACCCATGCTTGCATTATTGAACCCATCCACCCTAGTTCCTTTTAGTTATTGTCTTATATCGCATCCTTGCCTTCTTGTTAGTCTAGATTATCATTAATCCTCTCCAACTTGCTATTTGCTAGAACTAAACTAGAACTTGATTAAACCGCCTTAGAACCATAATCACCGTCTCTTGGGATCGACCTCCTTATCCTACTACATTAATTAGTTTGGTATTGAGAATTACAAGTTTTGTTTGAACCGGGGGAGGGCGACTAACCCCGCGTCACACATATCAGGTGCCATCAGAAAGCATATCGTCCTCAGAACGCGGGGCCATCAAGTAGCACACCGCGTGTCCATACCAGGGCACACCGTAGACACCATGGGCCCTACCGCAATGGGTCACTCCAGACCCAGGTCATAACCACGTGCAATGTCTCTTCCATAATGGGACCATGAAGAGCGACCCCAGAGTCTATGGAGGCGGTTCCCACAACCGCTCCATACAACCACCACTCCCAACACTAACATGTATCAAAATTACAAATACACATCTAACATCACTCCACATGTCACAAACATATCATAATCCACAAATACACATCCAACATCACTACAAGTTCTATCAATACTAGCTAGACTCATAAAATACTATCAATAACTCTCAAATAATAATGTACAAAATCTCAATCTCATAATCAATCTAAACAATAATCTCATACGAATTGCTAATTAAACAACTCAATAAGAAACCCCCCAAAAGTTAGGGTTCATAAGACTAGAAAAGGGTAGATCTGAAATTACAAGGTGAAATGATGAAGGGAATGAACAACCTCTTAATCCAAGCTTGAATCCCATATAAATGTGTTTATTAGGGTTTTAAAGAGAAATGAGAGGATTTAGAGAGAGAAGGAAGAAGATTGAATGAAATAAAAGAAAGGGTTTTTAGGGTTCTGAAACCCATCTGACTGACCGTACTCGGTCAAGTAACAGTACACTCGGTCGAGTCAGACTACTCGTCCGAGTGCCAGACCACTCGGTCTAGTAACATCGCAGTTCTCAGCAATGACCAGTTTTTGTAAAACAGTCATATCTCACTCGTTTCTTGGTCGATTGGGACATGTGACCTACCGTTGGAGTCGTAAGAGAACAAGTTATCACCTCCAATTGAAATCATATCATTCTCATATTTAGATCTCATGTTATGACAGTTTTAAGATGACTCTTCTATAGACGGACATTATAACAACTTCTAAGTGTATTATAGGTTATACTCGGTCGACTTGATAGTCGTATCTCACTTCGAAGTAGGCTCATCAAACCCGAAGTACCTCTTATGCATCCAAGGTTTCTTTGCGATCCCAAATTATTCGGGTACTACACCAACACCCTTCGTTCTCTCCATTCCCAACTCATCCCAAATTTCCCCCACCCCACCACAATTCTTCATCGCAAGGAGACACGTCTCCACACAAGCACGACATCGTGGGTAAGTCTCGTCCTTCAATTCCATTCGGGCAGAAATATTTCGTCTCATGGCAAGAGCTTCATTACACAGTTGCAAAAAAAAGACTTTGATACATGGCAAAACCAGTATATTCCAAATTTTGTTCCATACCCATCGCTCCTTGCTTGTCTCGGATTGTCCCACCTCATCGTTCCCTTCCCCAATCAGTCGTCTATACGCCGACCGCGCCGCGTAATGCCCGTCTTTTTTGAAATCCCAACACCAATCACTTGAGGCTTAGATTCTCTAATTCGGATTTTTTGTGAATGCGCTCACATTCGAAAGGCAAAAACATGGTTGTCAACTTCATAATATGTCAACTAGCCCTGTCGTTATTAAATAAGTCGCATACCTTAATGTCTCCATATTGCTCATCTCGTGGTGATAATACTCGCCGCGATTAAGTGCTGAGAATCCTCGAGTCATCCCTTACATACTAGTCATTCCCTGGATTGCCATTTCTGATTCGTCTTTTCTCCCCAATCAAAATTACACTCCTTGTGCTCCAGATTCCTCTCCAAGTGTAGCTCGGTGTACTGCCCAAGTTCGACTCCATAAAGCTCTTGGTCGGGAATACATACTCTTTAGGACCCTGACCGGCAAAATTTCAGGGTGAGTTGTAATCCTCCAAGCTTGCTTCCCTAATAGAGCATCATTGAATTTTTCAAAGTCTCGAAAGACGCTCCCCCCCCCCCCCCTCTTCTCCTTGGGACGGCACATTTTCCACCAAGCAACCCAGGTTATTTTCCTCTTCCCATTTTCCGACCCTCGCCAGAAACCCAAGACAAGGGACCGTATCTAGTTACAAAAGTTTGACAAAAGTTTAAAAACGCTCATGGTATAAGAAGGAATTGCTTGGCCAATCGCCTTTATCAATATCTCCTCTTCCCCGCCTTGCTAAGCATTAGTCCTCTCCATCCTTGTATCTTTCTACCAATCCTATCTCGAATAACACTAATAACATTTCTTTAGATGTTAAAATAGGAGAAATCCCACACAATTTCTCGACTCACATTTTAAAATCTTACAAAACGGGTAATTGACTTATGAGGTGTACTCACTAAGTCACTAGTCGGGATTAGGGCATGCTAAAGGTGATCATCTATCATCTACATAATCATATATAATATTAAAGCTGAAGCCGGTAGCTTATATGTATGCCATGTGTCATAGCCACTATTGATTGCCATGTGTCATGACCCAATTGGTTTACATTAAATCAATCAGGAAAGGCAACATTTCCGTAATAAACTAATTTAAGAAAAGTTCCTAAAAAAAAGGCAACCATATCAAATGAGTGACATCAACATATTCACACGGATGACTTTATCGAGAAAATTTGAACTTTAAATCTTGATTTATTTTGAGTAGGAAAATCGGCCAAAAAATCATGCTTAATCACAATTATTCTCCTGTGAAAATTCCCTTACATATAAATGATTATATAATTTAATATTGGATATTAAAAATGGAAATCGCATTAAATTGCATATTATTCTCCAATGAAACTCCTTTTCGTCAACCATATTTACTTAACGTCTCATATTTACTATATTCTAAATCGTGGTATTTTGATAAATATTTATATTTACACAATATAAATTTAGAAAGAGGGGATTTAATCAGATCTTGAATGCGTAATGATCAGTAGATAAGAGCAATCCACCATATTTATTCTTCTTTTGGTTATGTAGAAACCTTGGTTGTGTTGGTTTTCACCACCGGTCACTATCCAACCATTATCGCTGACCATTTAAGACAAACTAGTCTTAAACCCGTGCAAATTGCACGGGTCTGCTGTTTTAATTAGTTTAATTATAAAAAGTTAGAAAAGTAATCATGATTAATTTTTGTATCAAATCATGGTTATGACATTATATTGCAAAAACTTATAACGGTTTTTCTAATGTGTGCCTTAATGACACACATTAATAAGCGATTGAAATTTAAGAATACAATTGACATACATGATTCTGCCGTGTCCGCACCACACTCATTATACAAAACTAATATTCATATTTTTGAAATGCGACAATACCAAATGATTACCAACTTGTTTGAATATCATTGAAGAATTTGATGTTATCAAACAAATTGACAATTTGCTACTTCCATCCCAAAAATAAACAAATAATAGCTCGTAGTAAAAAAAAAAAAAAAAAAAGAGAGAGAGAGAGAACCTACGCCTGGTTCATAAACGCTACCACCCCAAACTAATATTAAGACATATTAGTTTAACAAAGGGATTCGTTAGTTAATCCTATGGAAGACGGTATTGCAATAACGTAATTGTAAAAACAAATGTTAATACAATCCTATTAGAAAGAAAAAATGATTACTATGGAACCCGTTTTAAGAGAACTTTGTGTAATGCCGCCTTAGTGCCTTACTCCATGTATTTGTGTAAGCCATGGATCGGAAATATTCCAATGAACTATAAAAAATCTTGTTTTTCCTACTCAAGTGAATTATTAATTGACCCGTTATAATCATACAACGAATATATATTTTGTCGTCTTAAGTGAGATAACCTCAAGCATTCTATTGTAAATAAGCCGTACCCCAAATTATTTTATTGATTGTTGTATAATAGCCCATAATTATTGACGGACATGGCCCATAATGCCATAACACACATTCTATACAATGCTTAACACCTTAACCTTAAGCCTTGCTCCATCATTTCTATTGATTCTCATCTTTGATTGTGTCAGTTTCTCACCTCTCGGCAATCTCCCATTTCTATTTCTCATTTCTATTTAATTTGTTGATGTGCTCCTCTTATTATACAATAAGTCTTGCTTGTGACAGGGCAACCCGTCGCAAGCTTGCGACGAGTCAAATCCCTCTCACAAAGAGCAAGTGGCAAGGTGAGTGGGGGGATCCATTTGCCCCCCACTTGCTCTTTGTGAGGGGAATTTGACCCGTTACAAGCTTGCGACGGATCAGTCCGTCACAAATGAGAATTTGTGCTTATTATATTACTTTTTTTTAACGTTATGCTCTTAAAATTGTTGCTAGTCATAATAATATTAATATTACAGTCTTCTTTTCACTATTTTTTCATTATTACGTAGTAAGATTTGTTACAAATTGTTTTGATTGATGTTCTTAGTTTCGAGTATATGCAACATTTAATTTTTTAAGCCTAATTTTTTATTTCGTTGAATGCTCTATTTTCATAAAAAAAAAAATTAAACATTTCATCCGTATCTGAAATAATCACAAGTTTCTCCATTAATTTTATTGTCACACATTATTGGATGTTATAAATAATATACTGAGTACTTTTCGCAATAAAAATAGTCAAAGAAGTTATGTGGGCACTATTCTGATATTGTATTGCATCTTTGTTCCATCATAATAAGCAAACTACGTAACAATTAGTCAAATATTTATGTCACGAATAACAAAATGAAATTTTATTATGTTAGGTTTTCCCTTTTGTTGCTGCTCAATTGTATTGAATGTTATTTGTGTTTTTTAGAGTTTGATTTATACTCTGAATATCAAACTTATACATTGGAATTTTTTATTTGTTGAGTATGTTAATTTTTATTTCATTTTTAATTTAATAATGAAATATATTTACTAATGATATTGTTCATCATCATTAATCAGTTCAATGATAATTAATCAGATAGATTGATGTAAATGAAGTATAAAATATGAGCAGTGACATGTTGCAGTTATTTTGTACTAATTTCATTCGAAAATAATTGTGATATCCTATAAAATTGTTTAATTAATTCCCAAGTGAGAAGTGGTCCCATAAAAATCATACTTTAAAGGAGAGCTTGTCACATCATATGTTTATGGTTGTTCATTTCTTAAATAAGGATTGTAACCAAAACCATTTCTTAACCTAGAAAATGTTGTTTGTGACATTGTCACATTTGTTGTTAAATGACAGTTGGCCCGTGTTTTTAAAGAGACATAATTGGTCCGTTTTCAATGAAAATTTGCGTAATAACAAAATGCAATTTTTCCAGTCGATGTGATATTGATCGACGAAGAGGTAATTTACAATTTTGCATATTACAGTATATCAGTATACAATTTATATGGTTGCGGCTTGGGGGCAGTTAATCGAGAGCATGTTAGAGCTACTTACAAAGTCGTAAAATGGTGCCAATAATACAAAACTTTTAAGAGTAAGCATTGTCACGGTTAGAGACAGACTTTAACCGGGTCGGTTAGGCTTTAATCATATTATGTTTGTTCCTCACATCGAACCTTAATTTAATGTAATAAATGTCATTTAATACGGATATATTGGATAATGAATAAGCAATTTTGTATAATCATATTTTTTGGCTCAAAAACAAGTTGTGTCGATTAACTCTAGATTACATAATCATTTCGAGTTTGCGCTGTGATTGGTGGGTCAAGATTTACGGGTGTAGACTTTGCTGATACTGGTCTATCGAGTATAGTAAACTTTTGATCGATCTACTTTATAGTAATCTGTAACTTTGTCACAATAATTAATAGCTAATTTAATTTTACAATTTTGAAATAATCCGCATAGTACGCGGGCTTAAGAGTGGTTTGAAATTGAATTCTTTTTAATTTTGAGTAAAAATTGTTTTTAAGATGACATAGTTTCTCATATAACGTCTCATAATTTCTCCTTATGTCATATATATGGGTTAAATCTGATTGGGTCGGTCATTTCAGCATTCTATTGTACTGCGTTTTTGATGTATTATTAACAGAGTAAGTCATTTAAAATTGAGTCATATTCAGATAATTGTTAAAAAATCGTTTTTATCAGTTAATTTGCACAAAATTACCTATTTAAAAGAGAGTGTTTGACATTACTCTCGTTTTAAATTTTGATGATATTAGGCGGAATTATAATTTTTTTATTTTAGATGTGAAGGAATGGTGGGGACGTAATGGATGATGGAGGCAAGAGGGAGTAGGTAGTCGTGTTGTGGGACGTAGGATATGGATTGGAGGGTGGTGGTTAGTGGTAGGGGTGCTCAGATAGGCGGGGTTGAGATGGATGTCGTGGTCCAAGGTGTTGAGTGTGGTCACAATGCGGTGGAGGGAATGTTGGGGTGGTCTTGAGGTAGTCGGTTAGTGATGGCGAACGCTGCTTCCATACGTTAAGGTGATGGTGTGTAGGAGGGGAAATAAGAGACAAAGTAGAGAACTGAGAAGAGAACAAATAAGTGTACAACAATGTGTAAAATCAAATGTATATTGCGTAGATAAACCGGTTATTAAATTTACAATAATTTATATCCAATCTCAGATTTTACCTCATATTATAAGTTAAAAAGTCGAGAGAAAAAACCAGGGTACTTCGAATAAAATTAAGCAAAATTAACTTATCAAAAGTGTAGGGGTCCCCAGCCAGAACCACACGTGCGTAGACAAAACAATTTTTTTAAAAATTTATTAACTTACTAAATTAAAAAAATACATAAATTTTTATTTTAAATAATACTTTTCGTAACCACCCGTGCAGTGCACGGGTTCAAAATCTAGTACTAAATAATTAGCTGTCAATTACTCATAATCAATTGATTTGCAGCCACGTCCCCTCTCTCTTGCACCCAACCCACGCGTTTTCTCAATCTCTCCTTCCATTATTTTCCTTCACTAGAATCATAAATTTATTACATGTACCATTTTTAATGATACCACTTAAATTTGTGAAATAATAAATAGTAAAATATTGATATACTTAGCTCGTATTTAATGATATTAAATAAAAGTATCATGACGTTATTATTACCCTTATACTATGGTCTCATATTAGGCTATTTTTGGTATTTGGTAGTTGGTACTAGGGGTGTTCATTGGTCCGTGACCAGAACGTACGTACCAAAATAAGGGTAAAATGATAGACCGAGGACTGGATCATATTATATTGGTTTGTTCCGGTTTGAACCATAAAAATGTGTAGATCAGACCGAACCGAACCAAATAGATAGAAAATCAAAATCAAAATAAGCCACATTTTCTTCTTACACGATTATAAGTACAAATATTACATATATAGATGTAAACAAAGTAGAAAATAAAAATCAATAACGTTACAAATTTAGAAATTCTTTTGTCATATAAGTTCGGTCCATGGCGCGACTCTGGTTTCGGTACCAGTTCGATCTGGACCGGAGCAGAGGCTGTGTCTTGGTCGATATTTAAAACCAGCCCCTTGTCTATCAAATCAAAGCACAGCAAACCTGCTCTTTCTTTCTCACTCACTCCAATTTTATCTGGTAATGTCGGTCTCTCTATCTACACTATTTCTCTTTTCTTCGTTCTCATTTTCACTTTATTTACTAATTTTCTCTTTTATTTTACTTGTAATTTCACTGCATTTTTTAATTAATTATTACTTTGTCAGTTCGTCTTCGTCTTCATCTTCATCTTCATCTTTTTTATGTATTATTAATTATTATAAACTGTGGCGCATAACTCGAACTGTCGATTTCAGTATAATTTAATTCAGTTTTACTGAATTATTACTTCAATTTGAATGCTTTACATTCGAATATCAATGCTCATTCTTGATTTTGTTGTGTTTAATTTTAGTTTATTAGTCATCATTTTTGCGGAAATGGTAGGATAATGTAATGTAGTTGAACTGTAAATTGACAAAGTAGTATCGACTTTTTCGCCGATTAAGTACAGATATATGTGAATTCATGGTTGAGAAGTGAGAATTATGCACTTGAGTTGATGATAGTAGTTGAAAAGTAGATAATTCTGCTGTTTGATGTAATTGAAATGTCGTTTGTTGTCGTGATTAGGGTTACAGAAAGGAGAGTAAGTTAGTTGAGAAATGTTGGAACTTGGGTCAAAATGAGCCAGACAGAAATATCGCAAGTTAAATCGTCCCTTGTTGCGCTTGGGACGCTGATTGGTCGTGAACTTAGGTCTGAGAAGGTCGAAAAACCGATAATTAAGGTTGGACAGGCAGCTTTGGCCAAGAAAGGGGAGGATTATTTTCTTATAAAGCCTGATTGCCAGAGAATTCCTGGAAATCCCGCGACATCTTTTTCTGTTTTTGCGGTAACTTGTTGGTCTCTACTTAAATTGTTTGTGAGTTTCTTTGGTTAATTTGAGTTTCGGTATTTAGCTGAAATTTGAGTGTTTTGTACAGATATTTGATGGTCATAATGGAATATCGGCTGCTATATATGCTAAGGAGAATTTGTTGAGTAATGTATTAAGTGCTATTCCGGAAGGTGTTAGTAGGGAAGAGTGGCTCCAGGCTCTCCCACGAGCGTTGGTTGCTGGGTTTGTGAAAACTGATATCGAGTTCCAGCAGAAAGGTTTGTTCTGATTCCAGTTGGTGTCCTTACATTTATATAATTATTATTTGTATTTGATAAATTTTCTGTTTCAATTAATGACCAGGCGAAACCTCCGGTACAACAGTCACCTTTGTGGTGATTGATGGGTGGACTGTGACTGTTGCGTCTGTTGGCGATTCTAGATGCATATTGGACACACAAGGTGGTGTTGTTTCTCTCTTGACAGTGGATCATCGATTAGAGGAAAACGAAGAAGAGAGGCAACGGGTTACAGCTAGTGGAGGTGAAGTTGGCAGGCTCAATATTTATGGTGGAAATGAGGTACATTGATGCCTCTGTATTTCTTTCAAATATGAATTGGAGAAATTAGCTGAAATACAAGCATATAGCGCCTCGCCAATGATGATGTGTCTATTACGATTTTCTAGGTTGGACCTCTCCGCTGCTGGCCAGGAGGACTATGCCTTTCTCGATCAATTGGTGATACAGATGTTGGAGAGTTCATTGTTCCCGTACCACATGTTAAACAAGTAAAGGTGAGTCATTGGTGTATTCTGTTAGGACTTAGAGGTCGCCTGGATTGCCAGTAATAGGCCTGAAAAATTTAAAGGTAATTATTGTAGGTCAAGAAAAGAGGTTTGGTAGAGGCTTACTAATTCAGACCCAGTAACTTTTCCTCCTTGGAAGGAGTAATGCATTCCTGGCCTCCACCTTCCGTGATAGTTACAGAAGGAACACAATTTTGTGTTTTTCTCATATTCCTCTACCTTTTGCATTGATTTGACTCATAATCTAGTAGATATTACTCCAACTTGCCAAACTTCACATACATGAAAAGTTCCCCCCATAATTAATTCCTTGGGTAATTATCATCCCATTAAAATCTCCCCCTCATATATGAAGTGGACTCCAGGCGAGCCCGGAGTGATAGCTGTTTCTCTCAGATATTTTCCTGTTAGAAAACTGACTTGAATTGCTTGCAGCTCTCGGATGCTGGTGGGAGACTTGTTATTGCGTCTGATGGTATCTGGGATGCATTATCTTCTGAGGCTGCTGCAAAAGCTTGTCGAGGTTTACCAGCTGATCTTGCCGCGAAGCTTGTTGTAAAGGTGTCATTATTTTTACGTATATCTCTTTTTTATTTTGTATTTTATTTATTTCTCTCTCACTGATTAACAAGGCAAGGACATATTCTAAAGTGGGCTTTATTGGACATGGATCAGGAAGCTTTGAGGTCAAGGGGTCTTAAGGATGATACAACCTGCTTAGTTGTTGACATAATTCCGTCAGTTCACCCTTTACTACCTCCAACAGCTCATAAGAAGAATAATGGATTGACCTCGCTGCTATTTAGAAAGAAATCTCTGAACTCGACCAGTAAATCATCAAAGCTCTCTGCTGTGGGAGCTGTAGAGGAGTTGTTTGAAGAGGGCTCTGCTATGCTTGCAGAAAGGTGTGTTTCTCGTTCAGTTCTTCCCATGAATCTTTATGCTCTGTTCATTTGCATAGTTCATTGGAGCGGGTTTGTGTGCACAGTTGTCTGCTAAGGCCATGATAAATGAGTTAGGTATTTTGGTGATACTTAGACTGTCTACGTTTTCATGCGTTGTGTTTCTCTGTTATGCACGTTTGTGTTTCTCTGTTATTTACTCAAGCCTGCTTTAATAAATGCCGTGTTTCTTGGACATCTAGATGTGAAACTTAACTTGTGGTTTTCTGATATGAGAATTGAAGATTGCTGTATTTGAGACTTGAGAGTTTTATTTGCACTCTTAGATTCAGAAATCGAATTTATGACTGATATATTCCTTTATGTCTACTGTGGTGCTATTCATAAGCTATCGCAGACTCGGAGGATTAGTGTCAGTCTGTTTTTTTCTGATCAATGCGAATGAGATGAGATTGTCTGTGGGCTATCACTAAATCAATTTGAGTTCTGCATATTTTTCTGCCCTGTTGCAAATATATGACTCCATATGAGTTAAGTGACGATGAATTCTTGGTCGATTTATTTTGGAAAATGTAGTGAATCCAAATTAATAAAGAGAGTAGTTGTGATTGTGATACCTTCTGAAATTTCGGTTTTAAGTTAGAAAGAAAATACCACCTTTCGATTTTAGATTTGTGGAGAAAGGGAAAGAGACAACGAATTTGACTTATGAACATCCAAAAGCAGGATATGTTGCCTTGACATTAGTTGATTATGATGCTATCAACCGTCCATGATCTGATTTGCATATTCAGACAAAATGACCTACCCACAGCTCACCTGTTTCAATAATTAGGGGAAATTGATTCTGCAATTTAGTCAAAATATTAGGTACGTAGGTGCTGTAAAAATTTCTTTTCTGTATGTAAAGACAAGAGTTGGTGGTTTGCATATGTTATCTCTTTGTTTGCTCTATGTTTGTGATGGTCCGGTGGATGCGATAGATAAATGATTGCCACCTTCCTAATTTGGACTTCATGGAATGATCAGTAACCAAGTATATCTTCTGATGTTCATTTAGCATGAAATCGACTCATATGGATGGTGACGATAAAAATGACTCACCAAATTATCCGTGCTTATTATTGAAGTACGCTCTTTTGCAGTGATTTTTTCTACATTTTCATTTTGGTCTATTTCTTCGACTTCTTCCATTTTCTCTTTTTGGTCTTTCGCCTCTCTTTCTCTCCTTTGCAAGTAACCCACTTATGTTTCCCCTCACTACTTGGTATTGCTTTCTCCTCTATTTCACTTTTATTGTCCTCTTTTTGTGATTTCCATTTTCCAAATTAATTGTCCTACTTCTAAATATAGTAAGTGAAAATAGTGCACTACCCATTGCACCCCTAGTTAAATAACTTCTCCTTTCTCGTTTTGCTTATATCTTGATTGAAGTTTATTGGTCAAGGGGCATTTATGGTATTTCACCATTTTTTCTTAAATATGATGTTTACTCAAACTATATGACAATAAAAGTGGAATATGACTTAAATATGACTCGTAATTTGCCACGCGTAGCAGCTTTCTTGGCACTTGAGTAGATTGTTGTTTTTATGGTTGATGCTCACTCTTAAGGCTAAATAAAGGATACCATCATCTGATATAGCAGATGCTATCATTTTGCTCGTTTAACCCTTGTTTCTAAGGGCCGTGGTTTTGCAACCTTCTCTCTTGCTATTGAAGGTTTAAATGCTCAAGTAATAGGGAGTAATACGTCTACGCTGTATGTGTGTGTTGGAAATGTGCAGGCTTGGTAAAGATTTCCCTATGAACCCGGACTCTGGGCTTTTCAGATGTGCAATCTGTCAGATAGATCAGCCATCGAATGAAGGTCTATCAGTGAACTCTGGACCATTTTTCTCCCCCTCGTCAAAACCATGGGAGGGGCCCTTCCTTTGTGCCAACTGCAGAAGAAAGAAAGACGCCATGGAAGGAAAGCAGCATATCAAGGCCACATTGTCCAACTAACCATTTATCGGGTGATGCATTCAACTGTCAATTTTATATATAATATTCTTTTCGTTTTGCATTTCATGAGTAATGTGTTTTGTACAAGTGAGGTAGATAACTGACGAAAGTTGTAGTTTGTGCTTGTGTTGCTTATGAAGTTCTGCTTAACTTTTGAAGTTGAGTCACTTACAAGTTACAACTAACAAGACGGATCGACTGTGAAGGTAACCTGTGATTCCTGTATGCAATTAGATATTATGCTAACAACTTTGGTATGTAATGTAAGTAAATCAATCAGTGGCTAATGAGGTGCTCTACAGTTACTTCATGTTCATTTAAATTGAATTTCCAAGCTTCCTTATTTTATTTGCTGTTCTCAAAATGCTAACAAGAAATTGTATGTATCTTCATCTTGGAGTAGATTCATCAAAATGTGAAGTAGCCATTATGTCTCTTTACCCAAAAAAAGTTGCAGAATCTGGGTCTAGTATGGAACTACGAAATATATTTGGACACAGGTAGTTCTTCGTTCACAAACAGTTGATCATTAACACAATTATCAGATTTCCACAGTAAAACAATAAACGCACGCAAGTAGACGACTTGTAACTTTTTAGCAATTTCAATATTCAATCTATTTTTAACCCTCCCTCTGAATTCAATACGTAGGCAAAATTGAACAATAAGGCTGTATATCATAGCATCAAACAACAAACGCAAACACATTCGAATAAAACCATCCAAATTCTACCTTCAGATTATAAACAATGAAACTTCCAGTGAATCACTCAGTTGCCTTCAGATTATAAACAAATTGAATAAAAGGCTAACCATCAAATTAGTTCAAATAAAATAAAATAACCGGTAACGAGTACTATTTTCGAAATTGCCGAGTCAAATACAATAGAAAATGAAATCTCATCTCAAAGGAACATCACAAGAATCTTCCCATCAGTCATGGAGATCCTTCAGCTCCAAATAGCAATCATCAGATAAGAGCTGAGTCCAATCATATTCCATCCCACAAGCTGAACTCCCACCACCTAAATCCTCCAGCCCATTAAAAATTTCGCTCTCGGGAATCTGAGAATCATCACCTTCAGTGAATGCTGCCAGTAACCTGTCGATCTCATCTTCCTCGCCCTCGATGGGTGGTTCTGGTAGTCGTGGTTGCTGCACTGCAGATGGCGTCGAGGGGCCCACATGATCCTGACAAACAAGAGTACTGCTCACGACAGAACCATCCTGATTATGACCAATGTTTACAGGAATGCTAGGTCCACAGTCAGGCTCCACATTATCGTCATTGTCATTATCCCACTCTTCTTCCACGAAGGGGGCACCATAGTTTTCGCCATTTTTAGGCCCCGGGCCACTTTTCTCGTAGATCTTACAAATCACATAGGAATCTTGGGCGACGCCTTGTGCTAATAGCTGACTATCATCCAACCGGTACTCATGCATCACCCAGTCGGTTCTGTCTCCCTTAGGTGCTTTTCCGCGGTAGAAAATCAAGGTTTTGATCTTCCCTACAGGACGGTTTTTGTAGTTGACAGTTCTGTCGGTTCCAGTTGACTTCCAGTAGCCATGTACTGTGGCTCTGTTGGATCTTCCAGCACTGGGATACTTCTTCGATCGTGGGCAGATGAAGTACCAGTTTAAATCCCTAGTCTTTAAGCAAGCTTTGGCAGGGAGCTCCCATGGAGCAAATTGAAAGACATCAACCTCAGACATCATTTGAGGACCAAGTGATTTCCCAATAACCTTCCTTTTCAGATAGAACATGAACAGTTCCTCGTCGGTTGGATGAAACCGAAATCCAGGAGGAAGCGACTTGCTCCCAAGAACAGCAGCCATGATGTATGACCACGAACAATGAACAATTATTTTTCACCAAGTCTAATCTACTTTAAAGCTGTCAACTTCACTAATTAACAGCAATAATAACCTAATAATCAGAAAGCAGCAAAAGGCGAAACCACAGGAGTGGTTAAGACTGCACAAGAGGAAGGAGAGCGAGCGCAAAGAAAGAAAACAAAGCAGGTGCACGAAAGAGAAGAATGTACGAGAAGCTAACGTACACCCGCTTGAGGTTAAGGAAAATGGAGATTATTAGCGGCCCCACCAACGTCTTCTTCTCACAAAACAGAAATCAAACAGAAGAATCCACAACTGTTTCTTCTTCAGACGGATAAAAGACATGGAGGCCTGCACATAATTGATAGCATCATCAACTACCGAACTCAAAAAATATGCTTCCAATCAAACAGACAGGACAATGATAGAGCACCCCACCTCCGGTTTCAGGGTTGGAATCAGAGTCAAAACAGAACAAACATTCGGGTCCTCAATTGATCAAAACCGATTAGCAGATTTACAACCGTTTGAATCACAATACAACAAAAATTCGACTGAGAGACGGTCAATCAATAAAACTCACAACTTTCACTTCTCAATTGATCAACTAAAAACCCTAACAACCAACCAACCCAAATCAAATCAATTCCTTCTCAAATTAAAATCCGGTCAAGCTACAAAAAATAGGAAACCCTAATTTCGAAATCAAATTAAAATTCGATCACTCATACAAAGCAACAAAAGTGAAAACAGGATAACACTGAATCAAACCAGCATGCAATAAACCAAACCCTATAGCACAATTCCCAAAACAAAAATCAGAAACCCTAATTATTTCCTGTGAGTAATCGGAAACCCTAATTTCGAAAGTTTGAGGAATTGCGTAACAAAATCAGTCAAAAAAAGGGAAAAGTCAACAGAATAAAAATTAAAACAAAACTCAATAAAAAAAATAAAAGAAGGAATTAGGGTTAACAAAAGCGGACCTAAAAGACGGCGGGGAACGGCGAATAACGGCGGGAGCGAAGATGAAGAAAGAGGGAGAGAAGAGAGAAGACTGAAGAGAGAGAAGGGGGAGTTTAGTTTGGAGATTGAAAAGGGTTAAATTTTGTGAAACTCTAATGCTGAAGTTTATTTACGTAGTATATTACAACAAGAATTAGATTTTGCCAAAGTAGGGAATGTGAGATGGACTACTATTCTACTAGTCTACTAGTACTCGATATCCGTACTAGTGTAGAGCCCGTGCATTTGTTTAGTACCAAATTCTAATTTTAGATGGTCTATTTCCTATTTGAAATAAGACGTGCTAAATGTAGTCATTTTACAAGTAAATATTGTGATTTTATGATAAAATGTAACCATTATTTTCAGGTAAAAAGTAACGGTTTTTGTTATAACATTTTGTCATTAGATGGTTACAGGATATTAAAAAAATGATACATTATTTCAGCCAGTCTGAACCAAGACTTACTGTATTAATTACTATCTGTATTTTTCATATCATCATTATATATTAGAATTAGTGTGAGAATAAAAGATTGAACTCAAAATTAACCCAGCAGAATTGAGTATTGCGCTGAAATGTATTTTTTTTATATGACAAAGCCAGTTATTTCAGTTTATAAATCTTTTTAGTTTTTTTTGTCATGAGTCATGACACTAATAATAGCAACTTAGAGTTTTATTTTATTCTGATTATGGGTCTAATCATTCTTAAATAATAGCATCAATACAAGATTTAGCAATTTTGTTTTATTTTAAGGAAAAATTACAATTTACCACCTATTATGTTCCCTTTTTTACAAATTATCACCTATTATGTTCTACTTTACAAATAACCACCTAACTTTCATGTTTATTCCCACCAGTCTCACTTATTTTACTTTGTATTGACGGTTTTGTTTAATTATGGACTCGACTTCATTTAATCGTCTTACGTAAATTTGCAATGACCAATTGACCATTATGCCCTTACTCATCAAATTGCATCTTATTACTTCCCTAAGAAATCCAACGTATACTTTCACCCCACACACAAAAAAAAACAAAGACAAAACCCAACGTATTCAGCCCCTACCCCAATTCTTCATTTCTTCATGCCCAAATCCCAAAAATCAAGTCTTCGTCAAAATCTACCATAATTCTTCCCCAGAATTGACTTCATTCAGGTTTGATTCCTTCTTCATTGTTTTGAACCTTAATTCGTTTGTCTTCAATTCTTCGCCATTGTATTCTCTTTTGCAATCTTTATGGGTAAGACCATGAAATTGTGGAATATCATATTAGCATCAAGTGAGGCAAGTTCAACAGCCTAATTGCACAAGTAAGACCATGAAATTGTAAAAGAGCCTAATTGCACAAGTAATACCATGAAACTGTAAAAGAGCTACTCAAGACTCGCCTAAATTTTCAAATATCTCACATTAAAATCGGGGAAAGAGGGGGAATAAACAAATGCAAGCAACAAGGAAGTTATGATTCAAGGTGAAGAAAGGGGATAATTGATTTTTAGGGTTGGTTCCATGAATTCCCTAATTGAATGTATAAGTTGGTTTTTTTTGTGAGTAAATGTTGTGTTAGACGTAAGACTCAATTTGATGAGTAAGGGCATAATGGTCATTGCAAATTTACGTAAGACGATTAAATGAAGTCGAGTCGATAATTAAACAAAACCGTCAATACAAAGTAAAATAAGTGAGACTGGTGGGAATAAACATGAAAGTTAGGTGATTATTTGTAAAGTAGAACATAATAGGTGGTAATTTGTAAAAAAGGGAACATAATAGGTGGTAAATTGTAATTTTTCCTTATTTTAATTACAAAATTATAGTTTAGAGTATAGTTAAAAAATATATTTTAATGACAAAATTAATGTTGATGTAAAGTTAATAGTTTAATAAAATAAATTATCATTATTAGTTTACTTGTTGAAATGAATGCACAATAGTAATTAGTTTACTTATTTAAGAAGATGCATTTTCGAGGGAAACATTTTTACAAGTTTTGGGCCTTGTTCTTTCTGACTTTTTAAAGCCGCAGTGAATAGAGCTGAACTGAGTTGAATGAAGCTAAGCTGAGTTGAACTGAGCTGAATGGAGCTAAATTACAATAAGCTTATTGGATCTTAACTGAGTTGAACTGAATGAAGCTAAGTTGAGTTGAATTAAGTTGAATTGAGCTAAACTGCAATAAGCTTATTGGAGCTTAGTTTCGTTGATGGAGCTAAACTATTTTAAGTTTATTGAAGTTGAGCTGAAAAAAAAATGAATATTACAACAACAACAACAACAAAAACAAAAACAAAAACAATAACAATAGTAATGATATACTTCTACATATTCTCTAAGATAATCCACATTTTTTAAAACGACAAATGTATCTAATTTGACTATTAATACTAAAATTAAGAGTAATGATATTATTAATAATATAATTATTAACTGACATTAATAGTTATATTAATAATAATATTAGTAAATGAATTTTTTTTAATAACCATAACATTCGTTATACTAGCATAATGATTAATAAGAATAAATAAAAAATAAATAAAAAATTAATAATAATAATTATTATTATTATCAATAATAATATTCATAATAATAACTTCTTGTAAACTTTTCATTTTATTTTAATGAAAGCTGCGCGCATCTTATAACATAATAATAACAATATCGATGATAATATAATTATTAATATAATACTCCCTCCATATCATAATAATCTTCCTATTTTGAATTGTACAGTTTTCGAGACGACACTTTAACTTGATTTTTCTCCATTTATTTTCGCTTTTTTTTTCTTACAAAAACTATATTTACGAAATAGTTTTGTATGATCAATGTAAATGTTTTGTTATACGTGTTAGTTTTTAAAATTTGAACACTTGTTTGTGATCAAAGTTATTAAAACTTGGCCCTAGTAATTAAACTAGGAAGATAATTATGAGACGGGGAAGTATTATGTAAGTTATTATTATAACTTATAATAATATTAATAAAAACTACGGAGTATTAAGTTAGAGATGACTATAACTAAAATGAGTTAGATTTAGTGGACCTGAATTGAACTAAATGAAGCCAAATAGGACTGAACTGAATAAAGCTGAGCTCAACTGAATTGAATCGAATGGAGTTGAACTAAATGAAACTGAACTAGATAAAGCTGAGCTAAATTAAATATAGCTAAACTGGCCTGAATAGAGTTGAGCTGAATTAAAGTGAGCTAAAATTAAGCTAGAAAGAACATAACCTTATTCTCAAGTATATATGGGATGTTGTAACTAAATTGTTAACTTTCAGTCGTTTTAATCTAATAAATCTACTATTAATAATGTTTTATATTAAAATGTATATATAGAGGGTAAGCAATTTGACCTTGAAAAAAATTATTGGTTTTGATGAATCTACTTTCTCAACTAACTCAACTTTGGTTTAGAAAATATTGTTAATTAATCCGTATTTATTTGAGTAAAGGCATAAACGTTAACTAACAATTTTAATATTTAATTAAACAATCATATAGGATATGGGTTATAGTAAACTTCCTTATGCGTATGTTGAACTAACAAAATAAGATATTAAACTGTTTTTTTTTTCATGTTTTTTTGAAAAAAAATGAACCCTCCAACTCTATAATTTGTGTTTACGCAACAAGGCTTATACAAAACAGATATGAGATACAAAATATATATAACAAAAGGTGGAAAGTTGTTGGTCTAGGAAGACAAATTTAATATTTAAGATTTGTAAGAAAAAAATGTTAATAATATTATGAGAAAAATATGACAGATATCTAAATTATGTGTAGGAATATAATTTGGTTGTTTTATAAAGGATAGATTTATAGTGCTATTGTAGACTTGTAGTGCTACTGTAATAAATATTGTAGAAGTATTTAATTATTCTATTGAAAATTCCATAACTACATAATTGGCTCACATTAGTGTAAAATATAGGAGTATTTTTTATAGAACAAACTCCAATGAGTGAGAGAAGTTGAGCGCGAAGAACATTGAAATGAACTTATTCTTTTATAACATGTTTTACTTGTGACGAGATGAGCCGTCACAAGCTTAAAAAGGTCAAACTTCTCTAATAAAGAGCAAGTGGTGGGATTTGCCCCCACTAGCCCCCCTCACTTGCTCTATGTGAGGGTGAGTTCGACCCCGAAACTAAGAAACCCCGAAATTATTTTTGGTACATAAGAAGGGCGAAACCCCGAAACTAAGAAACAATTATTTGTTGAATGTAGTAACGTAAATAGAGTATTATTTGTTGTAGATTGTCGAATGTAGTAACAAACTAACAATATCGCATATTCACATACAAGTGCTACAAAATGTTTCAGTTCTCTTAATGTGATTTTCGAGTGAGTATATTTTTTTCAATATTGTAACTCATTTGGGTACGAGGTTGTACATCTAAACTAATATTATATTGTATTATAAAATTCTAAAAGATCATCTATATACCATTTTATATATGCCCGTGCAACTTCGCACGGGTCCTAAACTAGTTTTTTATAGAACAAACTCCAATGAGTGAGAGAAGTTGAGCGCGAAGAACATTGAAATAAACTTATTCTTTTATAACATGTTTCACTTGTGACGAGATGAGCCGTCGCAAGCTTAAAACAGGTCAAACTTCTCTAATAAATAGCAAGTGGTGGGATTTGCCCCCACTAGCCCCCCTCACTTGCTCTATGTGAGGGTGAGTTTCACCCGTCTTAAACTTGCGACGGCTCGCCCCGTCACAAATACCCCTTATACTTCTCCATTATACTAAAAGAATAAGTCTATCCATTACTTTTCCCTCCAAAATGCACACATTAAATAAGGAAACAAAATAATATCTCATTATGATATAATCTTTCCATTAAAATATATTTTTTCATTAAATGAAATGTTTTCATTAAACTAAAACTATAGTTTTTTTATTAAAATGTTGTAAACGACAATCGTTTCATCCCCTTATACTAAAAGATTAAGAGCTTACTAAATGTTTCTCGCCTAAATGATTTATTCTATAAATAAATTTCTTTATATCATATTTACAACTAGGTCTACTCTTTCAAATAATAAATAACTCTATTCTTTATAAAAATGGTATGATAGTTTTTCAGTTTTTATAGACATATTTATAGGATATTTCTATTCTGTTACATAAATTCAACGGATTATACGTATTATGCGATTGAAATATTTTACTGTTATTATTTTTTTATCCAAATAAGATGACCACAGACACTTTTTTAGAAAACGTTTTCTATATAATTCTACTATTTTGTATTTTGATATGAACTTATGTATTGCAAGTTAATGGTATTCATAGATATTAAAACATCAATAACAAATAAAACTTTCAAATTATATATATTTTTTCTTACATTCAAAGTTAATATCTATCTTTGCTCTATAGTACCTGAACATTTAAATTTTGGTTGTTTTTTAAAAAAAAAATATTTAGTGTATACTAACTTTGTATTACCAATGTCACAATTTCATATTTATATTATGCTTTTAGTGGATATAATGGTACAACAACAATATTTTTTTTCAAATAAAGTTAACAATATTTCAGTAAAACCGACAATCTTATTAGAAGTAAAATTGTTGAACCTTCTCTTTTCTACCTGTAAATATAAAACATTAATAATAGTAAATTATATAAATAATTTTCAATTAGAATTATGTCTGTAATATTTTAATTTAAAAAACTATACTAGTGAGAATTAATAGGATATTGATGTAGATCCTTGTACAAAATTAGAGAATGGGCCCCACATAAATATGTTACAATTTTAAAAAAAGAATTCTATTAATCGAAACTTCAACTGAACCATCGTAAGTATGACTCAAAATTTCAACATATTATCAAAAGTATTAAAATTCAACATATCACCAAATTAAGCTATCATTTTAGTTAGTCTTGCCAAATATTTTTTTTTATATAAACAATTACTGTACTAGCTCCTTATTTTCATCTATTTTTTCATGTTTCACTTTTCACTTTTTAGGTTTTCAAGTACATTTTAAACTAGTTTGACTAAACAGAGCCTAAGCGGTTAAGACTAGTGTAATTTGAGGTAAATGAGTGCAGTTGTGCAGATTTCAGATTAATATGGGTTCTGGTATAATTGAGATAAATTTGAAAGAGACATAATTCGAATTATCCTCAATAAATAACCCTTTATAATAGTTTTAGATTTTTGAAAAATGAAGACTATGTGGGCAAAACATAATAATTCAACCGCAGGCCCTCAAATCTTATTTCAGACGAACTATTACGTCTAAAGGCTTCAGACAGGTCATATGTGACCATTTTATGGTCAAATGCAAAAGATCATATTTTTACCTAAAAATGTGACTATTTACATATGATCATAAAATAGTCACATATGCACCGTCTTAAGACTTCTGACGGATTAATTCGTCTGAAATAAGAATTCGGGGGTACACAATACACATGGCAATATTATTATTATTATTATTACTTCCTCCGTTCCATTTGGTTGTATACGTTTGCTTTTTGGACACTATTCATAAGTGAAGATAATCTTTAATACAACTTTTAATATATAACATAAAAGATAGTCATGTGAGATTTTGTTTAAATTGTCTTACCGAGTACAATATTAATTTTCAATTTTTATAATTTTTAATAGTACGTAACTAAAGATATAAACGAAAGAAAATGAGCATTGACATACGTGATAAAACAAACGTATACAATCAAATGAAACGGAGGAAAAATGTTTTTTTAATACTAAAATAATTTTTTTTAAGGAAAAATAAAATAAAATAGATTAGGGTTTTAGACACAAAAATGGACCCATTTAACAGACGAGAACATTAAGCTGAACCCTTTGTTTTTGCTGGATCACATTTGCCGCCGCTGTAATATCCAGAAAAAAAGGTTGCAATCTCTCTTCTTCACTCTTTCACTCCCAAATTCCCATCTTTTTTCAATACATCATATTATTTCACTTCATCATTCTAACATTCTTTAATGCAGGGTTTGAGTTTAAAGCTTTGAAGAATTAAAAATGGTGGAAAAAACTAAGGGAAGAAAGGAAGAGGTCGTCACTAGGGAGTACACCATCAACCTCCACAAACGCCTTCATGGATGGTACTTTCATTAATTAGGGTTTTCTTCTTCATTTGGGCATCATTTGTTTGTGTTAATTTTTGTTTGTTTTGTTTGTTTTCGTACTTAATTTAGACTTATTATGAGTTTTTGTGATGTGGGTTGATTTGGGTTTTTTTATTCATTGTGTTTTGTAATTGAAAGATGATGTTTTTTTTTATGAATTGTGTTTTTTTTGTTTGATTAGGGTTTTTGTTTATGATAGAGAAAGTTTTAGTAAGAGTGTTTAAGATCTGGCAATTGTTCTGGAGTGTGAGATATTGAAAATTTGATGTATTCGTATATTTCGATAGTTTTGGAGTTGACATTGTTCTTCTGGTTATTTGATTTTGATTTATGTTTAGATATGTGAATAAGAGCTTGGGTCTCTCTATTAGATCATGGTAGTTAATATAATAGGTTGATACCATAATGATATCTTTCTCGATAATGATATCTTTCTCGAACATTGGCGTTTGATCTCCCGTGGCTTGTGGCCCTATCTATCAAACTTGTGTTATAGTATCTATCAAACACAGAGATGACAATTTATTGGCCCGGGATTTTTCATCTTCTAGATCATTATCTGCTTGAATGGCTGAAGGATTGATTCAAACATAAACGTAGTTTTTTGTAACATGGAACTGATAATGGACTTGTCACCACAAAACTTAATAAAAGTGAAATGGCTCATAAATTTGTTGCTACGAGTTATTTTGTGAAGTAACAATTGGTTGATGCCACTCTAGATGAAATTCTCATTTGGGAGCAATATGAAACGTCTTAAATGTGTGTGCAATTTGCAACAGACTATATTTATTACCCCTTGCCTTGCCATAGGGGTGAGTGTATTTTTATCCTACTGTTTTGTCACGGTTGGCATGAAGTAATCGTGTGACAGCTTACCCTTGCCTTGCCATAGGTGTGAGTGTGTTATTGTCCTGTCCTTTGCTTCTGCATTAGTGATGGCATTAGTAAAATGTTGTACTTTTAGTGATCGCAAAGCAATAGTTATGTTGTGAAGAAATTTGATTGACTTGATCGATCGTTAATTCTTTACTGTTACATGTGATTGATTCATTCTGCGGATGGCACAGCTCTTGCTAAACCAAGTTCACTTCTTGAAGTCTGTTACTATGTCCTTTTGTGTTATTTGACTGTTTAATAACACAAGATCACTAATATGAGATGTAATATGAACTTTGACGCAGCACATTCAAAAAGAAGGCCCCTAATGCCATCAAGGAGATTCGCAAGTTTGCTGAAAAAGCAATGGGCACCAAGGATGTCAGAGTTGATGTGAAGCTGAACAAGCAAATCTGGAGCAGGGGTATCCGCAGTGTTCCCAGGAGAATCAGAGTGCGTATTGCACGTAAGAGAAACGATGATGAAGACGCCAAGGAGGAGCTTTACTCTCTTGTCACTGTCACCGAGATTCCAGCTGAAGGTTTGAAGGGTTTGGGCACCAAGGTCATTGATGACGATGAATGACTGTCTAGTCCTTAGATAGATATGAATCCCTTTTCCAGATGCTATGTTTTTTGTGTTTTGGATATCAAGTTGCCATTTGGATCTACATTTTGTTTGTTTTTTGTCTTAGTAACGACTTGATCAAATCTCACCGTTGTCTCCAAAGTGAGTGGCGTTTCGTATGTTGCTGTCCGCTTTTTTGCTACGTTGCTCGTTGATTTTGTTATTACTGCCTCTGGTCTGATGTACGACCTTTTAAGGATTTTTTAGTGACATGAAGTGAGGGGCTGATCAAGCTTTTATTTCGACAGTCACGCAAGTCCTTGAGTCCTTGACAAGGCAGGATCTAGGGCTCATCAGTTATTTTCTTGGCCTAGAAATTCACAGGTCTCCTCAAGGATTATATCTCAGCCATAGGAAATATGTGAAATCTGCTTCTTACAGGACCAAACATCTCATTTGCTGTACAGCATTTTGAGTCAGTTTCTCAGTGTTCCACGGCAGCCATACTTGCAGGCTGCTTTGCATGTGGTACGATATCTGAAGGGAACTCTGAATGCTATGCTCTTTTTTCCCGCAAATGGCTATTTTACTATGAAAGGGTATACACATGCAGAGCGGGGAGCATGCTCTTTTAGCTGCAAGTATGTCATAGGACAATGCATTTTTCTTGGGGATGCTTTGGTTTCTTGGAAGACAAAGAAACAGAAGACGGTTTCTAAATCCTCAGCAGAGCCATGTATTGTCCTGTACCTTTGGTGAGATTGTGTGGGTACAACATTTACAAAACATGTTTCATCAGGAGATAAAATTGCAGATTTACTTCCAAAACCCCTGGGTTAGCAACATCAATATCTAGCTTGTGTCTTCTTCTCACTATATTCTTTCTAACATAACATTCAAATACATCATTTAGTCAAGCTTCTTTCATGGTACTACTGTGCACCGATGGCGATTTGTGCAGGAGTATAGAGACAGGCTAAACCTGCTCTCATACAAAGTGAGACCATGAAATGATGTTGCAGAAACCGCCATTGATGCACAGTAGTACCATGGAAGAAGCTTGACTCAATATGTGAATGTATCATTTTTGATGAAGGCACGAGGTTTTCAACATTAAAATTAACAAGTAAATCCCTCATTTCAGTCGATTGTACAAATTTTTTGAAATCACTAAAACTTCGGAGACGATAATGAGAGATCACTCTTTCATACTCGTTTATATGTTTTTTATCACCCTTTTGTTATAGTATCATTTTTACTCTATATTGTAAAAAGGTATTTCAATATACTTATTGAGAAAACGTCTCTCAGGAGACTTTCCCGAAATCACTTAAACCTGTAAAGAAAATTTATTTTACGAGAGAAACGGCAAACAACAACGCAAGTTGGAGGTATCATTTGACTGCGATATTTGCTACATCAGCTTGTGAAACAATAATGGCGCATAATCGTTGGGTGTAACTTGACAGCATGTCAGAGTACAATTGTACATTGGCACAAAAAAACTGAGATTTCAATTCTGAGCACTTGGAGTAACTGTTTCAGATTCACGCAAGTGTAAAAACATACGAGTAACAGCTTTATCAAGTTACACCCCTTAACAACTCAAACCAGCTGTACACGCCCTAAAGCAAGAACCGTATCGTCATATATCCCATATCGGATATGATCCAAAACAGCTTTCACGCCAAAAGCAAGGCAAAATTTAGCTGTCTGTCAGAAGCTGCAACCTGACTGAAATGAGCTCTATCCATGAAGATTGCCATGCAGAACAATTACATTGCCTTGTAGGCATACATGTAGCTCCTAAGCTTTCGGACTTCTGATGAGGATTCGTTTAGTAGATGATCCACATAAAGGCATAGTCCTGCGCCACTGCAGGGTGTGACAAATGAAATATAGTACATTTTTAGCATATTCCATAGAAGTAACTAGTACGAGTAAAAAAGGGAAGAGATGGATCTATACATACCTTATAGGACCAAGTGGAAGCCATATAACATCCCACCGGAACTTTGGCAATCTACAACACATAGAAAACAATGACTGGTGAGCAGCAGTAGACATGTGCATCAGACGTCAAAGGACATTCACTGATAGCAACTACCATGTTCAATAATTACCTAAGCATGTAATACAGCCAGAATATGGCAAGTAAAACCCCGCCAGCAAAAGAGTACCAAATCCACTGCCTATGACGTGCTGAACTCTGAATCAATCCCAGAATGGCCGTTGAGCATGCTATAACAGCTAACCAATCTATCATGTGCAATGTTAGCAACAATATTCAATTATAAATTAGCGCACTAGCAAATAAGAGCCAATGGGGACAGTTTTGACCCATGTTCACCCGTCAATGGCTTTAACAACAATTAAGACGTCATAGATGACAAAATGGGTAAAATAATGGCTATGGTACTGTGACCGAATTATCAAGATTTTGATAGTTACCGCGAATGATTCCAAGTCTTGAACCAAGATTGAAGAACATGGCCTTAACCTTAGATAGACCAGATTAGCCGTCATGAGAAGCAATAGCTAAATGTCAAAAACAGGCTTCTTCATCGGGAGTTTGAGGCTGTGGTTGTAATGGAGACGGAATGAGGTTTGCATTTAGGAGACAGCTACTTTGATGAAGGCAAAATTTGGACGAGAAAAATGGCTGATAATAATGCATAGAATTCACACCAGCAAAAGAATGGCATAAGCTATTTTACATGACCCAACACTCTGTAGATACATCAAGTATTGTATCCTCAGATCTAGTTTTGAAGGGGAGGATAAACATGCAAATGTAATCAATTTATGGCAGCATAGCCACACTGCCACAGACAGTATAACACTTGGGTTGGGGGCAAGAAAAGCAATGTCAGATTTCGGGCATACTCATACAAAGTACCGATATTAAGTCAAGCATCAGGAAGAAACAATCTTCAGTGGCATAAGGCAAGTATGAGTTGATAATGACAGCTACAAATTTACAAAATGGGATACATCCAGTAGAAGTAGGACCTGAAAGCATGAGCAGCCATGAATCGATGTCCTCCATGAAATAAGCATGATAACGCTGTCCATCGAAAGGTAGCATTGAACAATCTTAGAAATGGTTAAACCCATCAGCACAATCCACTACTACCTAAGGCCATCAAGTCTTGCTTATGGATTACGATAAATCTGTCCGTAAGAAAACTATGTGCTGCTACTACTAAAATTGCCCATCGATGCTTTCTCATATTCTCAATGCTTCATAAAATTTCAAATGACTACTACTACTACTACAGTGCTACTACTCAACTATTCTCATGTAACGTGTAGTGCTCCGTACTACTAGAGCTTATATGAAATCTTAACACAAACCAAAATTTGTGAAATAAAACATTAATCTTTCATGAACATGGATAAATTCCTGACGCATCTATTACTTTCCCTACTTGCATTTGCAACCAATGACCATGTTTGTGCTAGCTTCACCTCCAGAAACACTAGTACAATACATGTCTCACAGTATTACCGTGTGAGACGATTTCTCAGACACCAACAATAAAAGATAAAGCTTTGAATTTACTAGTCTACTAATTCTACTGAAAATAAAGAAAGCAGGAAGACTTTACCAACTCCCAAGGATGAGCTGTCTGATGGTAGATGGAGAAGAGAAGAAATACAATGTAACACGATATCAACACCGCGAAAACAGTCTGAAAATCACAAAAAACACCCATATTCCAGATTCAGTTTCTTTTCTTACTCCATTTTTATTTTATATACGGCAAAATAGCTCACAAAGCTCAGCAGGTCTCATTTCACACGGACTATCCCGTCTAAAGCCTTCAGACGGCCCATATGTGACCATTTTATGGTCAGATGTAAATGGTCACATTTTTACACATTTACATCTGACCATAAAATGGTCACATATGGGCCGTCTGAAGGCTTTAGACGGAAATACGGAATAGTCCGTCTGAAATGAGAATTTGTGCACTAAGCTGGGCCAGCTGGCTATACATTATCTAACAGTCAACCCAATACAATTCTTAACGCAAATTTTCATTTTGGATCATTCGGAAACAACAGTAAGCCTAGAAACTAACCCTTAGACGAAATTTATAGTTTCACAACAGCAAAATCAAGCTAAAGCAAGATTCTTTAGAAATATGAAAAAAAAAGCATAAAAAAAAGTACCCTCCATAAACGACTTTGATGGGCATGCAATTTTTCGAGGGATCGAACCAATTCTTCTTGTTCTGAAAAATGGCAACAAACAATTTTAATATAGTCAGTGAAAATGTGATGTACAGATATACAACTCTCCGTCTCAATCATTTATTTATTTGACTTCTAATAAATAAAAAAAGGTAAACAAGTGATTGAGACGGAGCGAGTAATAACCTTGTGAGTCGATGGGGAGGGCGTCGTCGACAGTGGGGAGAGATAAATCGTCGTCATGGGTTTGAGACTTGTTCCATTTTCTTGCCAATTTCTTCATCGCTTGTGTTATATTAAGCCTTCTTCTTTTCTGTTTTCAATTTTGTGACTTCCACACTTAGTTTTTTTTTTTTTGTCAACGGTAAAACAAAGTCTTATACAGACGGTATTTGACTCATTTGGTCAAATGCACTTATTTTAATTAAAAATGTACACAATTGCAACATAGTAAGTACATAGTAAGTACATCGGTAAGCAAAAGCGTGTTGATGGCGAACGGACTGCTGAACATAAGCTTGAACTTCACTTTTTCTACATGCATGACGGTTTCCGAGAGCCAACGAGTCTTCGAGGCAGCCAAGAATGAGCAAAGTGTACTTACGCCACAAGGACGTATGAATGAATTGTGAAATGGAAATACCGTCCAGGAAGGCCGACCTCCGATGGAGAAAAATCTCCTACACCTTGAAACACATTCTCTGCGGACGAGAACCTCAAAGCCAAGGAAAGTAAATGAGTACAAAGGACGCGAAGGACAAGCCACAACGAAAAACTCCCAAACCAAGATGGGTACAACACAAACCAAATGTAAAATTACCATTACAATTTTGATTAGAAACACGACACTTCGAGCTACCAACCCAATGATTAGGGGACATGACACCCATAGGCCATAACCAATAGAGCCAATTTATTACTATAAACAGAATAAGACAAGAGCATAGAACAAACATCATTGAATAATGTGTTGAGACCACTACAACCATCCCCACCAACACCACCCTCTAGCCCAACTAATCGCAACCCAAACCGACTTAAGACTATGATAAGAACCAATCACCCAGAAATCCATGACCACAGGAAAAACGCCACGCCAAAATGTATACCATCACCAGAAGACCACGCACGCACGCACGTGGCCCACCAACCACCAATTTCAACGCCACCATCCTGTTGGAGTAGGTGTCCTCCACAATAGTGCGCCACATAATAAATCTTATTATGGAATATAATTGGGATAGTTATTGACTATATATATGATTAGTCAGTTGATTAACGTAAATCAATAACGGTTGGCTGACTAGAGTTTGACGTTATTGTCGTTTGACGGCGGTGATCAACTGATCCCTTTCGGTCACACCTAAAGGATGAAATCCAAATAGTAACTAATTATTTGTATACGATACAGTTAATTAGTACATTACATATATTCGATATGTACGAGAGTTAATTGTTAGAAATTGAGTTAAGAACTCAAATTTGATTAAACTTATTTTTCAATTATGCGATAATTGACTAATAAATTTATATCTTATTTTAATACGATTAAATAAGATTTAACTTAGTAATTAATCGTTAAATTACTAAATTAGTTGAGGTTTTGAGATAGAGGTAATTAGTTAATTATATTTACAAGGAGTTGTAAAATAAATTAACTAAGCATTGTGGGACCCATTATATATTGATATAATGGTAAAATATTATTTAAAATGTTAAGTACATATTATTTATTTAATTGAGTCATATAATTTTTATATGATCAAATTAACACTTAATTATACAAGATAATTAACCATATGATCAATAAGTATTTGTGAGACAAATATCAAAAATAAAAATGGACCAAACTAGGCCATTGTGGCCGGTTGGTATGTAGTTAGAATGGTGATGATTGTTGTTCTTATTTATACTCTTTAGTTACTAATTGAAAGTGACATAACAAGTAGTATACAATCATCACTTATACTACAACACTCCACTCAAATGCATGTGATCAAATTGAACAAAATAATAGTCCAATTTTGGACATTGTGGTCCGGCCAAATGGCCTACATAATGAGCAATTTTGTTGTTCATTTTTCATGACTTGATTTTGTGCAATTTGTATACTTCTTTCTAAAATTCTTCCTCTCACTAAAAACTCTCAAATACTAATATTTACTAAGTATTACTAGTGTAGTAATATAGTCATAATATTAGTAGTATAATATCTATCTTATTATCTAGTTAATAATAAGGGTAGATTATTTGGGTTTATCTTGGTGCAACTTAGAGGAGATCTTCTACTTTGGAGATTGTGTGTGTTCATCCATATTTTAGCTCAAGAACAACAAGAAGGAGTTCTTGTTGTGCCCTTATATTTTCCATATCAATGTGAGGAAATTTCTTCTCTTATATAAATGTCTTTATATTTGCATGCATGTTACATAGATCATTATAAACTAAATTAATAAGTAATTTAGTAAATAATTAGAGGAGTCTAATTAAGGTCTATGGACTTTCACATCCAAGCACCAAACCCCCAACTTTAGAAATTTTACGGAACAACCCGTACACCACCAACAAACAGACAAACTCAAAGACAAAGGGCGACCCAAAAAAAAGAACCGAGACCAAGATAACTCCACAAAGACCGATACTCTCGCATGCCATACATGAACTAACAGGTGGGGGAAGGAGGCGAGGGGGAGGGGAGCACCGTGTCACCTCCATGCATAGCCATACAAGGGTAAGACAACATAAGACCACAAAACGTTACAGGACAGCCCCAACAAAAGGATGATACGAAACCGCTCGAAGAGGTGGGCGAAGGGGAACACCTCTCTGACATCACCCTGAGGCGCACTAGCAAGATGACCCCACGATCAAGAGAATCTAGGTAGCGGACGGGCAGAGAAAAAAGAAAAGAGAAAAAGATTAAGGGAGGAAGACAATGGCAGCGGCGGCGGCGACACATGAACAAAGAAATGAGCAAAACGACGGCGTCTCCCACGGCAAAGATGAGATGATGGCGGTTAAAAAAAGGAGTCGTATCGCAGGAGATGTGGAGAAAAGCCACATCTCCGGCGATAGGGTTGAAAATTAGAGAGGAAGAAGGTGGGGGTGGGGCGGCGGCAGTGAGGCAACGGGAGTAGGGTTTTTTTTTTGTTTAGGGTTTTTTTGAGAGGATTTCCTCTCTCTAACTTTGAGAGGATTTCCACACTTGAGTTAAGGCCCGGTTTTTATGTGTACAAATAAAGACAAATTATTATTTGTGATGGGGGATCCGTCGCAAGCTTAAGATGTATCGTTTTGTCGTAAGAGTTTTACTAATCTATTTTTCATTTGAAAATGGTGCATGAAATGACTATGAAATTTTGTGAGCATTTTAATAACATCATAAGGTACAACGTATATTTATTTCACATTAAAATAACGAGTTTAAGTCCGATTTATATTCTGTTCATAATCAACCTACGGATTTTGACACTTTAATGGTTGTTACTTGCTTAGATCTATGCATGCATGAATGGAGACTTATTTGTTGAAGTTTAAAGTTTAAGAAACATATGAATATGTGTTGGGAAGATATTGAAACAGAAATAAAATGGTTTTGGATGTTCCTTATATGGTGAAGAACATAAGTTAGGCAAGATCCTCCACCTACAATGCTCCTTCTTCTTCCTCCTCTTCTTTTCTCTCTTTCTCCCTCTAACCTATCTCGTTTGAAATCTGATGGAGTGGGGGAAATAATGAGGGTTGAGTGTTTAGATAAGTGTGTTTTTGAGAAGAGAAAAAGAGAGTGAATGGGGAGGTGTGTGGTGTCACAAATGGGGGACAAAGGGGAAGGGAATCTTTGCATATTTTGATCCATTTTGCATTGCTTAAGTTGGTAGGTTCCTAGGCATGATTATGACTTATATTTTACAGATTTGTGATGCATGGGAGCCCGGTTTGGGCGGCGAAAATTTTAAATGGTGCGACGGTCTATTACGCACACAATTGTTCGACGGTTTTTACAAATTATTAACGTCAATTTTTTATTTGTTCTACCTCATATTTTATTATGTACGGATTTTATTTTATAGATATATATTTATAATGTTCCACATTAATATTTTATTATTAATTACTTTCCCCAAACTCGTACCCGATTAACAACGAAGCGATAACTATATCGCCACTAGATTTTCCATTTTATCTCCATTGATTTTAGTCTTTTAAAATCCTTTATTTCTAATTTCGATTATGCTTAATTTTTAATTTCCCCTTTTTGTCTCTATTGACGAATTTTACGGGTATTACATCGATCGAGTACAAAGGTTTTCGGGGTTAGATCGGACGAGTGATTAAAGAGTTATTATAAGGAATTGGTTTCGTAATCAGTTTTACGCTTTCATAGTCTCAAACCCTAGCTTCCAAATCCTCTCTAATTCCTCAAGTAGCCTTTGATCATCTCGTGCCGGATTCGATTATTCCATTGCCTTGATTCACTTCTTTGGTAAGTATGCATGTTTATGATTCAATTGTGATTATTTTTGTAACCCTAATTGAATTGGGGGAAAAAGGGGGTGAGTTTGTATTGATTATGTGATTGTGATTGTTAGGAGGGGGCTTCGTAGAGGAACGCTTCTGATTACTTGTGCTTTTTGAGGATTTCGATAAGGTAGGGTTTACATACTCAGTATTGCATTATTAATCGATGTTTATAAGACGTTATATATATGTTCTTGATATGTGATTGATGATAGTGTTGATGGAGTTCGGGTTTGGGGTTGTTGGCGATGGTTACTTGGTTACTATGGTTATTGTGTTTGGTGATTCCGTTGGGAGGCGGATCACACCGGAATCACACCCCGAGTTCACTCCCGTGGTTATCCCGCTACGTGGGGGATGTGCACATTAATGATCCGGGTTCTCTTGCTGCGGTGAGAGGGGCTTTCGACGCCCGTGGCTCTGGTCCAGGATCAATAGGTGGTTTTGTAGAGCAGGTTAGTAACCCGAGTCTACTGAGGTGTCCGCTGCGGTGGCCCTCTGGTTTCTCTTTCCCTTGTGCTTATCTTGTACGTTGGTCGGTATATGCGAATACTAACCCATTTACTATTTTAAAAAACTGATGTGATCCATTGGGGGATGGTGAGCTGGTGATTGCAGGTAATCGTTAGAGTTTCGATGGGATCACTTATTGAGTCTAGCTTTCGCTTTGCATTAGAGTCTTAGATACTTGACTAGCATTCTTTATACATTTCTTTTATTGATTTGGCCGAAGTTTGATCAGATGGTATGCCATATGTTTTGGGATTTGTATTGACATTTAACATTAATTAAATAATGTTGTTTCCTTTATTGCTTGTTGTGATATTTATTACCTCGGGCAACCGAGATGGTAGCACTTCTGTGTGCTAAGACTCTAAGAGGGTCTTGTAAGGCACCTTGGTATATGGGGGTGTTACAGAAAAGCCCGTGCACTGCACGGATTCTAAAATAACCATATAAAAACCTTGCGTACTATAAACTCATGCCAAGTGAAGTAAAATGTGAAACCAATTGCATTTTGAGGGCAACTCGATACTATTTTACAGTAAAGGGACTTACGGAGGATCTTAATTTTTTCGGCCATATTTGTATGTAAATAACAGTCTTGTCTAAAGTCAAAAGTAAAAGGTTGTCAAATATATAACATTTAGTATCGCAAAAAAACCACAAAATGGTCATGGAGACATACCACCAATAACGTAGTGGCACTTAGATCAACCCTGACGACCCTATATGTGGTGTTTTATTTATTAATGCGTACACATAAACACATTATGTATGAACATTTAAACGCAGTTAAATGAGCTTTAACTGGGCATCCTAAAGTGAATGCCAAAATCATTAACCACTTAATCAATTTGACATTAATGGCTTATGTCACAACAACAACAATTACATAAGAGCCTTAGTCCCAAAATGGCTTTGGATTGCCTAAGAGGAAATATCATCTAAATTTGTCTAGGGCATCCTAGGCCATAGGCCTTCACAATATAAGAAGTTCTAAGTAAAAAGATTTGAAAAGGCAAAGTAGTATACTCTCTTCATTTTTGCGAATTTATCCGATTGACCCGTCTTTTGTGAGGGGAAAAGTGGTGCATATGAGGTTAAATGGAAAAAAGAATTGGAGTGTCTTAATAATAAGACTTTTATAGAAACAAATTCACTTATAATGTAAGACCGTCTCACACAATAAAAACTAGTACAAACAAACATAATTGTTAGCTACAAGAAATCCTTAAAATCGAAAGATAATGAACATCTAAAGTTTGGAAGTTTACCAGTCCCAAAGATAATGAACATTACAAATTGGAGGTTTACTAAACACATACCCTGTATTTAATTAAAGAAGCAATGAGTAAACAAATTTAAAAAGTAGAGCAATATAATTACAGTAGAATTTGAACCCCTGTTTATAGGCATATACACAATCATACACCTTACATTGTACACCCACACCCTCACCCTCACCCTCACCCTCCTTACTACTGTAGTAAATAGGCTTAATTGAATTTATTCTTCACCACCGTTTAAATCAGGGGTAGCAGAATGTCATCTTCTTCAACGATTTTCTTAAGTTTGGGGTAGCGGTTGCTACCCCTTACTACCTATTGGTACAACCCCGATAAAGTTTGACTCTAAATAGAATCAGAGTATATGACTATATAAGCCCATTTCATCTCATACTGCTTTGAATCGAACATAGTATATTGACTATAATTACGTACCCGTATTACCCCATGTGTACTACTCGCTATTATACATCACGATCTTTGTAAAAACTAAACACAAAGGTGTTTTATCATTAGTAATAATAATATAATTTTCTATATCAGCTATGTGAGTAAACAGTAAAAGGTGGAAAAATCGTATGAAAAATTAAATTAATTATTTTCTAATTCTAATTGAAAAATTATAAAAAATTACTCCCTCCATTCAAGTCCAAATAAAACATTACTTTTTTTTGACACTATTCATGAGTGAAGAGAATCTTTACGATTCTTTGCAATATGTAAGATAAAATATGGTCATGTTGGATCTTGTTTCATTCGCCTTTATAAGTACAATAAGATTTACGATTACTTTTTTTGACACGATTCATGAGTGAAGAGAATTTTTATATTTATTTATAATGTAAAACTCGACATATTTACGTTATAATTCGTGCATTGACAAACGTGTAAAAGAGAAATATTGTGTTTGTACTTGAATAAAGGGAGTAATTATTACCTAATTTATTTTAAATTTTTTTTGAAGTATTCCAAAAAAAAATTGATATATATATACATGCACATATTCTTAGGTGACCAGTTACAAGCTTGCGACGGGTTAAGTTTTTCTCACAGAGCAAGTGGGGGATTCAAGTGAGGGATTTCATTTGTCCCTCGACTTGACTCCCCACTTGCTCTTTATGAGGGGGCTTGATGTATCACAAGTTTGCGACGGGTCATTTCGTAAGTAAGACTTGCTAATATACATATATTGATTGGAAAAATACAACGCGAATTATTTCATAAATAAAGTACCCCGTATTTGGTTTCTGGGTTTCTGTTAGCATCATCTTCGTGCTATTATCCCTAACTTCCCATAAACCCTAATTTCACAACCCCTCTTCTCTCAAATCAAATCAAATCAAACCCATTCGATTTCTCCAATCGCATCCTTGATCGAACAAGATGAGGATTATGATAAAGGGCGGTGTCTGGAAAAACACTGAGGATGAAATACTGAAAGCAGCCGTAATGAAATACGGCAAAAATCAGTGGGCCCGCATTTCATCATTGTTGGTTAGGAAGTCTGCTAAGCAATGTAAAGCTCGTTGGTATGAATGGCTCGATCCTTCAATCAAAAAGGTATCTTTTTTCGTTTTTTGATCTTGTAATTTGTTGTTTTTTTAATTCATTTTGTGTTGCTGCTGATTTATGAGCTTTAATTGAACAATTTTGGATGATTATTGTGTCGTTTATGCTTCGCTTTAGACGCCATCATCATTGGTATGGTGGTATTGGTGTATCGGTACGTCTTGTATAAAAATGTTGTCTTTATTACCCACATTTGGTAGTAATTGACCCGTCTTCGGATAGCGCCCGTCTTAAATGAGGATTTTTGTTGGTGTATAGCTAGTTAGGTTGGTAATAGAATTTGCACTTTTGTAGAATTTAATTTAATTTCGGGTTTTTAATGATTGTTTGCATGTTTTAGTCGTTGCGATTGAATCATTCTATGTTGTGGTGATCATAAGTTTCTTCTTTTACGCTTCCAATGTGAGCTTTGGGGAGGGGTAGGTTAGTGTGCTGTCCTGAACTGAGGGTATTATTCGATTTTTGCGTAGCTGTACAAGTTTCGATCATGATTCTTCATTTTTTTTTTTGACACGGGATAGTTAAATTTGTGAATTATGAATGTTCATGTTGTTACATTTGTTTCGAAATTTTGATGTCCTTAACTTGATGATTATTTGCCATCAACTTCAGTTTAATGGTTGGCGATGCTGATTGACTGTTAGGGTTTAGAAAATTGTAAACGTGAACAAGATATATAGCCACTGTCACGTTCGTTTGTCAACCTATTCATTTGTCGGTCTGTTAGTAATCTGTTTAGCTTGACCTTGTCAACGGGATTCTTAGTTTGTATTATGACATCCATGCCCGGCACAAAATTTATCACATACCATTTTTTTGCTTGTCTGATTTTAAACTTGAGAGCTTTAACTTGGTATTACAATATTGTGCGACCAAGATCTAGTGCACACTGCATTTTAGGTGCGCCTTTTAGACGAGGCTCACTTAACAAGATTCGCCAATACGCACTTTCCATATATTTTTCACCTAGATATTTAAATTTTCATTTCTTTTCTCCCATGATTCCCAACTTTTACTCCTTTTCAAGTTAGACAACATGAAAACTCCTAAAAAATTATTGTTGCTCGAAATTTTATTTGGAAAATACTAATTTGTTACAAAAGATAGGGCAACTCATGTCCAAAATGCGTGCACCTAGCGCCTCGTCGCCTCAGCCTATTCAAACTAAGACTTGATTGACTCCTGAATCGTGATCATGATCTTGGCACCTCTTGCATGAAGATCCGTTAATTTGAAAGATTTCATGTTTTTGCTGTGCTATGTTATCGTTAATCTGATGTGCTAATTGAATACATTATATTATTTACAAATATTCAGTACACGTAGGGCATAAGATCTATTTTTGTTCTGGTTACGGGGACAGCGAGGGTGATTCAGGAGGAAAGAAGAGAGGTTGGAAATGGCACAAAACTAGAGCAGCTATATGAGGTGATATGGTGTATGTGTGCCAGGTTGAGATAGGGAGTTAATAGGTACTCTTTGACCTTGCCTTATTTTCTGCAAAATGGGAAGTAAGCAATGACCGAGACAGAGGTATTAGTTTATTGGTTTGTGGAAGAGTCTATTTCTGGAGTGTGGGTGGGCTGGTGGCTTTTTAGAGACATCGTGATTTGACGTTTTAAAATAAACCTCATTGCCTCAAAGTGTGGATCCTAACGCTTCATAATTGTTTTTTATGGGTAATTTGCGTTTCCTTTAATCATGTATGACATCGTAGGTGAGATGTCAATCTACTATCTATAACTCTCCAAAAATTACAACGAACACAAATTAGTTCATTCATGAATTCCGGTACTCCATTAGTAGCATAGGGCGTAAGTGTTATATTTTGATTATTTTCCCTATGGAAAATACTAGGCTAATTAGATGAAACTCCTGTGTAAACTAATGTAATGTTGTTCATCTTACTCGTTACATCCTTCAGAATAGATTTCCCTCACTAAACTCTTCCCAATGCTTGACCCATGTGAAAACTTATAATTTTTTTTGATGGATCACCTAGCCACAAATTGAGTATAGGTTCAGTATGATCCTGATGGTCTTTTTTGCATCATTACTACTACTTAGCTTGACTACTATCAAAGGGAGACTTGTGTGGAGCCTAACCCTAAAGGCTTCTTTGGACATAGGGTTTCGGAGAGAATTAGTAAAGAGCAGCATGTAAGTGAGCAACAATGCAATGGTATAACGTCAATAATATATAGTATTATGCATGACCAAAGTTAGAACAATTTGATACTTGTAACAATAATTTAAGGAGTAGGTATAATAAACATACCTTATTTTATATGAATGGTCTATTAGTCTATCTTTATTACTCTTTTTATGTTTTGTGTGAGTGACTTAGTGGTTTTCTTTTTGGCTATTAACGCAGCCCATGTCCGCCTCTTTTATAATGGACTTCAGTCATTGATCAACATTATACTTACAACATGGTAAACTTGTGTCACTAAAATTTATTCTACCCCCTTTTTTTAGCATGTGATGTTCAATTCCTAAAATATCTAGATGTATATACACTATGAGTTTAAAATATCTTTAGAAAAGTCTTGTAAAATTGAAGTTAAGCTTAATGTTTGAGCTGAAAATGAGGTTATGTTGGTTGCTTCCACTTCGGATCCAGACAAGTTGGGTTATGTCATTCTTTGTTTTTATTGGGGTCAATAGCTGCATTTTAGTTTGGATATATTGCCAGGCCAGATCAATAAGTCTCGTATAAGTTTGGATATATTTTATTGCCCTGTATGTTATGGTATTTTATGTGTTATCTGTGTTAATATATTTTGGCTGCAAAATATTAATTTTTGGTGTATCAGGTTAGTCGCGCTTTGCTTACTGGTTCTTATTGATTGCATGTTTAGTTTTTTGTAATCTTTTGACAGTTCATTGAAATATTGAATGGGATGCTGATTTTTATTCTCTTCCTTGCATTTTTAGACAGAGTGGACGAGAGAAGAAGACGAAAAGTTACTTCATCTTGCTAAGCTCATGCCGACGCAGTGGAGAACTATAGCACCAATTGTTGGTCGTACTCCATCACAATGCCTTGAACGTTATGAAAAACTTCTTGATTCAGCTGTCAATGATGCAACAACATATGAACAAGGAGACGACCCTCGTAAATTACGTCCTGGAGAAATCGATCCAAATCCAGAATCTAAGCCTGCACGACCAGATCCTGTTGATATGGATGAAGATGAAAAGGAAATGTTATCTGAAGCACGTGCTCGTTTGGCTAATACAAGGGGTAAAAAGGCTAAAAGAAAAGCTAGAGAAAAACAACTTGAAGAGGCAAGGAGACTTGCTTCGTTGCAGAAAAGGAGGGAACTGAAGGCTGCCGGTATAGATGCTAGGCAGCGGAAGAGGAAAAGAAAAGGGATTGACTATAACGCTGAGATCCCTTTTGAGAAAAGGCCTCCCCCTGGGTTTTATGACATTGTCGATGAAGATAAACCCGTAGAACAGCCTAAATTTCCTACGACAATTGAGGAGCTTGAAGGAGAAAGAAGGGTGGATAAGGAGGCCCGATTAAGGAAGCAAGACATTGCCAAAAATAAAATTGCTGAAAGACAGGATGCTCCAGCAGCTATAATGCAAGCCAACAAGCTCAATGATCCTGAAACTGTTAGGAAGAGATCAAAGCTGATGCTTCCTCCTCCCCAGATTTCTGATCAAGATTTAGAGGAAATCGCTAGAATGGGCTATGCTACTGATATCTTAGCCGGAAATCAGGAGCATATGGAAGGGAGTGGGGCTACTCGTGCTCTTCTTGCAGATTACTCGCAGACTCCGCGGCCAGGAATGACTCCCATGCGAACTCCTCAGAGAACGCCAGCTGGTAAAGGGGATGCTATTATGATGGAGGCCGAAAATTTAGCCAGACTTAGGGAATCTCAGACTCCATTGCTTGGAGGAAGCAACCCTGAATTGCATCCATCTGATTTTTCTGGTGTAACCCCAAAGAAAAGGGAGGTTCAGACTCCAAACCCCATGCTTACTCCGTTAACAACTCCCGGGGGAGCTGGCCTTACACCTAGACTTGGGATGACTCCCTCTAGGGACAGCAATTCCTTTGGTTTGACGCCAAAAGGGACTCCAATTAGGGATGGGCTTCATATAAATGAAGGATCTGATATGCATGATCGTGGTAAACTTGAAGTTAGAAGGCAAGCCGAGCTTAAGAGAAATCTCCGCATGGGTCTAAGTAATCTGCCTGAGCCTAAGAATGACTATGAAGTGGTTGTTCGCCCTGCTCCTGAGGATGCTGAAGAACAAGAAGAGAAGATTGAAGAAGACATGTCAGATATGATAGCTCGTGAAAGGGCTGAGGAAGAGGCGAGATTGCAGGCATTACTGAGGAAGAGATCTAAAGTTCTGCAGAGAGAGCTCCCTCGCCCTCCAGCTGCTTCGGTTGAGCTCATTAGACAATCATTGATGAGAGCTGATGAAGACAAAAGCTCTTTTGTCCCACCGACCGACATTGAGCAAGCAGATGAAATGGTAAGAAAGGAGTTGCTGTCCTTGCTAGAACATGATAACGCGAAGTACCCACTAAGTGATAAAGAGAAAAAGAAGGGAGTTAAGCGAACAGCCAATGGAATCCCAGCTATTGATGATTTTGAAGAAGCAGAACTGCAAGAGGTATCACTTACTATTTATTTTGTGCATATTAGTGGCAAGCTCGTCTTAATTAACAAGTTGAGTAAAATTAGTATGTGCGAGCTATTGTTTTCATTTGTCTAGTGATTGAGCTACATAATAAAACTTGCACCTCAGACTGTCTAAAGAGAGCATCATGTTTTTTGCAGGGTATACCTAGTGAATCTTGATAAATTAGTTTATTTTATTGGATAGTGTTAGGTGACCTGTAAATTTATCAAATTTATTTGCTGGTTCTAAACCTTCTGCAGGATTGTTGATAGTGTAATTTCAAATGTATGTTTTTAGTTTTCTATGTATCCTCACATATATCTAAACACATTTTTCAGGCCAGCTCTTTAATTGAAGAGGAGGTTCAATATCTACGTAGAGCAATGGGACACGAAGAGGATTCACTTGATGAATTTGTTGAGGCGCACAAGACTTGCTTGAATGATTTGATGTATTTCCCAACTCGTAATGCCTATGGCCTCTCTAGTGTGGCTGGAACTGCTGAGAAACTTTCAGCACTCCAGAATGAATTTGAACACGTCAAGAGAAAAATGGATGATGATAACAAAAAGGCACAGCGGAGTGAGAGGAAGGTTGAGATTCGTACTAATGGTTACAAGGTTAGTGGTAAAAACTCATGTTTTGTTTTTTCGTGCGAAAAATATCATCTGTCTTGCTAAATCTCTTTAGGATAGTTGTGTAGTACTGTAGTTTCCAACCTAACTAGTATTTCATTGTTCTGAGTAAAGTTATTGCTTTTTATTGGTTTCTGGATACAGGAAAAAGTAGTAAAAATTCCAAGGTATCCTCAAGTATGACTTTTGCTACTCGAGCACTTTCACTTTGATTGCGTGCTGCATGACTGACATTTGGAGTGTCCGATAGTTCGACACTTCATAGACCAAAACATTGAAATATCACAGAAAATAACAGTATGTGACACTCCGTATCATGTTCGACATCTTCAGCCCAGCTGAGTCGAAGTAACATACTCGGGTATTTAAATGGCAAATCTAGGAGGTGGAGAATGAAAACTTAATGTTGCTGCACTTTTAAATATGAATTGATAGGCACTTGCTGCATTCTCGATTTTCACTGTGTGTCATCTGTAAACAATGCATGAATTAGGTTGCGTATATCCTGACCCTCTTAGGTTGCCATTTGTGGGAACCCTTAAAGCACTATTGTTGCTCTTGTAAAAGAGTTGTCTATAGTAGAAGGTTTATATGTAGCTTTTGCTGGTCATGATATAAAGATGACGAAATCTTTTTGGAACTGGAAGCAAAATTTCTGATAGTGATGATTTTTTTCCACAATTTCCAGGCACGAGAGGCTAAACTCAGGGAACAAATCGAGCTAACATTTAAACAGATGAATACATCTGGGACAGAATTGGATTGCTTCTTAGCCTTACAGAGGCAGGAAAAAGTAGCAGCTTCATTAAGGATCAAGGGCCTTTGGGAGGAAGTTCAAAAGCAGAAAGAGCTTGAAACCAGTTTACAGAAACGTTATGGAGATGCTGTTGCCGAACTGGAGAGGGTTAAGGTGTTGATGGAGCAGTACAAGATACAAGATCAACAGCTAAAAGAATTGGAGGCAAAGAAACTTGCTGAAGAAGCGGATCAAACTGAAGAATTGGCTTCTGAAGTGCTCAACACGATGGAAGTGGATGCCGAGACTTAATACTTGGCATCCTCTTCCTTTGGTCATCGTAAATGCTAAGGTGAAGCTATGCTTGTTTGTATTTCCTACTTGGTATCTACTCTCTGTTATCTGCCCTACTTACATGGGACTTCCTATTGTACTGAATTATTGGGAATATCCTGATCGTTCTAGGCAACATATTTCCCATTGTACTGTCCTTGTTATGGTTTCGCAATATCCAATGGATAAATTTTGTGGTATATTCTAAAGCATGCATGTTGAGTTGAGTGTTTTACCCTTACTGTCATAACTCATAAGGGGCACCAGTACAGACCCGACCTACCTGAACACTTATCGACTCAACCTGTCCTACCTGTTTGACAGGTCAAGTATTCATCAAAGTACTACAGAAGTACAGACCAAAGTTGTTCAATCACTCCATTGTCAAGTTAGCTTCGCGAAGTTTACTTTGAAACTTTGAATGTATGTGAGTAATGTGATACCATTCTTCTAATTTTCAAAAATACGGTTTCTAGTACTACATTTGTACATATACACTAGTCGGAATTACTATCTAACTCTTATCTGGACTTGATCGGAACAAACACTAGTCAGTAGATGAATAAGATAAAGGCATAATGCCTAGAATAAAACAAAATACTTGTCTCATTCACACAAATGGCATATTACTTACCCGTTTTATTCTTAAGACGGATATATCCGTCTTAAGAGAGACCTACTAGAAAAGTATTAACACAAGTCAATAAATTTGTGTTGGGTTATTAGTAGCCTTATTATTGAGATCATTCCTGAGCTATGTTTTGTGCTAATGAGTGATATCGGTATTTTTACATTGTACTTAAAAGTTAAAGCTGATCCATGGGTAAAAGTTGTTTTTTTGGCTAAAATGACGCTTTTTCGAGTCTTTCCAATGTTGGCATAGATAAGAAATTTGGATGTTTCAATATTATGGGTCATTTTGAGTAGTCTCAACGGTTAAAACACTTTAATTAGTACTAACGTGACTAAAACAAAAATAGAGGCGCGGTGCAACAACTAAAACTAGCAAAGGTCGGAGAGATTTTCCTGACCAAGTATCCCACACAACAGCAAACTAAAAGAAACGATAGTAACTATGACTGACCATTTTAACCTCAGCTGAATGAAAATCGAAACAAAAACAATCAGTCTGGATTGGATTTAGTATGACTTTGGGACACTTACACTGTAATCATTTTTTTGGGTGAAATGTGAATTATATTGGTAATCATGGAACGATTACATTACCATACAACAAGTACTTCATCCAAGTACAAAACCATACATCAAAGTATCAAACCTACCGATAATACGATTCAGGCACACTCTATACCACTAGGAATCTGTTCAGCCTTACTTAATACCTTAGGCAACACCGAGTCTTTAATTTGTTGCAGAACGACATGAGGGAGCGCAATAGCTTCTTCTATTCTGCATTTGTTACGAGCTTGCCATATGTAGTAGACAAGACTGCCAATACTGGCGATATTAACCTGCTTCGTAAAAAGAGATATGCATCTCCGTTTAGCACGCCAGGCTACTACTTCATCATCCTCACAGGTAACAGCTAAAATCAAGCCAAGTCTGAACCAGCCTTAAACGCTGAGAAGCGAACTTCCAATCAAAGAGTATATCACTGTACTCTTTTTTGGTTTTGATCTCTAATGACACTGCCTGTGGTGTAGCTTTGCCAAATTGGTATATGAGAAGCGAGGGCAAAAGTTTAACAAGCTTCTGAATGCCTACTTTCCGGAAAAACTGGTATAGAGAGAATTTAGAGGAAAAACATCTGCTGAGATATGTACAAATGTAAACTGAAATCATTTGAAGATACAATTTCACTCTATTAGTCAATTCACCATGGAACAAAAACTCGACCATCTGCAGAAAGTACAGTTTTGATTTTATCATCAAAACTCAAAACACACGGCTTCATTGGGAACTAAAAATATAATTAATCGTTAAGTTCCATCACGATGACGAGAATCATTCCCCACCCTTGAACTGCCATTCTCGACGGCACATAGGGCAATGAGCTTGCGACGTTTGCGTATTAACCCACTTCAAGATGCAGTGAAGATGGAATGCATGGTTGCATTGCCCCCAAACTGCAATAAACACATCATTAAACATGACAGTAACTGACACAAACTATACGTCTAAAACACTGAGCTTAATTTGAGTTGTTTGGGTACTGCAAGTTCATTAGCCGTTAACATCGTTAGAATATTAGGTATGGTACAAAGCAGGGTAGGATGAAGCCCATGTTTACACACCTAGCCCTCGCCCAATGCCTTTAGTTGCGATAACAAGGCCTGAAAGTTTAACAGGACCCCTCGGCCCCTCCCTTGATTCACAAAAAGGACACGCCCTAAATAATTATAGACTGCTGGATTCATGAGATACTTCCTCTCTCGATGAATAACCTTTCTGGTTACCTTTTTGAGATGTCTAACCTAATTACTAACTTTCTAGTTTCTAGTTAGATTCATTCCTTTTTTTTGTATGTTATTTGTGGTCATTATAATTTGACCCTACGACCCTACATCTTTCATTAACCTGCATTTCCTTCAACAGAATTATGCTCCTCAATGTTTACGCAACGCATACTAGAAAGTTTACCTATGTATGGCGAAATGTAGACATCTTGAGAGATGTTTACATGCTATACTAACAATCTCATCTCACAAGCTGCACAACCAGTGCATAAGCTTAGAGAGAAGACACACCCTTCATAGTGTTAAGGAAGGCATGTTCTCATCCAGGAAATTGTAATTAAATAATACCATATCCCCGTTTATTCAACAGTTTATAATTTATGAAACCTATGACAGCGGTACTAGCATTGTGTGCCCTCCTCACCTACCAAATATATGTTAGCATGATAGACTAAGAAAACAGAGGATGATTTACTCACTCAAAGGGCAGTCATCTCCAGGAAGTTTGCAATCGGGACAACAACCATCGAAGGCCATCCTACATATACCACAGGTTTCATCTTGGGCATCCCAGGTCCATGAAGCCACAGCATGCCATTGTTGAATCTTGACTTTCATCCTCCTTCCTATAAACTATAGCAGCCAAGCCTGCAGTCAGACACATTAATAATGAAAACCACAAATAAAAGTTCTCACCCAGTTTCTAAGCTACGTCTTGGAAATGGGGAATGGAACTCCGCAACATCGAGTAATAAGCTTAGTAACATAGCAGTGCACCCGCTTTGGTAGCAACTTTACAACAGCATCAGCGGATTTACTCAACATAATCCCACACTAAATCAATATAGGGGAAAATTACATAGAACAAAAACATAATCCAAATCGGACAACAGTGCACCAGCTTTGAAAGCAACTTTGCATCCAATTGTCCAAAGAAACAATCAATATTCATACTGAACCAACACGAATTAGATATCTTGAACGACAAAGCACGGTAGCTTGAATCTAACTAACTCTTTTTTTAAACAAACACAACAATTTAGCCTCGAAATGCAGATTTCCAATTTTCTACATGTAATATATTCGCATATATGCACATCAATTGTGAAACAATGCGGGTAACAAGAAAAGCCTAGCCAAATTTGAGTGAGAAGTTGACCCACCTTTCGCAAAGTTGAATGTTTTAGCTGCCTATAAAATCACATAAACAAAGTGAAACATGGGACAAAACCAGGAAATGCGAATCAAATTGTGACCGACTGCTTGAGCTACGAAACTGCCTAATTGAAAGTAAATGACACCATGTCAATCGCCCTCTTCCTTCTCACTAGAATCCACCAAGTAAGGGTTGGTGGAAGCTTAACTTGGATGGAGCCTTTTTTGGGTAATGGGGGTATTTATAAGGGATTTCAATGGTGTGGTCTCTAAAACAGCATCAACTTCCAACCTAATGAGACCAGAAGTAATTGAGGCAAAGGCCAAGAGTTGGTCAATGTAATCTTACTTGTATAATTACAAATACAACTACATACATACTTAAACCAAGCACAAGAAAAGTGGAGAAAATAATTACCAACGATACGGTAGAGGAGCACGGCGGAGGAGCAGTAGGGTGGAGGACGGACGATCGATTTAGGAGTTAAGTAATTTTTTAGTTGATTTAGGGATTGGAATGATGGGGACAATTGGAATGAGCCGCTGCAATGTGTACAGGGCATTAAAGCGGAGTGGTGCCGAAGTGAAGCAGCCAAGTCATATGCAATGCAAGACCTTGATTGATGACCGGGGAACTTGGCCGACGAGTAATGAAAACGAATAACACAAGATTACCATCGAAAACTAGCAATGCTACTTCAATTGGTAATGGGCAAGTCCGATGAGAGGTGGTACTTAAAAGATGAGGTTTCAAAACCCGTCTTACTCACTTAAATTTGACCATTGTTGCTAGTTTGCTACCTTTGATTCTTTGAACAATTAAAAGTAATCAAATCAATATAATTTATTATCCAATTTCAACACAAACAAGCCGAATTATATTCAAATACATCAATCAAATAACCTCGAAAAATCAAAGGCATCCCTAGTAAATAACTAAATACCTAGATATTTAAACTTAATATTCCTCCCAGATTTCTCAATATTGTGTTTACAAACATCAATTCACAATAGAAACACACAATAGCACAACAATTATACTCAGAAAAATCAAAGAATAAAATTAGGGTTTATACCTGAAAGAGGAGAGAGAAGACGGGTGGTTACGAAGGAGGTTGTTCGCCGGTGTTGATATTCCGAACGAAAGAAGGAAATGATTTATGACAACGGACTCAATGTTTGAAACACTGAAATTGAGCGCAAACGAGAGTGTATTAGTTCACTCGTATCGGGAAATACGGAAGGTTAACCGAATTGACGAAAAAAGGGAATATAAAAGTTTATCCAAATTTGGAGGGACTATCTTATTGGGTTACTCTCGGTTTTGGGTTTGTTTATGGAAGTTTTAAATGAAAATAATTAAGATGAATGTTAATTTGATCTAATCTGAACTATGAAAAAAAAAATTGTCGAGTTTGGAATTTGTAACTAAGAGATATGCTCGCTCAAAGTTTGTTCGGTCAACAAAACTTTGACATGCAATAACTCCTAGCTACGGGATAATACGATAATTTTATTTTTTTCAAATCGTAGATCTTGGAAAGATGATCGATTTGAAAAAAAAAATCATCACTTTTTGATCTCGGAAACACGATGAATGACTTCTTAAAGTTTTCTAAATCAAAATTTTGGGAATTTCGAGTAAAAATGGCAAACCTTAGGGATATCATGTGAATTTTCCGAAAAATAAAATAAAGATAAAGTTCATCCAATGCTCTATAAGGTAATCACAATTCACAACACGTTTTACAAATCCTGGTGAAGGACCGTCAATCCGTCATATCCTTACCATGCATGATGATGGATGAGTTTGGATTTTAATAATCTTTATATTTTGAAGAATAATTCTTTGTTTTTTTTTTTGTGAGTTGTTGTGAAATTGACAAAATAGAAGTTAAAAGATAACAGGATCGATGGAACCGAAAACATAGTGAACCAAATAGACTCAACCGGTCTGCATTTATCCCCTAAAATGTATGAGGTACAGTCGTACAAAGTGGATTTTAATCAAATGTATAGAATCAAATGAAATGGAATATGGAATCAGGGAACCACATGCTTGCTCAAGCATGAACTCACCAACTTGGACTCGAGGATAAGCAAAACAATCGCTAATATCCAAACTATTTCCAACTTGGACCAAAACAACCTTGAGCCGACCCAAAACAATCAAACATACACCGGCCAATGTATCACTCCGAATGTGATACAATGCTTGTTTCTTTCGTAATTCACAACGTTTCTTACCAAGCTATCAACCTAGGATCTCGAGCAGATGCCAAGGTACTCGTAGCCAAGATTCAAGACTTGGCTCCTCCTCCAGCGAAACCACAATATGTTATAAACTTATAATGGTAAATTAGTTCATCACCACATAATACGAAAATAAGATCAAAGTGAAAAACTAGAATATAAATAACACGACAGTAACTTTTTCATGATACATATACCACAAATTTGCTGCAGAATACTGAGCAAAATGTGCAGTTGACATAATAGTTCCACTAATATTATGCAACAGAATTACAGAAGTACAATCCTAATACACATAATTACAAAGTGGTACTTGTAGATGACTATATGGGCTAGTTAATTAAGCGGCTTCAGCAAAACCTAGCTGAAGGTTACCATAGTCGAAAATGGTGTGATACGCTCCCATGAAGACGTCTCCAAGGATCCTGCAAATCAAACAACTCGTTTCAGAACAAGCAAAACAGTGTAAGATAAATATTAGAGAATGATAGTATGTGTCCTTTGAGGCGATGAGGGAAAAACATACCAAAGAGGGCCTCTAGGAGGAGGAACGTCAAATGCCATAAACCCGCTAATGCAAACCTCTGCTAAATCTGTTCCGGTTTTCATGATGTACTGGAAGCTCAAAAGAGTCAATGTCAGACACTCGGGCCACATGTCTCCCACAATACAATTAGGAAAAAGAGTCATCTTACTTGTGCCAAACGAAACATTCAGATTTGAAATACTGTAAAGCTGATTTGTACATTTAACTAAAACGAATTAATAAAATATAACTATAATATATAGGCCTCAACCATAACCTTAAGATTTTGGTTGGGATGGTTCATCTATCATGGTATCAGAGCCAGAGTGATCGAAGGTCACGTGTTCAAACCCTGGCAGCCCCCAATATCTCACAAACTCACAAAGTGGAAAAACCCGCACATGGTATGGGGGGCATGTGCACTAACCAACCACTCTTCAAGCCCAATGGGCATTCGAGTGAAGGGGCATAATAAAATATAACTATAATATATGGGCCTCAAGGCTCAACCATCACCTTAAGATTTTGGTTGAGATGGTTCATCTATCACGAATGTCACACACTTGGTGACAGACCCAGAAATATTTGTTTATGGTGTTCGGCAGAGCACACATTTTTTTTTTTACATTTCACAGATGAAGGTAGAACATTACGTAAACTGAGAGCACTGGTTAGTATGCGAAGATACTGGGGATCAGGCACAACATAATAAGGACAGCAGTTTAACAGGAAGTTACTTAACCTGGTCAGGAGTTAGCCTGAAATGTTTATCTGCGATTGTAAATGTCACATCTGGCAAGTCTGAAATGCGGCCACAATCAACAACCGATTCTTGGTTTGGACTTGGTATGTTATCACAAAGCTGCACAAAGCTAAAACAAGTCTTTGATGTGCAAATGAAAGCAAAATATATTCACCACTTTGCGACCAACAAACATTACCTTGTTCACATAGTCAATGACAACATCCTTGGTCTTAGATTGTTTTAATTGGTTTTGTATCCAAGCCACAGACATCTCACAAGCGGTGCACAATAAGTCGATTCCAGATGTTGTATTCTTTCTGTTTTCTCTTTCTACCACTGTTTCAATCCCAGCGCTGCAAGAATATGAATAAGAAAATGTTTCAAGAAACCAAAAAACGGTTTTTTAAATCTTCTCGTCATAAGACTCCAGATAGGAGGGAGCCCAATTCCTCCTGATCATTTACATTTCAGTACGTCTATCTTCAGGTTGCTCTCGTTGACTCAATGGTATAGTGATAAACCTTTCAAACTTGGGGTCAAGTGTTCAAATCATAGCCTATTGTGTTTCACTTTAAGATTCGCCAAATTGCTCAGAACCCCTTAAATCATTTCATGAGGAAAATGTGTATCTGACAGGGATATCAGAGGAAAGCAACATCATTTTTTGGAGCATGTTTGTGCCATCGACGTCACTGTCACTATGATGGGAAATCACTTCCTGAACCATAACTACGAGTCAAAACCATATTTTCTCATCTAAAGAGCTTGAAACGGATATTTCGAGAGGCTCTCCACTTTGAAGTACAGTTACGGAGAGTTAGGCAGGTTCCATCCTAAGCTCTTGCAGACCGCATTAATTAATGACAAGTAAGAATCATGAAATATGTTTCCTAACCTGATATACTCAGTCCCACTAAAGATGCAAACGCCTAGCTGAGAGCATACTTTATGGGGTTTTACCTGCATGGTTAAAACCAGAAACTCTCAATTGGCAATGTTTGCCGAGTTTGGAATCAATCATCATCATGTACAGTTCTGCAGGTGTCTGGTGGAGTAAGGCAGCATGTTTAATAGCAACGATGCAACATAGTTACCGGCATAATTCAGTGTTCTGAACAATGTAAACGTTTGTTCAGATACAAGTTGAGGAGAGGGTACTGGGGAGAGGGTCATTCTCCTTTCAATGATAGCTATGTTGAAAGGATTTTAGTTTGACTAACACGAAAGGAAATGGATCCCTCGGGAAAAGGTTCCGTGTATGTTACTCCAACCCAACTTACTAGCCAACAAATGAAAAATTCCCCCTCCCTCTCCATCCATAAACAAGTTGTAAAACTATAACACCCTGAAGATTTAAACTAACACGTTCGCAACTCCAAGAACAGGTATAGGCATACTATTGACAATTTGACATGCATGCATCAAGCAGAAAGGAAACAGAAACTGACCCCTGAAATCAAAAGATCCCATATAAGATCTCCATACTGAGAAACTATGTCTTTGCACTCGTAGCTGAAGACACCTTCGGCACCAATAGCGTGATTGATTTCAGTAATAATATGCTGAAATTTACAGAATGACAGACCTGATTAAGCAGACAAACTTGAATAACAGGCATTTCAATGAACCATCAAGAAGGCTTACCGTTGGGCCACCAATCAGTGATGTCCCTGAGTCCACAATAGCAGCACAGCCCCCAGAACAAAAACCTGAAGCCATTCAAGTATAAGTTTCGACCAATCTTGCCTGAAGAAAAGGTTTTGACCGGCTCTACTAAGGATTAAGAAAGCTATCAAAAGCCACAAGAACAGTTTTTGATATACTCGTATTTTTTGTGTAAAGGGAGCCACAAGAACAGTTTTGATGCTAAAGGTCAAAACCAGATCCCGAGTACCACTACTCAATGACTTCACCAATTAAGCTAGGTGACATCTGCACATTTCTATGATAAGCGTACAAAAAAATATGAACTTTTCATATAAAGGAACATTTAGAACAGATATTGAATACAAACATTCCTTCTCCACCCTAACGTAAGTGTTTCAATATAGGGGACAGTGTAATAACAGTAAATAAAATAGCTTGATCTAAACTTCACCTGTTGAATAATTGCCAATTAGGAAATCTTTCATTTCAAACTGAAAAAAAGAAAGACGAATCAATGAATGTACACAGTGGAAAAGATTTTGAGTAAAAGAACACACAAAAAATTAAGAATACTGAACGAAGTGAGTACGGTTGTCTTTTTTTTTTTCCAGTTTCCTGGCTAACCTGCCAATAACCCTTTGTGGTTATAGGAACATAAGTATGCTTCCCCTTGAAATGTTTGGAATCAACCCCTCCAAACACTATCTCCCCTCCAATTTCAGCTTCCGGATCTCTACTTATCCAAAACGAGAAAACTTCCTTGCTTACCAGTCCTTGTTCAACCATGTTATACCTATAATATAATCAGGAGACGGCGCAAATGCACAATGATTTTGTGACGGGAAGCAAATTTCCGAATGAAATACGATATGGAGCTTCAGGTTCAAAGTTTGGCATACCATACAGGAGTAACATTTTTTACTGAGATCTCTTGAAATCCAAGCCCTAATATACCATCAAACTTTCCAATTAGAAAAGCAAGGCTTCCTTCTCGAGTTGTTTCAATGAAAACCTGGCATAATTAGTGAACTTCCAGTCACAGTCGCACAAAATGTAAGGCCTCTATTTCACAACCTTCTTTTCGTTTAAATCTATGCGATCAGTGATCTCTAGGACCAAACCTTCACCACATGTATTGCATTAACATTTTCCAAAGTATTTTTTTGTTGAAAACATAACTCTGAAAGATTTTTCTAAAACCATTGTAAATATTCTACTATCATATAATGTTTTTATATTGTCAGAATTTTGAAGGTTTAATATTAAAAAGGCAAACGGGAAGAACACAATGAAACAGAGAAAGTACCACGGCACTCGTGAATAAAAGACGTTTACAGCTTTAACAAACCTGATCCTTGATTGTAAGGTCTCCAACTTCAACATGATCCTGACTGAGAAAACCAGAGATGGATCCAGACCCGTAACTTATATCACATTTTTTTCCTGAAACAAATCAGAGTCAGACATACTCCGGGTGCCGAGCTCAACTTACATAGACAATATATTACAGTACATTTTACATTACCGTTACTGGTGTATGAAGCAGACTTTTTCGATTTGTACTTGGAGTGGATATAACATGGAATCTGCACACAGCTAATGATGAGCCATATTATCGAATCACATGTTAGACGCACAGAAGACATCAAAACTTACAGAGAACAAGCATTTCGAAGATGGAACCCAAAGGTTAGAACTTCCAGTATCAAATATGACCGTAAAATTTTGTGGAGGTGTTCCAATGGCGATCTCTCCATAGTATTGAGCACCTAAGAAGTCCTTTAAGTACACTGCGTCCCCATTTGAACTGCCATATAGCCGTCCTTCCCTAGCTTCATTATCCAGTCCTATCTTTCTCACAATTCTCAACGCATTCACAGTATCACGGTCTAAAGGTCGCTTCTTCAAATTGATTCTCACCAAAGCCTCAGTGCTTGAAAACAGAATGGAACTTATCAGTATCGAAATGCAAAGAACTACTAATAGATTCCTGCGGACCATGGTTGTGGTGAAACCCTACAACAAATGAATACAGTTTCAGTTGCCATTAAAGGTGAGTAGTAAAATACAGCTCCATAGTGCATTTCAGAACACGAAGCTTATAACTCGATTAACTTCTTCACTCATGTATGGGAATTGGGAAACCATGAGCAACAAATCTCGATTATGTAAACCGAGGAAATAAGGAAATGGCGTATAAGTTAGCAACAGCAAGACAGTTAAAACTGAAGTCACATTGATAATCTAAACAAATGACCAGTTCTTTGTTAGTAGTTGACAATAGTCACAATACACAAGATATTTCAAAACATACAAAGCGTTTTATGCCAAAAAGTGTTGAATTCAACTTTCCACACATCTTATAATCTTGTATAACAAGGTTCAATAACAGCAGAAAGAAAAAGGGCAGCAAGAACATTGGGAAGCAGTGTGGAACTAATAATACCATTTCGCTTAGAGCGTACTTTTTGATCGTCTTAAGCTTAAGATGTATACACCCGTCTTAAATATAAATTTGTGCAATCGGAAAATCAATGTAAACTCCATCCATTGTGTGATAATTAGTTTTTTCACCAAATCAATACTTGATATACTAATTTAATAAAAATAATTACAAAATATCAAAGTTTGACTTAAATACCATGCCAAAAAAAATCCCAACAGCAATCATTATAGTTTAACCACACCATGTGAAATTTGAAGTAAAAAAGTAGAAAGTTAGTTAGCAAGAAAGTGGTTATGGAAAAGATATCATACCATTTAGTTCCCAAATTGTTGGAGAGCTCCTTAATTATCTGTTACCTTAAACATACAATACGATGATTATCAGAGTTAAAACACTTGTAAGTTGTAAAGTTGTAAGTAAAATAGAGCAAGTAAGTATATCCACTTTCTCAACCAATAGAATAGATGCAACGTCATAGGACTCTTCCTCACACATTTTTTGTTTCAAGCTACGGGGACCCACTTTGGAAGTTTAATCGTTTTACTTCACTTCAGACCCTCAAGTGATGATGAGACGAGACACTTCATAAACAATTTGAGATTGGTTTGGTTGGCTTGAGACTCTTGACTAGACCTGACAAAACTGACCCGACCTGAGATTCGAAAGCGACCCGGAATTGCCTGACCCGAGGATGACCCGAAACCTGAATTGACCCAGACCCGACCCGAACCTTGACTGACCCGAAATTGACCCGACCCAAAATAGCCCAACCCAAAACCACCGACCCACAGATGACCCGATTTGAAATGATCCTAAATGACCCAGTTTATTGTGATCAGGGGTGATAAACTGATAATGAGACGAGACAGCCCACGTGCAGCTCAAACTTGGCTCGGTCAAAGTCGGCCCGTGCGAGTTTGGCTCGACGCCGGGCTTGACTTGAAAACTAACTTGGTCATTTTGACCTGAAAAGGGCCTAAATAAATCGGATATGAATCTAAAATAAACCTACCCAAAATGACTCATACCCGAAATGGCCCAAACCCAAAGTGACCCAAACCCAAAACTGACCCAAACCCGAAAGTGACATGACCCGTCCCGACCCGAAAGGTTGGGCAAACCCGATATGACCCGACCCAAACTGACCCGACCCAAACCCAACCCGTTTGAACATTTGCCATGTCTACTCTTGACGCAACTACTTGACCTAGCTGAAGCCTATACGTTGGTCTGATTGTGTATTTGTGGAGAAAAAGGATTATACATCGGAGAGTAGTATGATTTTGAGTTTTTGTGCATTTTTTTTGAGCTTTTTAAAGTTTATAAATTAAATTTTATATCTTATATATAATGTTTTTTTAGTATTATTGTAATTTTTTTGAGCTTAATGTTTAAATTAATAAACTCAAAAACTTTATAGTAAAACTATACTATACTCAAAAACTTTATTGTAAAGCTAAAAACTATATTCTATGTTGTAGTACCTCCGAGGTACAATCCACTTACTGGTATTTGTGTGGCCTAATTAACAAAGAGATTGATTACGAGTTAAGACGAGCCACCGGCCACTATTGAGGGTTTCATGTGGATTTTAGGTAATTTGGCCTAGCCATAATGATTCGATCTAAATAACCTAATTTATACCTGACCAGACAACCAACTAATGCCTTGAGCATGACCCATATTTGGACCTGAAAAATATGACTCAACTCAAATATTTATTATTACAAACTGGTCAACATTCCTAAAAAACTTGATAATAGTAGACCTGAAATTGATTTGACCCAAGCCGATTTAACTCAATTTTTTGCAAACCGCAAATAACCCGACTCGCCCCGACCCCAGCTTAGTGAACTCGTGTTTGCCAGGTCTAGTAGTAAAGTACTTGACTAACATAGCTAATAAGAGTCAACATGAAGAGTTAAATGTTGTAGATAATGTCTTGGACAAATTTAGCCAAAGCGGTCTCACTGGTCCAAAGTGTAGAATAAGGCGATTTGTCCTAATCTAAACAAAGGTGTATTATGACGAGTGGCTTTTTATTAAGACAAGCACAAAATAAACATGTACCCGGGTTGGGGTCAAAGCGGCTCGGGTCATATCGGATTCGGGTTGTGTCGGGTCATTGACAGGTTCAGGTCGGTTTTAGCTCATGTCGGGGCATCAACGGGTGGCAAGTCGGGCCGAGTCAGTAGCGGGTCAGGTTATCAATATACATTATATATTATGTATGTAATTTTCACAAATTCTCATTTAAGATGAATGACAATTTAGTCTTATTTAGACCATTATTAAGCTAGTCCATTATCATCGGGTTGAGTCAATATTGGGTCACGGGTCGAGTCGGGTTGGGGTTGGAAAAAAAAAGATGTTATCGGTTATCGGTTTAACATCGGCTCGGGTTTAGTTCACCCGATTTTTGGATTCTATCGGGTCGGATCGACTTTTGCCAACTCTACATAGAGGTGAACAATAGTGCGGGCTAGCCCGCCCCACACTGGCTCGGCCCGCCCCATTGATCCCTCTTTTGTCTAGTCCGTTGGCCCGGTAGTCCAGCCCGCCTAACCCCTTCCCTAACCGGGCCAGTCGTGGGCTGACTCCTCCCTAGCCCACACACTCCAACCTGCCCATCCCGCTTGGCCCACCTCCATTTTACCCATTTCTTGCCCAACCGCGCCGGTTTATTTCCACCACTCCCCAGCCCGCACAGGCGCACACCCCCAACCCGTGGTGTGCGCTCAAGCTCCCTCCCCAGTCCCCCACTAACCCAGCCCGGCTCAGTGTCCAGGTCTACTTATAGAGCACATGAAGAAAGACGTGTGGTGTCTTTAAATGTGGATTTTACCGCGCTATGACACCCCCTTCCTTCAAACTTCAAAAATTGAATCCACACACATTTCAAAACCACAACCTCTTTACCCTCTTTTCCCTCATTCATTCATTCATTCATTCATTCTTCTCACTTCTCACTTCTCACGAGTCTCTCGTCTCTGTCATTAATGCCAACAATCTGAATCTTTATCTTCTTATTATATCATAAGTATATACTCTACAACTTGGTAAGTAAAATCCATTGTTTTATTTCAATCTTATTTCTCAACACACTTCACTACATCTCCTACAATTAAAACACATTGCTTCATTTATTACTTTAAATATTTGATTTTTCAACTTCACACTTGTATTAATTATCTCCCTCTTTCTTGCCTTTTTTTGCAGGGTTTATGTATTTCTAATCCTATATTATCAATTTTTATTTAATTTCTCCACACTTTATTAATATTATTCACACCACAAATCAAAAGACCCACCATTTTCATCAACCCCACTTCTTAATTTTTAATGTACTTCCTTTTATCATCTGGGTTTGAACTCAATTTCATAATTATTAATCAAGATTAAACCTTTTTGATAATTTAATTAATGGGTTCAATTCAAGAGGAAGTAAGACCTACTTCATCTACAAGGGAAATAGATCCTTTGTTGAGGGATTTGAGTGAGAAGAAGCAGAATTTTCGGCGAAATGTGGTGTCTTTAGCAGTTGAATTGAAAGAGGTTCGAGCTCGTCTCGCTTTGCAACAACAGTCTTATGTTAAAGAATCTCTTACTAGACAGGCATGTATTTTAATCTTAATTTTCTTATGCGAGCTTATTCCTTTTCTTTTATTTTAAACTCGCAAATTACCACCCACACGAGTAGATTTAGACAAAAGTCACAAATGACGTCTTTATCTACTCACGTGGGTTTTATTTGATATGGTCCGTCACAAAAGAGAATTTGTGCTAGCAGGGGGGAATTAGTTATACAATAGAGTAACTTAGAAAAGAATCGGAATTTGTTGTCGTAAAGGTTGACAGTCCTTATTAGCCCCCTTGCTTCGCCACTGATCCTATTTTTAACTTGAAATCATTTCAAGAACATTGATTTTACATTGTAGGCCTTCTTTCATTAATTTAGCAATTAAAGTTAGATTTTTGTATATGTTTTAGGTAGCAGAAGCAAAGGCCAAGGGAATGGAAGAAGAGGTATATAGATTGAATAAAACTTTGGTTGAGAAAAATAAGGAATTGCAGGAATCAGCTTCTAGTGCTGAAAAGGTCCCACTTTTATACTCTCATTTTAAATTATGATTCTATGTTATTGTTTACTAGGATTGTCGGGTTTAATTTAGTACTTTATTGTGGATGTTGTTTATAAATCACTAATATAGTACAATTACTATCTTGCTTGGACTCGTTTAGAGGTATCTGACATGGGTGCGTGTCCAAGTGTTGGGTTCAGCTATTTTATTTACATAATCAAGTTTTTAGTTTTAAATGAAATGTCCATCTGTCCTACCCATGCTCTAGTGTCGAGTGTCCAACAAAAGTAGGCGAAGTATGTAGTAGTACATATCATATACCACATCATTGGAAGTCAGTTTTTGGAATTTCCTGCATGTGTTATAGTGGGGGCAGCTCAAAGCTAAATTGCCCAGTATTATGTATCAACTTTGTATTAGATTATTGTCTCACTTTAGTTGTAATTTGAATGTTTCAATGTGTCATGTTTATATTCTTATAGCGCATACTGAAAATGATGCTTACATTTGAAAGTTGTTATCTTTCATATATACATTTTAGAGCTGTGTCATAACCACATTTAACTAGATTTTATTCTCATACCAATTATATACTTTGTAGTTGGATTCTAATTTTAAGTAATTTTATGATTACGAGTTGGTTATTACTAGTCAGATCCTGATATTGGCTGTTCCGGCTAAAATCGCCTTCAAATGCGGTCAGGGTGATTTTCAAAACCCTTAGAAAGGGCCATGCTCCAGTATGGCGGCCTTGATATAATACGATTGTTGTCAGATAAATAAGTAAATAAACTTAAGAATTTTGGATAGCAGGATTTTGATTAAATGACTATGGACATTGATCTGGACCATAATAAGTACTTCTCATTTCATGTTTTCTTTGACCATGAAGTATAAACTTGTCATATATCAGTGTTCTGAACTTCTGATCCTGTCTTGCTGACTGCAAATTGTGATGCAATGCAGTATCTCAACGATCTTGATGATCTTCGAGCTAAGCTCACAATCACTCGAGCTACAGCAGATGCAAGTGCTGCATCAGCTCAATCAGCACAGTTTCAGTGTTTGGCTTTGATGAGGGATATGGAAGATAAAGATAAATTAATAAAGGAACACGAACATCGTGTAGTGAGGCTGGCCGAACAGTTAGATAAACTTCAGATGGATCTGCAATTGAGGGAGTCCTCACAACTGCAACTGAAAGAAGAAGTCGTGAGAGTTGAACGTGATATCATGGAAGCTATTTCTAAAAGCGGCATGAGCAAGGATTGTGAGCTTAGAAAGATATTAGATGAAGTGTCTCCAAAGAATCTAGCGAAGATTAACAGGGTTTTATCAGTAAAGGATGATGAAATAGCGAGACTTAGGGATGAAATCAGGGTTCTCTCTGCCCATTGGAAGTTAAAGACCAAGGAATTAGAAAGTCAGGTATATTCATTTTGGATCAATGCTCTGAGCTATTAAATTCAAAATTATCATTGTTGGTTTGTATTAAGAAATCTGCGTCTTGAACAGCTGGACAAACATCGGAAGGCTGATCAGGAGTTGAAGAAACGGGTATTGAAGTTGGAGTTCTGTCTCCAAGAAGCTCGTTCTCAAACAAGAAAGCTTCAAAGGGTAATCTTACTTATTCCTAGTGGCTATTTCTTTTCTCAAGTGAACTAAAGTCCTACTCTTATTATTCTCAATCTTGATGTTTCCTGATCTATATGGTTAAACCTTTTGCGACTCGGGTCTCAAGATTCTTATCAAGAACAACCCAGGACCCTAAGTAGAAGGTCTAAACACTCATGGAGGGTAATTAGAATACCCTGGCTCTGGTTTGGGGTATTCTCCATCTATGTTACTTGGACTCGGGTAGACACATGCACATATCGTAGTTTGAGATTCCCCACGACTCAATCTTTTAGCCATAAGAACTGTAACTTAAAATGAGGATATAAGAGCGGGGACATGTCTTCAAAATAAAAATAAATTTATAAGTTTGAAATATTTCGACTTTTCTGAAGTAGAACAATATTTTTGTTTTGAGAAACGAGGCTTACAATCATTGAATATTATACCTAGCGCTTCATATACAATCTCTTGTGCATTAGTCAAGCTTGAAATGTAGGACTGCCGGACTGGTTAGGCTTGGCTACATCCACATCCACATGCTTGAATGTCGATTCTAGTACATAGGTTTGACCACAAAAGTGAAGAGTTTATCTCACATAGATCTTCATTTCTCAACCCCAAGGTTAGCTGCGCCTTCTAGCAGTCTAGCATGCCGGAATTTTCATATTATCCGTCATCGAAGAATACTTTAAATTGACGATTTTGTAGCATGTCAATCTTTACTAGATGTCAAGGACCATTTTTCTATCTTCTGGTCTATATTTAGGTGCTAAACTGAAACATGCATGTCAGATTTAAGAATTGCCAATATCGTTTTTTGTTTTCACTTGGTTCTTCGCATTAGACTCTTATTACAGTATCCTCACACTCTCTTTCGTTTACGTCTGTGTTTGTAGATGGGGGAGCGAAGGGACAAAGCTATAAAAGAATTGCAGGATCAACTAGCTACAAAGAAACAATCTGTTGTCGAGACTTCTGAGAAGCAAAATTTCTGGGAAAGCCAGAATTTTAAGTTCCTAGTTTCCATGTCAATGGTGGTCTTGGTAGTTTTCTCTAGACGGTAAATCACTGTTGGTGATACAATATACGGAGTTTGTAGAATGCTATATGACCAAACCCCAATCTTCGCAACCGTGTTGTAAAATATAGACAGTAGCTTAGAAAACAAGCTTAGGATGTTAACGAGTCAAAGCCATGGAGGCAAGTTGTCTGTAATTCTGTATATATAGCTAATAGCCTCACTATGCCCCTTTCTTCAGCTGGCAACATTGTTAGAACTTATAAAGTTATGTTTAGGTCTATCATAGTAGACAAAGTCACATTTGTAGAATCTACAAAATGAAGAATTTAATGTTTATTAGTTTTTATTAATGTCTTTCAACTACTTTATATTTTTCAATTTTCATTTTAAGGGTCAATAGTGAGTTTCTGATACCTATAAGTTTCGAATTTAGATAATGAACACCTTTACGTAAAGACTATGAAGGGCTCACAACGTCAATTACAAATTTACGATACAGACCTATGTAGGAAAAATTCTTATGTCCTACGGGAGGACTGTACACTTTACACCTAAGTCCTTTTATAATGGAGTATTCTGTTTGGGTCTTAGTAGTATGTTAAGTAAATTCAAATGTGTTTTGTAACCTTGTTAGTTGTTATGCTAGGGAGTAAAACTGTAGGTGTAGATCAGAGGAACATACAAAATATATACTCCCTCCGATTTTGAGTGTTCTTCCCCTTCATCTAATATATGTGAGGAGTATTATATTGAAAGGGGAAGAACACTCAAAATAGGAGGGAGTATATGCGTACTCATCTTACTTGAGCATCTGTATATCGTTGCTAAGTTGGTGTAAGCGTTAGACAAGCAAAGGAGACTACCTATGCCGTAGTAGTCGTCGCAGTAAATTAGTAACAGTGTTGTTATTAATCTGAAGTATAAAAATGGATCCATAGCAAAATGTACTTGATGCCATCCAAATCAAACACCCGGTTTGTCAGTCAGTTTTCGATTGTATATTGTTGAAGAATTATCGAAAATAATATGCTCCATCTATCCTTCCACTCTTTTCCCCTAGTGTATATTCACCAATATCATTTAATTGGAATCCCCCAAAATAATAAAAGGATTCCAATTAAGACAGAAATCACAATCTACCCTTGCAATTAAGACATGTGTTGAAAGTCTTCTTCACTATACAACCGAAAACTAATCTGATATTCACAAATTCTCATTTAAAACGGACATGCCAATATTATGACAACCTAGTCTAGGAAATGCCAATATTATGAAAAATTGAAAACAAGTCAAATATACTCACTTACATATATACGACAACCTAGTCTCAAATTGACTGGCCGATCAATGTAACAAAATTCTACTCTCTAATTGAGACCAAAACAAAATTCTACTCTCAAAGTAGAAGATATCTTTCTTTCATTACAAAATTGTAAATGCTTACTTGACAAGAATACCTACTATAAGTTGATTGTTGCCAAAGTCACGATCCCGACTTCCTAGAAACAAATTTATCACCGAGCAGTGTAGTCCTCCAGCAATCAGCTTGCAATACAAACACAGAGCCTCTCTTAGGAACAACTGCACATTTGAAAAGAATAAACCATAAATCATCTGGCTAAGTGATTACACGGAGAAGTAATTCAATTACCCGATAAATCTATGAAAGCATATATGAACTGCTAGAACAAGAGCCTGCAAATGAACAGAACAGGTGCACCAACTAAAAGGCGACTGAAAGAGCCGAAATCATACTCATACACATACACAGCAGAAATCATTTACAAGATTGTTTCCGGCTGCCAAAACATTGTTTAGAGCTTGCTAATTACAAATATTCACTTAAGCAAGGAATCACATTGACACTTTGACAGACAAGGATGGGTTTAGTTGGGTCATTCAGGATTATTTTAACTATTTAAGTTAAAGCTCAAATTGTGATAAGCTCACTGAAAGAAACAGAGAACAATAAGCAAGAGAGCATTGAGTACCTAGGAAAAATGATATTGTGACGGGCAACGAAAGAATGAGCCCAAGGAAAATAAAAATGGAGAGATGTCTAAATAAAAATGTTACAGTTTTACACTGACGCTCATTGCTCATATGGCTCATGCCTCGTAGAAATCTTTATGAAAATTCTACCATGGAAAAATGCACGGAAGATGATAAGGAATGATAATTGATAACCACAAACTTCAGAGTTCAGATTTAAAACCATTTAGGGGGGAAAGACATGCTAACCTCAATTTTACCGTGTTCTTCCCACTTTTCACAATAAGCGAGGGAAATTCTGATAAGTAGAAGAATATGAAGACATGGAGGGAGTATTGTATATATATAAAAAAAAAAAAAAAAAAAAAAAAAAGAGTACGTGCCTTTCAACAATCATACTTCTAAGTTCTAACTAATTTTAAGTTTAGGACTTATGATCCTAATATGCTGATTGTGAGCCGTGAGCATGACAAAATCTAACGTTCATCTAGAGCAGTGAAGAAATGACAAGTGTTTCTCAAATAACTAACTTACACGAACCTTCAAAAAGCAAAGAACTTTCTCCATGAACATGGTCAGACATTCTCAATGGACTAACTTGCATGACTACACTTGAATTGTTTGTAACAGACTAGAGAAATTTTCATCCACTCAGCTGCATAGTGGTGGATAAGTCAACCTCAAAAACGTCTCGAAGTAACAGCCATTAGCATTCACAAAAATTCAATTGTTTTCAAGCTTGACATTCATCTACATCCAGAAAACTAGCTAATCAAGTTCTAAATCGAAACAATGGCACCTTAACCCATCTGCATCAATCAAATTCTCACCCCTCCTTCGTCGCCCCCAATTTCAAAATATGTTGTTTCTTAAGCTGCATGTCCAGGAGAAAATTGGACGTGCCTGATAATCTACTATACTTTTGACTATTTTGTTCAAATCTATAGGAAGCAATAGCTCAAGAATGGAAACGTTTATAGCAAATATGTTCAACAATAAGAATCAAGAGAAAGAATATGCACCTCGAAATTTATTGTCCTGAGTAATGATTCCAAATGTCTCTGCCGTCTCCCGGATCATGATGCCCAACACCCCAACGAAAGAATCTATTTTGCACTCCACCACTGCCAAAAATAGTCGTAATATAAGATTATTTTCCTTAATTTGATCAGCTCATTTACAAATCTAGCTTGAAAAACAACAATGATTTAATAGTAAGAAACAAGATAAAGGAGAGTACGAATAGAAAATACGGTGTCATCAAAGAGAAATGAGGGTAGGGAATAACACTGACACATCAAAACCTTTTAAGAAAACCTTTCTCAAAGCTCTGATATCATAATTAATCTCTTAGTTTGAAATCTCTAATTCCTTCCCGTGTTTCCTTGTATAAAAATTTGTGTATCGTTGATATTAATACCTTCCTTGTTGGATCAACTTCATATTCATCTTGACAAGAAGATTGAGTATCCAATTATTATATTTTTTTCCCATTCATAGTTCGTGCCAAAAAAATCACACCAAACTTCTGAGCAATGACACTAGGGGTAGGCAATATCCCATCCCACTAGTGATATCTTTCACACCATATGGAAAATTAGAATTGGCACAGCGCCCGCATAATCTCTTGAATATCTGAACTCGTATCTTAACTGGGTTTATGACAGATTGACAGGCATATCAACATGTAGAGATCATTTGCAAGTTCTTCAAAGAGATATGAAGATAATACCTGAAGTTGAAAAAACTTATGCACGACAATTTTGATACTAGGTCAAATGCCATGAGATACATTAATATCTCCCTAAGCATAGTAAGTGACAATCATGAGAATATCTCGTTTAGAGTATACTAGGTAATGACCTGAATCTTGTTCCAAATAGTTACATGATATTCAGCCTGAGCTAGATCGCCTTATATCAAAATCGGTAGAAAACAAGGGACTATTAACTCAATAAAGTAAGCACGCATTCTAAATAACAAAAGAATGCGAGTCTCATACTCTCATAGCAACATAGGGCAATGTAAAAGATTACAATAAGAGAGATGTGCAGAAAGGAGCCACACACCCACGCACGCAAGTATGGGTAGTCCATTCTTTATACAACGGGTGGAAATAAGAAGTGGCGAGTACTGGCAACAGTCGGGTCTAAATATGGGTAGAGTAGAACAAGGGTCAAGGGTCTCATAGTATTCTCCCGCTTTTTATTTAATACTTTTCTAGTAAATAAAGTATATTTATCAAATTACATCATATCAAATACTTCCTCCATTTTATTGAATTAGCCTCATGGGCCCCCTTTTTTCCTCACAAATAGTGGGTCAATGGGGCTAAATCAGCAAAATAGAGGGGGTATTTATTCTACATAAATATTTTAATCATGTTAATAATTTGCGGTTTTTAAATCAAAATAATTACGAAGTATTACGAGAAAACTTCTGATAAATTTTCAATTTAGTAATTATACAACTTAAGAGCCTTAATCCCAAAAATGATTTGGGGTCGGCGGGCAAAGTAACATGAATCATCAATTAGAACCGTCATTGAATGATCGTACACCTCAAAAAGCGGGTCGTTATTCAAAAATCACATTTGTGATTTTGAGGTCTTAATTGTATATTTGCTAACATTATATTAGTTTTTCTATTTAATCATATATCATATATATACTCTAATCATAAATACAAACATTATATTATAAATTTATGATTATCTTTTTAGTTATTTTAATATCCTTTAAACATACATTTTCCACTAGTTTTAGTGATTTACGGCCTTATGGGCAGTGTCGCAGGTCAAACAGGTCTTGACCCAAAATCAGCTGGTCGTTTCAAATTTTGATTATAATCAGTAACGAGTAAAGATTTACAGATTCACATTGAAATCACGAGCCACGTCCGGTTGGTTTGCGGGTCAAGTCAGGTTGACTTTAACAAGTCTAACATGACTCTTAATGTAATGGTTGTGCCGTGAAGAAAAAAAACAATTAAAAGCTTAAGTACCTTGGAATATAGCACCGTGGATATTGGCTCCAAAAAGAACCGCGGCAACTTGATTTTTCCTAGCAAAAATGAAAAGGAAAAGACAATCAAATAAGTTATTCAAGTAAAATGAAAATGTAGAACAAAATGTATTCAAACTATCAGCCAGGCCACTCAAAGCAAAAGTCTTACCCAACATTTTTTAGAAGGTGAATGACATACTCTTTCCACATCTCGTGCATGGATACAAATTGTTCAAATCTACGAACATTGAAAAAAAACAACTCAGTCATTGAAACTACCTACCAATCAATAGTTCTGAAGTACATCTTAGGAAAAGTAGTTTACTCTAGAATACAAGTAAATACAAAAGCTAGCGCTCAATTATCATCTCCACATAAAGATGCCACGGTTTAAAAGAAATTACAAGTTTGACACACTACAAAATTAGACTATAATTTGTCACGTTAAATAAATCATATGAAAAGATAGTTCTGGATGCATCCCATTTTTACGGTTTTCAACTCTTTTCCCAAGAATTTAGGAATTTCAGAGCAAAGAGGGCATGTAGGCTGGTAAACAGTAGTTGAAGAGTAAGAAACGAAGATGCAATAGAAGTTGGCCTCCAGACCAACTCAAATACTCACCCCCTAGAAAATAAAACACCATCAATAATGGCATGAAAAATAGTAGAAAATGTCAAACCTCAAGCCATATCAAATACCCAATGACATTGACCCAAAAGATACATAAACAGCCTAGTTGGCCTACAATGTTTGCTAGGAAACCGTAGCAATAAGTATTAAACATTAATACAATGCTACTGAATCAGTATATAAGTGATGCAGGGAAGATGAAATAGTACAAAAAAAATCATACTAGATGAAAGATAATTGACTCTGCACAGAGAGAGGTGAGGTGTAAATCTCATTGAAAACAATGGTAATTATTTTTCGTGAATCATTGGGAGTCTTGTGACAATATAAAAGACTTTACTACTGCAAATAAACTTACTATCAGCTACTTGTATAAAGTTTAAAACATTTAGTTTTCAGAGTTTAGCACCCCTTGCGGCCCTTACCAAAAACCATATGAAGGTTTATCAGTTTGCGTGATATTAGCAAGAAACAGGCCTCGTTCAGAATGTTGGAATATTTGACACTTGAATTAAAATTTTGGTGAAACAGGAATACAATCAAATAAGTTGTTTGGAGATACAACACGTGACGGATATGGTACAGGATTAGCCGACAGTCCAGAAAACATGTCTACAGTTATTATGAGAAGGAAATTAAAAGAGACATTTTGAAAAATAACTTAAAGTGTTCATTGGTAAAAAAAATGTTTACTTTCAGGGTCATCAGAGGAGCGGAAGGTTTGAAGTTGACAGTTGAAACAGTTGCTTCCAGCACAAAACCAAAAATGACAATGACTAATTAAATTAAACAGACAACCATGAAAAATTACAGAACAAAATGGCAACAGCTTGTATAATGATTTCCTACTTGACGCCAGGGAGGAGGGACGAGAAAAGAAAGGGCTCCGAACAGAAACAAAGTATGTGGAGGATGTAAGACAAATAGATAATGAGGATAATGAGATAGATCAGAACACACAAGCTGAATAACTCACTTATGAAACTCTTCAGGAAGATCTAACAATCCAACTCTTTTAAGTTGCTTCATGGACATATGCTTCTTTGAGCGCTTTGAATTTGCTTGCAAGGCTCGTAAACGACTACCACTTGAGTTGTTGTTTTTGTAATAATTATCTAGGTTAATCTGGTGATCGAATTTCACATTCTTAGACCCTTGAATATATTTCTGGGCTGCATCACCCTTCCGAAGAAGCTCGTGTAATAATTTATCGACTGTGTTCTTATCTTTATTTGAAACCTGGATTGATAAAAGTATTTTGTATCAAACACAGAGTCAATTGGGCAGCACGTTAGTGATAAAGCTACATAAGACTCACCAGAACAGCAGCTAATAGATTTTCATGCACGGGTTCGCTAATGCGGGCGAATGTAGGATCCTCATTTTCAGGATCTGCACACACCAATGTAAGCAAGCTTCCACAGCAAAGGTTTAAGGCACACAAATATTCGAGAAACATACAGTTCCGGTGGTAATGATGTTTACACTCCCAAGATTTATGTTACATGTTAATACTCCCTTCTCTGAATTGCACTAATCGAATCGATGCTTATGTCACATTGGGGAGTGTCCATAAACATGTTTTTTAAGCGTGATTATCAATTGCCCTCCTATAAATTACCACTTGGCCTCCTATAAATTACCACTTGGCCTTTGGTTATAATTAAAAATGATAGATCTGAAAATGATACAGAGGACCAAAATGATATATCATACTCGTATTCATTAATTAATTAAAACACCCATTTGCGTAAGCATTTCGATTAAAGTGAGCTATAGCAAATAAATGGAGCAATTTTCAAACTACTAGAAGCAAAACCTTGTAGTCCAGCACAAGATTTTGTTTTAGGTTAATTACTTGAACTATAATAAGAATTCATAGCCTCACTCAATTTGTCATTTTCGATAAATTTTAGATTATTGAAGAGCTACAATGGAATGAATTGATAGATGACCGAAGGATTCTTCACACAATCAGATAATGTCCCAAGTTTTTATCCACCCAAATAAGAAAACATCCCAGCGTTCATACCTGGATTTCGGTCGTGACGTATTCTCTTCTCTCTTGTTGGTCGATGCTGAGCCCTAGCTTCAGAAGCAAACCTACGTTCCACCGCCTCCAAAGCACGTTTTTTTGAATCTTCCAACATCGTGTTGGTTGCCATGACCAGCAAAGGTAGCTTGATGAAATTCTACACAGGAAACAAGGCCAAACTAAAAATCTTGCTAATCATATATATTGTTCGTGGATCAGATTTTAGCACAGCTAAAGGTCACCACTTTAGTGTGTTGAATAAAGTAAGACACTTACTTTAAAAAATCCTTAATGTATTGCAAAGAGTTTTAACATTGATTCAAAACCACGGATCATCTATCATAGAAAAGTTCGTTACTAGATAGAGTATTAGGGATGTCAATGGGGCGGATCTTGACGGGTCTCGCCCGGGGCGGGTGCGGGTAATGATTTGATGGGTGGTGGGGCGGGGTGTTCATTCGCGGTTCGGTTTGACCGGTTAACCGAAACCGTTGCATTATCAAATTTCTTTTGCTCTATGTTGTTATCATTAAACAAAATTCAATGGTGGATATAAAATACTCTAGAAGATGAACATAATACAAAAATCATTGAAGATAAAGTACTAGAAAGAGTTAACTGTAAATGAAATACAACATAATTCAATGAAAAATTACTTGATTAGTTTCCTAAATGTTTGTAACAATGAATGATATCCAATAATTATCCACTCACACATGCATCATCCATACGATTCACATATGCACTGGATTGCCGTGAATAAAAGAATCATTGAAGATAAAATAAACAAACATCGGTGGTTGGAGGTAAGGATTAGCGATGCGAACGCCAGTGGCGGAGATACGAACACTCGAGGATTGAAGATGAGAGTTGGTGACCGGTGAGTGTGTGAGGACGAGGATAGCGTGGGGTTGTGAGGGTCTAAGGTTAAGGAAAGAGAAATTGAGTGATAAATTAGGTTTTTCTTTACTTTTGGACCACCCCAAATAAACATATTGCTATCAGTAATAATAATGTCACGCTTCGGTTTCGCTTCACCGCGGTTATGAAATTTCCAACCGAAACCGAACCGGTTTATAACAAAATGAACCGGTTCGGTCAACCGAACCGTTTTGATGTTTTGGTTCGGTTAACCGAACCTAAAAAAAGTGCGGTTTTCGATTTTTTCGGTTCGACTATTCATGAACACCCCTATTCGGGAATAACACGTGTCATTCGTCGTGGGTCGTGGGGCGGGTATTACATGAGACCCCCCCCCCCATACCCACCCCACTTCGCCCCACACCACCCCGCCTCGCATGTCCCCGCCCTACTTATACCCGCCGCACTCATCTCCCGCCCACCTATAATTCTAGTTAAGTAAAAATATAAAAAAAACTAATAATTTTACAAAGATAAAAGCTAAACTAATAAAAGAGACTTATCTATTTAGCTAGAATGCTAGATTTCATACCTAGATTTAGCAAAATCGGTAGATTATGTTTGTGACGTAGATAATCTTGTTAACTTTCACCAACTACTTGTTTAAAAAACTTATGTAATAACTAATTAATTGAATGTGATTTATTTCAAACCACTTTGCGGAGACTTATTTGTAAAAAATTTACGAGACTTAGTATGTTTTAGATACAAGAATTTTATTTTTAAAAATTGTCTTACGAGGGGAAAGGTAATTTGGCGGATAAGCGGATCCCCGCGGGGTGGGTGCAGTTTTGAAAAGTGTCACCCGCACGGGTCGTGGGGCGGGTGTAGGTACGCATTATTGTTCGCGGATGCGGGTGCGGGATACCCTTCCTCCACACCTACCTCGCCCCATTGACATCCCTACTAGATATGCTCTCAACTAATTGGACAAAGAACCTTCGAAAAAATTAAAGAAATGGGTTCATGCTGCCTATTCAATACAAATCAATCAAGCTATCCACCCTCTTGGCTTTCCTCTACCTATCATCAAAGTAAAGGATCTCATTGCACCCTCGGGATCATGGGATGAGCGACTGATAAGAAATTTTTTCAGTGAAGAGAGCTCAAGGAAAATTCTATTTATTCCGATCTGCGACAACTCTGAATCGGACTACATCTATTGGCCGTTCTCTAGTTCTGGTTATTACTCTGTCAAATCAGGATATGGAATTGCTCTCGAGACCTTACAAGATCATGTTAGCATCGAAAAAGATATTTCAAGAGTTGGCGAGAAGGAAAAAGCCTTCTGTAAGAAAAACCTATGGAGACTCCCTGTACCTTATAATTGGAAAATTTTCTTATGGAAGATTATAACATCTACTCTTCCATATTATAATTGGCTATGTGTTTCAAAGAAGAAATATTGGTACTGAGTATTTATGCAAATTATGCCCGCATGAGAGTAATATCGAAAGCATTGAGCATCTTTTTCGAGACTGTCATTTCGCACAAAATTTTTGGAAATGTTCGTCCATGAGAATTCGTACGAAAAACGATCATCATCTTCCCATGGCCCACTGGGTCATAAATTGGCTATGTTTTCTGATTAAGAATCCTAATCCGGAGGATCTCGTCATTAAATTTATCGCTATTCCTGAGAAGCATTTGGTATGTTAGAAATAATGTTATCTTCCGATCTATCACTCCTTCCCCTTAGCCACAATGGTTGCCCTGGAAAAGGATGTACGAGACTCTTTCCCTTTATTTGGAAATAATGTTTTCTGGTCCTGATGAAAATCTCAGAAATCAACTAAGAGACTCTTTCCCTTTATTTTTGGTGGCGTCTTACTCAAGGTGCGATTGCATAACTATAAAGGTTGACGCTTGTTGGATTCCTTCCCTTGTATCCTCAATTGGATGGGTTTCGTATGGATATAACGGGGAGATTTTCGCCAAGGATTATAAGAAGCTATTGTCGTCTAGCGCGTTACAGGCTGAAGCTTTGGGAGTCAAACAGGTTCTCGGTTGGGCTTTGGCAAATCGGTTTCGACATGCGCATGTCAAGACAGACTGTCTACAGTTGCTTCTGCAAATCTTTGGATGCGAAAAGGACCACCACGATACTCATGAAATCCTTGAAGACATTCGTCGTATTAGTGCTTTATTTCATTGCCTAAAGTTTAGTTTTATTCCCCGTTCGATTAACAAGGTTGCACATTGCTTAGCTAAGCGTGCTATGCACATGTAGTGGCTTTCTCTTTTACCGTTGCCAAAAAAAAAAAAAAAAAGGAACATGCGTCTCACACTTACGAGAAGAGGCTGATAATCATCTTTCTTCTTTTATTAGCTAAGTTTCCTGACTAACCATTGCGACAAAGATTTTGTGACACAAAAACCCGATGCCTTTGTTTGTATTGGACATTCGAAAGAGGGGCTAAAACCTACTCCCTCCATTCAAATCCAAATACAACATTTTTTTTGACATTATTTATGAGTGAAAAGATTGTTAACGATTACTATCTACTTTTGACTTCTGTTAAATTATCCACATTTAACTTTTGTGATCAAACCACGCTAACTTTTCAAAACAAATGCTTTAAGCTTTGGTACTCTCAAATTAAAAGAGCATACATTATTAAATGTTAAGTAGAGGGAGAGATTGGTACTCTAAAACTTATTGTTAAGTAGACACATCACACTTAGATAGATACACCAGCCTAGTAAATATATAATACATAGATTGCAATAAAGCATATATCCCTCGTCAAAGATAAGTGAGAAACAGAAAAGGCTGACATGCATTCAAGGTGTCACCAACAGATCGTAGCTGCGTAACAAAGAGATCAAACTGAAAGAAATACGGAGTATAATACATGATCGTCTAGTAAATATATAATTATTTTATGTTAATAAGAAAAAAATTCGGCATCAATTCTCCAAATACACGATGTAAAATACAAATGTACTCTATATGTATCTAGAAAATATTAAAGGAATTACAACCAAACTTTGTCCATGTTAACATAAAACAAATATGTATTTAAAACCTACATGACATGAAATGTACAAAGACCGTCCCAAAATAGGGACTGTTCAAAAGTACTCCCTCCGTCCCGGTCATTTGTTTACCTTTGCTTTTGGCACAAAGACCAAGGAAAGGGGAGGGGACCATTTGTGGGTAGTGTCATAAGATGACAAGTGGACAATAATTGGGTGATGAAATTACTCATCAAAAGTCTTCCCAATATAGAAAGGTAAACAAATGAATGAGACACCCAAATATGGAAATGGTAAACAAATGACCGGGACGGAGGGAGTAACTCCTAATGAGTAATTCTTAAACGTGTACTACGTCTATTATGTCAACAACGACACCAATTAACATAATTAAGCTACAATAATACTCCCTCCGTCCCATTCATTTGTTTACCTTTTATATTCTTTGCGGGGGATTTATTTTAATCAAAGGTAAACAAATGATTGGGACGGAGGGACTAGCATAGCTAATATCAACACCAATTACAACACAACACACCATTAACATCAGAGGCGGCCCAAAGGGCCTTCTTTACGCTTCTAAGAACCGGGGCCCAAGAAGACAAGGGCCCCAAAATTTCACAATCCATCATAATGCAGTGTGCATCAAAGGCCCAAAAGCTATTGACTCTAGCTTACTTACTAAGGCGGCCTAACCATACTACAGAAAACGGAAAATAAACATGGAGTAAATGATTTAGGATTCCAAAACCAACGCATTAGCTGTAATGTCAGACACCTTTTCATCTTCCTCTTCATATAAATCAGCAAAATAAGGCAACTTTTTTGTAAAAAGTGACCACTTTGAAAAAAATGGTCAATTTTTAGTCCTAAAAAGTAGTCACTATTTACCAAAAAAAAAATCATTACTTGCCCAAAAGTGGTCACATTTTACTCGTCGCACCTACGACGGTGGCACAATAGAATTTGCGCTTCACCACCCATCTCAATCAATTCATTTATCTACCAAATAAATAAAAAGATCGCATACAAAATTTCCACTCCGTATAATCTTTAGTATTAATTTCTTATTTTGTTTTTTCGTTTTTTTAGTAAATTTTTGTTTACATAGCCATAATCCGCAAAATCAATCTTGAATGCGGTTGTTGCTTTAAGTAAAATCTGAACATCCAACTGCTATAGGTTGCAACTTGCAATTGGGCAAAAGCTAATAATTTAGCCCTTGATTTGTTGTTATTGAGTGCATACTATATCAATCGTGATCGGAGTTAGGGCCTCAACTTAATAGATTGAACAGGGGCGGCCGATTACCCGACTTCATCGGCCGCCCCTGATTAACATTATTAAGCTACTTAATTAATTAAGGCTACTATCCTAAGGTCATTAACCCAATATTAACATTATTAAAACATAATTTTAATTAAATTAAAAAATTAAGAAAGGAGAAAGAGGCAAACCAGTAGGACGGAGAAACCGTGGCTGACTTGGTGGCAGAGGGTGGCTTTGGGAGTAAGAAAATTACAGGCTGCCGGAGAAACACCGGAGCAGGGCAGACGGAGTAAAGTCGGCGGCAGGGATAGTGGTCGGCCGGTCGGCGACCGGCGGGTGTCGTGGTGGGTCGAACGGAGGAGGAGAGTGTAGGGTTTGTCGCCGGAGTGAAGTGTGATTTCAATTTGGGGATTCAGGTTTACGGGTAACCTGTTTTTATATGTCCGGACTCGAGTTTTTTTTTCCAAATAGGGGTTAAAAGTATAAAACTAATTAATGAAATGGGGTGTCATTAAAAGTATTTTTAACTTATAGGTCCGCATAGGATTGGATTTTGCGAGCTAGGACAATGGTTCAAGTCGCTCCCCGGCCTAGCGACTTAGAGCAAGATCGCTGCTCCAGTGACTATGCTTCATCAATATGAAATGTACAATAACCAACAAACCAAGCGGATTTTTATGTACAGTTAAGCATTTAAATTTATTAAGTACATTTAATATGCATAAACATTTAACATTGGTTATGACAATTATATGTGTGTTTAATAACCAAGTATTAACCTGGGCTGGTGGTTCATTTATGTTGAATTAATAAGGAGATCTAGATTAGATTAGATCGTGGGTTATTCTTTGGCTATATTTCTCCTTTTTTTTTAAGTCTCTTATCAGGGTAGCTATAGCCTATAGCTACCTTACTGCAAGTCGCTGGGCTCGGTAGCGACTCATTGATCTAGCTTCATCAAATAATTCCCAGTGGACCCATAAATGGTAAATGCTTTCAATAGCACCTCATTTCGTTAATTTGTTTTATGCTTAACCCATATTTGGAAAAACAATTCTCGTACTTCCAGCTCGACCCGCCCTTGACGCGCCATTTTAGGGGGAAAAAACTATGTGAGGCCGCTAGCCAGGCCGCCCTTGATCCACCACAACACTACAAGAAAAAAGTCAATATGCGACGGATTTTTCGCGACGGAATTAAAATCCGTTACAAAATGGATTTTGCGACGGATTTTTTGGATTTTTGCGACGGATTGAATTACGTTGCAAGATGGTTTTTTTGCGACGGATGTTGAGGATTTTGCGACGAAATTTTCGTCGCAGATGAAAATTTTTAGCTCTCAATTTTCGGCTCGCGCGGGAAAATATAATTGCGACGGATTAAATGTATTTGCGACGGAAATTCAGTCGCAAACCTATCCCACATCGGAAAAAAAAAAAAAACAGATTTCTTATGTTTATATAGGTTCTGTCACCTCTTACATTGAATATGTGACTTATGAATTACGCGGAAAAAGATGCGGTAAAAAAACGTGTGAGATGAATACACGCGCGAAATGATAAAATGTAAGGAAAAAAAATTAAAAACATGGGTTGCTAAGGAAATTCCGTCGCAAAGTTTTGTGAAGGAATTTCCGTCGAAGACTGTACCTCTTGCGACGAAAATATGCGACGAAAATATGCGACGTAGTGTTTGTGACGGAAAATTCGTCGCAAATGTCTTTTAGCGACGGAATTAAGCGAATTTGCGACGGAATCGTCCGTCGTTATGAGTCTTTTTTTTTGTAGGGCAAGGTGATGTGAGTTTTACTTAACGTCGCAAGCGGACGAGTTATCGTTGGGCATTGCAAGGGTCGTATCCCAAAGGACGGTGATTATGGTTCTAAGGCGGTTTAATCGAATTCTAGTTTAGTTCTAGCAAAAACCAAGTTGAAGAGGATTAAAGATAAACTATACTAACAAGAAGGCAAGGATGCGATATAAAACAACAATTAAAAGAAACTAGGGTGGATGGGTTCATTAATGTAAGTATAGGTCAATTATGGTGGGGGTTAGGACTAGTCTAAAGGTGAGTCTAAACATGTCTCCACCTCTCGGTGTAAGACGGATTAAAAGACAAGCCTCCACCTCTCGATGCGAGACGAGTCCTAGTCTAAGGTTCGATTGGGTTCTCGCCCTAATCTCCCCCTAAACATCCAACACACACACAATAACAATACAAGTCTAAGCACTCGCTCAAACTAGCAATAAAACATGAGAAAGACTCAAATTACTCATTCAAGCATTTCAACAAACACCTTGTGTGCACAAAACAAGTAGACTACCAAAAGACTAAATCTTTATGCCAAATTACCATAATCGACCCATAAACCTACAATAAATCCCCCATCTTACCCTAGCAATACACTACTCACTCATATTAATGAAGGAAAACATTAAAGATGAATACTTTGATATGAAATAAACAAGGGAAGACATATTCAACATGAAAACTAGATAAATAAACAAGAACAAGTAATTAGAAGACAATTAATGAAATAAAGATGAGAAATTGTACCAAACTTGTAAGAAAGATTGAAATTTGGATTAATAATCAAATAAGAGTCTCCTCTTGTCTTCAAATTACAACCCAAATCTTCACTAGTAACTAGAAGAAAGACTAAATCTAACAATAACTAACTAGGAAATTGAGTAATTATCACTAATTAAGAAAGATTAGAGTACTAATTAGAGAGGTATTTCTTATTAATTACTAGGGTTCTTGTGTGTAGGGTTGTGTGTCTAGGGTGAATTAGGAAGGGGTATTTATAGGTTGGTAGGATTAGGGGGTCAAAAGAAAGAAAAGAAAGACAAAAGGATCAAAGTGCGGGTGAAAGGGGGTCCAACCGGCCGCCGGTGGCCTGGACCGGCTGGTGCCCTCTGCCTCTTCCTCCGTCTTTCTTGCTCTTCCTCTCTTCAAATGTCGCCCCAGCCGGTAGGACCGGCTGCCGGTGGCCCTGACCGGCTGGAGGCCACTGCCCATTTCTCGGCTCTTTCTTGGGGGTGAGTGGCCAAGCCGGTGGGCCGGCTGCCGGTGGCACCACCGGCTGGCACTCCACTTCCGACCTTCCTCTTTCTTCTTTTCTTATTTTCTTCTTTGTGTTTAGTTTTGTGACAGTTTCTCGGTTCTCATCCCGTCTCGTCTTTGTCTTAACATATTTCCTATAAAATGAGACGGAATTAAATGATATGGGAGTACACGAAATGGGGGCCAAAATACGATAAAACCGACGCCGAACAAAACTAAATGCAACGAAATATAAGAAAATAAAGAGTGGAAACGGTCTAAAATAATCATATATCACAAGGTCGGGCCCATCTCGCATCCCTAGCAGCCCAACTCGACCCACTTTAGTCACAAGCCATTTAAGGGATCGATGGGTGAGCCAAGCCTGCCCTTAGGTCAACTTGACCCAACCCGGCTCGTGGCCAGCTCTAATTGCAACCACATTCCGTTGCAAGAACTTTAACTTTTTGTCACAACCGCTTTTTTTTACAGCTAAGTAATACTCCATCACTAACCTCGTGTACATTACCTTTCTAAAATCAAAGAACTTGAGGCAAATCTCGCTTAGATGTTACTTAGTTTTTTCAAAAAAGGTGAGGATGATTGAACATAATAGGTGCTCGTATAATGTACTCACTTCGTCCGGTCATTTGTATTTTGCTTTTATATTCTGCGAAAAGACAAAGAAAGAGAAGGGAGCCATTTGTGGTGTGATGGTCGAGATGGACATGGAGGGAGCATGAGAGAATGATCAATTTTTAAAAACTTGTGAGGTATGAAGTTGGTGGTCGACGGCTAAAGGGGGTCCTTTCATAGACTACATCGTGCTTTGGTATGATCTTTGGGCGAGAAACTTTTGGAGGAGGGATTGACACGTGTATAGTATGATATCATGATTCTTGTTTTATAGTTTTTGTATACTTTGTAGAAGATAGATGTAATACTTCGTATTTCTGAGTACCTGGTACTCGGTCGAGTAGGTATCACTCGACCGAGTGAGCTATGTACTCGACCGAGTAGGGTGTACTCGGCCGAGTGAATTCGGTGTGTCAGTCAGGCAACCTTTTGTCTAGTTGGCACTCGGCCGTAATGTGCACTCGACCGAGTGCAGTGTACTCAGTTGAGTGACTTATGTACACGACCGAGTGCATCGGCTAACGGGTTTTTCGAGCAGTTTTGGATTAAGATGATTAGTGCTTTATTAAGATAGATTGAAACATAATTTCACTTAACGTTATTCTCAAACCCTAAAAGCTTTCTCAAACTCTCTCTAAACCTCTCTTAATCATCTTAACTCGTCTCAACGCTTGAATTGTTGATTACTAGTTTGTCAGATTCTTCATTGCATTGATCTCGTTGTAAGTATACTTGTCTTTAATTAATGTTGTGTTTGTGGGTAGTCTTTTGGAACCCTAATCTGAATTTGGGGATGGGGATTTTGAATAGTTATTGATTTAGATTAATTGTATGATTGTTAGGAAAAGGATTCATAGAAGAAGACTCTTGATTGATTGCTTGCGAAATTGCGAAAAGGTAGGGTTTCCCTGCTCAGTACAATATTGCTAATTGATGTGATGAGATGTATTGTATATGATTATTTGGTTGATTGATATGATGATGATGATGATAATGGTGTTCGGGATTGGAGTGTGGGTTGTTACTATGGTTATTGTTTGGTGACTCCGTCGAGAGACGGTTTCACACCCCGAGTTCGCCTATCTTAGTTCTCCCGCTACGAGGGGGATGTGCACATTAATGTTCCGGCTTGTCGCACTGCGGTGAGAAGGAAGTTCGACGCCTATGACTGCGGTCTAGGGTCAATTGGTGGTTATTGTAGAGCAAGGATAGTAACCTGAGTCTACTGAGGTAACCGCAGCGGTGGCCCTCCGGTTTCTCTTTCTCTATTGCTTGTCTTGTACATTGGTTGGTATATACTGTTAATGACCCCGTTAATGTTTTCCAAAAATGCTGTGATAGCAAGTAATCCGTAGAGCTGCACTGGGATTAGGACGGGATCATTATCGAGTCATAACTTCCGCTGAGTCTATTAGAGTTTAGACTTTACTTTATCATCGTGTTAGCATTTGGATTGTTGGACTAGACGGTATGCCATCTAGTTTTGAATTATGCAATTTGAGTTTAAGTTATTGGATTTAACAAAGTATTGTTTCTTTGTTGTGAGTTTTGATATATACTACCTCAGGCAACCGAGATCGTAGCATCCCGAAGTACTAAGGAGGTCTTGTAAGGCTCCTTGGAATATGGGGGTGTTACAATAGATATGTATAGATAAATAGATACATGTATATAGACCTGGACAGTGGGTCGAGCCGGGCTGGGTGCGGATCGGGTTGGAGAGGACGAACCCACACTACGGGCTGGAGGCGGGCCGCGTTATGTAGGGGCGACCCTGAACTAGCCCGGGTAGTCAGGTGGGCTAGCGGCTGGGCAGGCCGAGCTGGGTTGTTCACTTTTTTTGGGTTTTTCTATGATGTACTTGTTGGAGTCAGTGTCCTCCACAATAGTGCATTTATATAATAAATCTCATTTTGAATATACGTGGCATGATTAGTATATTTTGATACTCCACGTCAGTTGATTAACGTAAATCGGTAACTCTCAGCTGACTAGAGTTTGACGTTATTGTCGTATGACGACGGTGATCAACTGATCCATTTACGTCACACCTATAGGATGAGACCCAAATAGAATACTAATTATTTGTATATGATACAGTTTAATTAGGGCATTACATATATTTGATATGTACGTTTAGTTACGAGAGTTATTTATTGGAAATTGAGTTAGGAACTCATTCCACTTAAGTTTATTAGTCAATTATACGATAACTGACTAAATAAATTTTACGTCTTATTTTAATACGATTAAATAAGATTTAATTTAGTGATTAATCGATTATTCATTAAATTAATTGAGGTTATGCATATATTTTGAGGTAGAGGTAATTAGTTAATTATATTTACAAGGAGTTGTAAAATAAATTAACTGGGCATTGTGAGACCCATTATATATTGATATAATGGTAAAATATCACTTAAAAGTTAAGTACATATTGTTTATTAATTTGAGTCATATAATTGTTATATTATCAAATTAACACTTAATTATACTAGATAATTAAGCATATGATTAATAAGTATTTGTGGGACAAATATCAAAAATCAAAATGGACCATTATAAAGCATAATGGACCGATTTTGTGCACATGGAAGATACATGTGTGTTATTCTCTTATTACACGCAATCAACTATGTGATAGTGACATGTTTTCCATACTTTAATCATCATAACCACCCTTATACATTACCATTATGCATGTAATTATTTTGTGCAAAAATAAGGCCTTTGTAGTGTATGATTGTCGGCCATATGTGCTTATAAAAGAGCATTTTTTTGTTCTTTTTACTACTAATTCATTCACTTGTTTTTGCCATATTTCTCACTAAAACCTCTTCTCTCTACAACTCTCATAAATACTAATATTCTCTAAGTATTATTAGAGTAGTAATACAATAATATTAGTAGTATTATTTCTTACTTATTATCTAGTTAATAATAAGCTAAGATTATTTGGGTTGATTCTTGGGTGCAACTAGAATGAGACCTTCTACTTTGGAGGTTGGTTTATGGAGGATCATCCACTAATTCCATGCTCAAGAACAATAAGAAGGAGTTCTTATTGTGCCCATATTGAACTGAAAATTCCCAATGTAAGGATGTTTTCGTCTTATCTTTTCTTTTATGCTTTTATATTTGCATGCATGATAGCTAGATCCTAAATCATTAAGTTAATGTAATTTAATGAACTAATTAGAGGAGTCTAATTAGAGGTCTAGGACTTTCAGTACCCTCGTGTTTTTTGACTTTCCATCCTATACCCCTATTTTTCCGTAATCCCTCTGACAGGCTAAATCACACACCTAATCAAAAATAACCAACAGGCCTAAACTAATGAAGCAAAGGAAGTCGGGATCGTATCCACAGGGAGACTAAAGAAATTATATTCGCTAATTAATAGTCTGTCTAAGTAACCAAAGGGGGTTTTGATTGTTTGTTTTCTAAACTAAAAGTAGCGAAGAAAGAGAAATAAAGGAAAGAGAAATAAAGGAAGGAAGTGGATTAAAATATAATAAGAGAAATAGCTAGGATATCGGGTTACTACGGTCAACGATGGTCAATGATAGAATTAAAAGATAAACATAAACATGGTCTGAAGGGTAAGGAATAGTTCCTTTCGGTCTACTATTCACCCTAGAATTACTAATTCAGCTTTCGCTCTAATTAAGGCATTCTATTGTTCGCTGCAAGTCTCTACCTTTAAATTCAAATATAACAAATAAATAGAACTCCAATCATTGGTAGAGGCCGCTATGAGCGGGCGCGATTGGGTATCTGATTAAAAGGCTTTTCAATACGTACCCTCACCCCTTACTTGGAATCTCTGTGAACATCCGTGTTACATGGGTATTACGAGAGTCATTTAGATATAGAATGCTAAGGGAACGAATCATAGTGTTTATGTCATCTTGTTTTGTGCTCATTTGACATGGCAAGAATACTCGAACGATTTCTAATTTTCCACAATAAATTGGTGGGGATTCCTTCAAATGATTCCTTTTCAAACCTTTAATCGGTTTCAAAGCCTTTCAAATCGGTTACAAACCCATGAAGCGTCCTCCTACTCCCAGGAAGGATACATAGGCCAAGTGTCACCGCGATGCGATGGCGCACGGGTGGCGTTGTCCACAAATGGGTGATCAAGTAGGGTGTTAGTTGGCAATTTAGACTTCTATTAGAACTAGGTTCATATTATTCCCCACCAGAGTAATTTTGGTAACACAAATTCTTTGTGACGGGGTGACCCGTCGCAAGCTTAAGAAGGGTCAATTTCCTCTCACAAAGTGCAAGTGGGGGTGCAAGTGGGGGGGGGGGGGGGGGGGGGGAATGGAGCCCCCCACTTCCACCCCACTTGCACTTTGTGAGAGAAAATTGACACGTCTTAAGCTTGTGACGGGTCGCCCCGCCGCAAGCAAGACTTGTTGTTTTGGTAAAGTACATATAATTGATGAACAATACCAATAACATAATCAACATCGCGTTGGACATCATATGTATAACCTAAAGCCTTATAATAAAACGCAAATTCTTATTTCAGACGGACCATTACCGTCTGAAAAATAAGACGGGATTATGTTGCCACTTTTTGATGGAAAGTAACTAGAGCTTATATCAACTTGTTTTCAATAGTGGTTACATCTAACTGTAAAGTGGTTACAAAATCCCGTCTTATTGCTTCAGACCAAAATGATCCGTCTGAAGCAAGACTAACTGATAATAAAAATCTAACATGTCTTTAGTCTTTACCACTTGCTTTAACACATGGATCAAATAGCAAACCAACATAATAAATAGTGGGAAATTTGATAAAATAATCTAACCATTTTTTCTTAATTTTATCAATAACTAATCTTAAGCAAATCACTTTTTCACAATTATTCACCTCATCAACGATAAAGCAACATTGCAAAATAACACAATGGATATTAGGTTCTTAAACATGTGAAAAACATTTATTGCATGTTTAAAAGCTTTTAACAATTTACATACATGATGATCAAGTAACCATATAAATTCTTCAATCAACATTGCATCTTCTTTTCAACCCTCATGTTCATTATAAAAAGGAATGATAACATTTTTATATTTAATAGCATCGGATAGCAGTTTATAAGCCGAATTCCATCTTGTTGGTATATCTAATGACCATTTCTTAGGATTTAACCGGCCCCGACTTACGACAAAACAATATATTCACGTCTAAAATTCATTCCATTTCTAATCCATTTAATTACTTGTCTAATTGGGTTTAACAAAGGAAAAAACATAGATATGTACCTTCTTAGGCGGACAAGTTAACAATGTGATCACAACATCTAATATGGACAAGTTACCCCTTTAACACCAAGTTCATTTGTAGTTTAACATATTCAATGCATTTTGTGTTGGCGAAAGCATTATCAAAAAATATAGACACGATGTTGTTGCTTATGTTAAACTCGTTAATTGTGTTGTTAATACGGATGAAAATATTACAACTGGTGTGGCGTTCTTCCATTAAATAAAAAACAATAATACGTTTCTCTAATCTAAAATCATGACCAATCCAATGTACGGTAATACATAAATAAGGTTCACCTTGTTTAGATGTCCAACAATTACTAATTAAAGAAACACGAATTTTATATGTTTAAAAAGAAAAGCAATCAATTCATTTCTAGCTTCTACATATTGATTTTGAGTACGACTTTTTAATGTTCTTCTCGACACTTTATAATAAAGTGGTTGTAAAGACAATTTAACAGATTCCTCTAACTCTTTACTATCACCATTAGTAAAAGGTTGCTCGGCCATGCAAACACATTTAGCCATGTTATCAACCATAATTTGCTGGTCATAAAAGAACGGTTTACCTCCACTAGGAAACGATGATGCATAGCCAACAATTGTTGGTTATTTTGCCTTGTTCCACCGCCTTTGTGTTTTTGAGCATCTAGTTCATGCTTTTTAAAGTGACGAGTCAAGTTCCCGTTCTCGTTCCCTTGTTTCATCTATATGGGACGACTTTCTCTCTTCTCGGACAATCTTTACAAGAGAAAGTTTTTTGGATTCTCCTTTGATTCACCATCTTTAGGCACTTTCTCGTAATACAACCAAACCCAAGATAAATCGTCTTGCCTACCACTTTTTTTTGGAAGTCGAACCCGAACCAACAAAAGTTTGAGATTCTTGGGTATTGGGAAGGCGGCCAACTAGTAAACATAATAAAAAAAACTAATTGGTAACATACTACGGAGTAGTGTATAATCAAATCAATTAATAAATGAAATTTAATTAAAATATAAAGAAATAAAAATTAGAATATCAAAGCAATAATAATTTAGAGTATGTAGCAATTACTTTGATTATATTTTTAATTAATAATATAATCAAAGTAGTTATAATTTAGAGTATGTAGAAATGTAGAATGCAGAATAGTGCAGTCAAAGTAATTAATAATGAAATGATAAATTTAGTGAGATTAAGAAATAAAAGAATATCAAAGTAATTACCAACAACAAACATTCTTTCCATCTCCTCTTAGATCAATATTTTGGTGAATATCAATGTTGATATTTTGAGACATTATGATAGAATTAGAGAAATTAAAAGAGAATTAAGACTTTATGTTATAATTTATAACATGAGTATTTGATAATAATTATAACTGGAGTATTTGTGAATAATTATAACTTGAGTATTTGAAATAATTAGAAGATTAAGATGTAAATTAGAGAATAAGTATGACAAAATTGTTTGAGAAATTACGAAGTGGATATTTATAGAACAAATTAGAAGGGAAAAATAAACATTTGAGTTCAATTTTTTTTTAAAAAAAAAAGAAAAAAAGAAAAAGCCAAACGGTCGACCCACAACCAGCGGGCCGATCCTGGCCAAAACGATTCAACCGGGCCAAGGGAGTGACACGGGCTAAGAACCGGGCAGGGTTCCACTTACACCACCCCGGGACCATCCCGGTTCATAAGGCGGGTTGGGCGGGTCAAACTAGTGGGCCAGTGCGGGCCGGGCTAACCCACACTGTTGTCCAGGTCTACATATATATAGTGGCGGATCTTAGGCCACACGGCCTGGGCATGGCCCACCCAAACATTTCTACTAAATATGATATTATGATTTAATTAAACATGACAGATAATGTAGTTCAGTGGATTACAAGGCAGCTTTCCGTCAAGAAGACCAGAGTTTTAGCCAACACGCCTCCATTTTCCCTATTTTTAATTGTTCCTTATTTGTACATTTTGGAGATATATGACGCTTATACGTCATTTATCAATACAATTTTGATATGGATCCTTTTTAATCCATGTGTATTTTAAGCACAAGGCCAAATTTATGGACTTCCCTTACACAGTTACACTGCCATAGTGGAGAAAAAGGATTATACATCGGATGTACTACATCAGAGTATTATGATTTTGAGTTTTTGTGCATTTTTTTCGAGCTTTTCAAAGTTAATAAATTAAATTTTATATCTTATATATGATGGTATTTGAGTGTTTTTGTAATTTTTTTGAGCTTAATTTTTAAATTAATAAACTCAAAAAACTTTATAGTAAAACTATACTATACTAAAAAACTTTATTGTAAAGCTCAAAAACTATATTCTATGTGGTAGTACCTCAGAGGTACAATCCACTTATTGGTCATAGTGCCAATAGTGGTTTAGCTAGAAAGTAGACGACATTAAGGATCAGTTACATGTCTAGTATTTGAATAAGGAAAATTATCAATATGGGTGCCTGAGATTTGGCCTAATTTCAATTTGGGTGCCCAATCTCAATTTGGGTACCTCAGGTTTGATTGTAGTTTCATTTTGGGCACCCAAGGTTTGGTTAGTTTCACTTTAGGTGCCCAAGGTTTGGTTAGTTTCACTTTAGGTGCCCAAGGTTTAAACTAATATAATTACGATTTTGGATAATTTTACTTAAAATAATATTTTTTTATTAACGTAATAAGTAATGTAGAATATTAAAATATCTCGATAGTCTTGATAATTATTGTGTTATAATTATTAAGTATTAAGTATAGATAATATTTTAACAAATGATTTTTATTCTCTCCGAAAAATATATATACATTATTATATTTTGCTTAATCTATTAATTCGTTAAGGTGTTCAATTTTTTTTGGGAAAAATTTGACATAATTGTTTTGAATATTTTAAGGACTAGTCATGATATTATCTATAAATGATTTTGCTGCCGAGTCTATATATTGAACTGTATCCCCATATTTTAGTTTAAGACCGAATAACCGTAAAAATATAATATATTACACAAAAGTATGATATACTTCGTATAATATTGTGTCGTTTATCTAAGTGATAATCTATTTTTTTATCCGTTCTAATTTTAAGACATATCTCCATGTTTTAATTTAAAAGAGAATAACCGTAAAATTGGAATTTTGAGCTAGTTGTAGACTTATAGAGGCTATAATTCAATAACATGGTATCGCTTGTGCTTAACAGTTTCTCGGCTCCAGCAATCTTTAGTGTCACAAGAGTGCACAAACTTGATTGCTACAAGTTGTATGGAATTGCCAATTAAAAAAATGTGTATTGAAATTTTGTGTTGCAAGCAGTATCCTAATTCGCAAACCAAAAAGTTAAAAAAAACAACATACAACACAGAATACGGTAATTTTCTTACCTTATAAAAAGGCGCCTGGTAAACATCGACGACGTTTTAGGAAACATCGACGACGTTTTTCATAAAAAAGACGATAATGCCCTTAATGAATTATACTCTCTATCTCTCTTATCTCTCTCTTCTCTAATTCTCTAAAAATCAAAACAACTAAATTCAACTAAAAAAAGTAAAATCGTACAAGAACAACAATTTGACTAAATCCAACAACAACAATTTTCTTAAATCGCTTATCATGGGGGACGAACACTCTTCGGTATGTTCACATATTAATCAAATTTTACGTTTGTTAATTTTTTTTTTCCCGGAATCCGGTAGTTGTTTGTTTATACTTATCTAACTTAATTGATTTACGTAACGTCTTAGTTAGTTAAAATTCAATTGCGGTTTTTAAAAAATAATTAGGAAAAAATACCATGGTTAGATGAAGAACTGGATGTCATGGACCATGGCCAGACATCCATTTCACACGTCCCACCATGGTCAGACGTGTGAAATGGATGTCTGGCCATGGTCAGACCTCCATTTCACAAGTCTGACCATGGTGGGACGTGTGAAATGGATGTCTGACCATGGTCAGACCTCCAGTTCACAAGTCCCACCATGGTCAGACTTGTGAAATGGAGGTTTGACCATGGTTTATGACATCCAGTTCTTCATCTAACCATGTGATATAGGATTATTTTAGATCGTTTCCCCTCTTTATTCTCTTATGTTTTAGCGTAATTAGCTTAATTTAGCGTCGGTTTTATCGTGTTTTGACCCTTATCCCGTGTACTCACATACTATTTAATTCCGTCTCAATTTATAAGGAATATGCCAAGACAAGGACGAGACGGGATGAAATTCGAGAAACCGTCACAAAACAAATAAAGAAGAAGAAAAAGGAAAAGAAAGACAAGTAAAGAAAAAAAAGAAAAAAGAAAAAGATAGAAAAGAAGAGAAGAAAAAGACGGAGGATTACCAGTGGTGGCCAGCCGGTCGGACCAACCGGCAGCCGGCCAGACCGGCTGGGTCACGCACGAAGAGAAGAAAGACGGAGGTTGGGCAGTGGCCTCCAGCCGGTCAGGGCCACCGGCAGCCGGTCCGACCGGCTGGGGCGTCACATGAAGAGAGGAAGAGCAACAAAGGCGGAGGAATTACCAGTGGCCTCCAGCCGGTCAGGGCCACCGGCAGCCGGTCCGACTGGCTGGGGCGTCGCCTAATAGAGGAAGAGAAATGAAGACGGAGAAGAAAGCAGTGGTGGCCAGCCGGTCCAGGCCACCGGCAGCCGGTCTGGCCGGCTGAGCCCATTTTGCCCGCAAATCAAGTTTTTCGTCTTTCCTTCTTCTTTTGAACCCTTAATCCTACCAACCTATAAATACCCCCTTCCTAATTGAACCTAGACACACAACCCTAGACACATAAACCCTAGATTTTAGCCTTCAAGATTCCTAATCATTACTCTAATCCTTTGATAATTAGCACTAATTACTCTAGTTTTCTACTTAGTTATTTTTAGATCTAGTCTTTCCTTTAGTTGTTTTTGAACAATTGGGTTGTAATTTGAAGAGAAGAAGACATTCTTATTTGATTATTAATCCAAGTTCTATCCTTTATTACAAGTTTTGGTATAATTCTTCATCCTTATTTTCATTACTAGTCTTTTAATTACTTGTTCTTGTTTATTTGCTTAGTTTTTGTGTTGAATATGCCTTATCTTGTTTGTTCCATATCAAAGTTTTCGTCTTTAATGTTTTTCATCATTAGTATGAGTGAGTAGTGTTAGACTAGGGGAAGATGGGGGATTTAATGTGAGTTTATGGGTTGATTATGGTAATTGGGCATAAAGATTAAGTCTTTTGATAGTCTATTTTTTTTGTGCACACAAGGTGTTTGTTGAAATGCTTGAATGAGTAATTTGAGTCTTTCTCTTGCTTTATTGCTAGTTTGAGTGAGAGCTTGAACTTGTATTGTTGTTGTGTGTGTGTGTTGGATGTTTAGGGAGAGGTTAGGGCGAGAACCCAATCAAACCTTAGGCTAGGGCTCGTCTCGCATCGAGAGTTGGAGGCTTGCCCTTTAATCCGTCTTGCACCGAGAGGTGGAGACATGTTTAGACTATCCTTAGACTAGTCCTAACCCCCACCATAATTGACCCATGTTTGCATTAATGAACCCATCCACCCTAGTTCCTTTTAATTATTGTTTTTACATCGCATCTTTGCCTTCTTGTTAGCCTAGATTATCGTTAGTCTTCTCCAACTTGCTATTTGCTAGAACTAAACTAGAACTCAATTAAACCGTCCTAGAACCATAATCACCGTCTCTTGGGATCGACCTCCTTACCCTACTACATTAATTAGTTTGGTATTGAGTCTTATAAGTATTTGTTTGAACCGGGGGAGGGCGACTAACCCCGCGTCACCATGGTGAGATGATATCGTTTTTTTATAGTCATGATTAATAACATATTACGTATGTAGATCATGTTTTACTAATATATATTAATTATTTAATGTCTAATTAGCGACGTATTTGCATTGAACAGGACTCGTTTGAGGAATTTGGGAATAATAACACCGATTACAATCCGTTTTTTGAAACGACGTTAGGTTTTGTTACCGGCGATGATGCCTTTAATTGGGCGAGTAGGATTGCAATGGATCATGGTTTTGCTTTGGTTAAAGCAAATAATGGGGCAAAAAACAGAAGAAAAGACGGGTTGTTGGCATCTTACTTTCGATGTTCAAGGTATGGTAGACCTCCTCCAATTGATAATCCTGAGAAGCGTCGTGGGTCGAATAAGTGTGGATGCACTTTCCGTATCCGAGCCGTGCATAACTACCCTCGGCAAGGTGACGATAGCGGTGCAGTTTGGAACATAATCACCGCCGAGGGTAAAGGGTTTCACAATCACGAGGAAGTGGTTTACAAGGATGGTGATCGTCATTTTGCGGCTTTGGATGACGAGGAGAAAGCGTATGTGAGGCAACATGTTAAGGTCGGTGTGCTTCCAAAAGACATCAAGAACGCTCTTCACCAAAGAACGCCGGCTAAACCTCAACCGTCAAATAATCAAATATATAACGAGACGAAGAAACTGAGGCGAGAATTTAGGGGTGGAAGGAACACGGCTCAACAAATGTTTGCTCTTGCGGTAGAAGCACATTATTTGATGTGGCATTTGAGTGATCCGGAGACACGACAGATCTCTCATATATTCATGGCACATCCCGTAGCCGTGCAGCTTTTCCGAGCCTATCATTATGTTGTGCTCATTGATTCTACTTACAAGACAAACACCTATAAGAATCCACTGGTTGAGATTGTCGGTGTTATCTCGACCGGGAATTCGTTCCTAATTGGTTGTGCACTTGTTTCTACGGAGTCCGAGGATTCCTACACGTGGATTTTGAGGCGGTTGTCGGACATTCTTGCACCTGTCTTTGTTTCCCCTACCGTCTTCGTCACCGACCGGGAGTTGGGTTTGATCGCCGCTCTTAGGGAGGTGTTTCCTGGTTCTAGTCATTTATTGTGTCGGTGGCACGTGAACCGCGCCATCAATGCCAAAACCCTGAACATCTACAAGACCGAGTGGTATAGAGATCTTGTCTACTATAATCCAGAAGCGGGTTGGGTACGGGTTATTGATGCATTAACCGTGGAAGAGTATGAAAAAGCATTGGAGTCTTTTCGTGTAAAGTGGGGTCCCTTAGGGAGATATGTTTTGAGCACTTGGGCGATGCACAAGGAGAAGTTTGTGCGATGTTATACAAACAATGTACTACATTTCGGTAACACGTCTACTTCCCGTGTCGAGTCGGCTCATTCTCTACTTAAGTCATGGTTGAAAAGTGCAAATTTGACACTTGATAGTATGTGGTCGAAGATGAATGACATGCTTGATAGTCAACACTCGGAGATTAGAAAGTCACGTGAGGATTCAAGGAGTCGGCCTCGTATAACTAGTCGTTTGTTCTCATTGTTGCTAGGGGTCGTGTCGACGAAGGCAATAGGAATAATGGAGGAGGAGCTTCAGAGAGGGCTTGGTGTTGGTGTTGGGTTAGAGGAGGGATGTGGACATGTGCTTGAGACAACTCATGGCCTACCTTGTGCATGCAAATTGGTTTATTTGAGTAGGAGAGGTAGGAGGGTCCATGTTGATGATGTTCATGTTTTTTGGAAGACCTTGGTATTTGATAGTGTGGATCAAATGCCGAGAACCGATGATGATGAGTTTGATGGGTTAGTAGTGGAAGCTAGAAACAGTGACCCGGTTCGTCGTAGGTTGGTAGCCGAGAAGATGCGTGACGCCTTACATCCGGAGGACGAGGACGTTTTGCCACCTCCTATTGATGAGAACCCGAAAGGTCGTCCAAAAAAATCCACGACTAGGAACAAGTCGTCTTTCGAGCATAGTCAAAGGAAATAAATATGGGACACCTAGCACCGATGGATCTACTACTCGTACTCACTTATTTGGGGACTTTCCTCCAGGACCACCAAACGCTCCGTTAGAAAGAAACTACACCGTTGGCCTTTTCTCAACTTGGTCTAAACGATACGGGGTACCGGAGGTGCTTTGGGGCCAGTTCGATGGTTGGGGAGATGTCGGTGACGATGGTCACTGTGGTTACCGGGTTATATCACATGCCCAACGGGGGCAAGAGGGCGACTACCTTCAGATGAGGATGTGGTGTGCCCGAGAGATTATGAGCGACGACGTCTACAAGAACTTGTTCGGTACTCATCCATCCTCTACGACTGGTTTGACAGGCTTTGATAGTACATTGAGGCGTGCCGAGTTCTATCTTGAGATCTCATGTGGTCCGGAGCATTGGATGTGTGGCGACCACTTACTTGTATTTGAAACCACCTTCAACTGGACTATTTGTGTTATCGATCATTTCCGTCGCGACAATGGTGAGAAAATTTGGGTTAATAGTTGTGAGACAATTTTACCACTTAGGGCTTTGGTTCCAGGCCAAAAACCCTTTGGTGTTATGTGGATTGTAAACTAGCACAGTCATTGGATGCGGTTGCATTCAAAAGGGCCGCAAGAGGATGTTGCCATGCCACCACTAGCTCCCGCTTGGCGGACTTATAGACACGAAAGTGTCAGTTATCTCGATACTTTGTACCAGAGAAATATCAAGAACTGGAACGCTTGCATTGGATCCGCCACGGGAAGAAGTCGGAGAAGAAGAAATGAAAGCACCGATGAAGAAGTTGCACGGAAATTGAGCTTTGTTTAAGCACTTTATTAATATGTTCAAAATGTAATTGTATATTTGATGAATATTTATGTAATGTTTGTTTTTTTTAATCTAAATTTATTTTTGGTTAAATATAGTTGACGTTGACAATACTCGAATAAAGCTGACATACATTAATAAAGTACTCGAATAAAGCTGACATACATTAATAAAGTACTCGAATAAAGCTGACATACATTAATAAAGTACTCGAATAAAGCTGACATAAGTTAAAGTCTTAGAAATACATTACATATAAGAAACGATTAAAATACCCATGCTGCAAACGAAATCATCATCACCACATTTTTTCATTAAACACATGCAGTCGGTTTTAGTAAGACTAATCAGTGGAGTAATCTGTGGATGAATATTCCTTTGGCTTGACTAACTCCTCCTCCATGTAGCCGGTATAAATGTGGTATATAAAAATTGGCTCGGGCGGGCCATGGAATATCTGACCATCACCCTGGTAACCCTCCATAAGCTGATGTAGTGTCATGGATGGAATGATGGTTTCACATCTTTTGAAAAATTCAATCAACTCCGCCTCGATTCTCTTTAGTTCATCCCTTTTCAGAAGGACAGATTCTAAACAACAACATAAAATGGTAACAACTAATTTTTGCAATTTTTTTGAATGGAAAAATTAGACAATGGATTAAAAGTAACCATACCTTCTGTTACGTTCCTAGGGTGAATGGAAGGGTTGTTGAGACCGTAAATAGGTCCATGCATTAGTTGAAGCGAATATAGGGGAGGATTGTCACGACTAATGAAATTATTAAGTACATGATTATTCAAAACAATCATAAGGCGGTCGAATAGTAAGGGAAACTCGTTAACTATCTCGTTAATTTTATTTTGATAATAATTCACTAATTGAATGTTAGTCATCACCATGATTAAAGTGTAGTATAAGAGGAGTAATATATTTTAAGAGTAGAGAGAAGATAGTGAGTTGCGTGGAAATAAATTGTTGGGTAAAGGGTTTAAATAGACAAAATTTTAGGTTTTCATGTTGTGGCCAATACAACAATAATATAAATAAAAGTAAATAAATCAACAAACCAATAAAAACAAATAACTAATTAAATAAAAGATAAGTCAATACTACATAAAACCGAAGAAAACAAATACAATGCATAAATATCCGGTACTAGTTACCCTGATCATGGGTATCGTAGTACATGCTCATCTGACTAAACAAAATATCCAACTGCTGCTGCTGCATCTCCGGAGTAGGTAAACGATAGACTTCTGAGAACTGCCTACTAAGTGCAACGGCTACCTCTGGCTCAGCGTGGAAAGGTGGACGCATAAAATGAAGACGATCCGATAGTGGAAAATAGAATCGGTGAGAAATATCATCGTACCATCTCTCATAGTCTCGAGATACCTCGAAAGGCATCGTAGCTCGTCGAGACCGACTCTTGAAGTTCACCAAGGAAGTCTCGTGGCCCCACATCGTATCGGGCTCCCGACCAAACGCCACATTATAACCGTTCTTTGCTGGACGGTACTCGGTACATGGGATAGGCATAGGCATCGGGATAGTCTGAATGTACCCAAACTGGCGCATACAACGATCAGGCTGGTACGGCTCAACAATGGACTGATATCGAATATAGCCGGAATAACGAGAATATCTCGCAGAACTCGGCATACGCGTCCAATAAGGCGTCCATCTAACCTGCTCCCTGGTAAACCCGTCCAACCTAACACGCCACATCTGAAAATGGTCAATGTCGCCCTTAAACCGAGGAACGTGCCTCCAAGCATCCCCCCGTGGCCTGCCCTCCAAATAATCTCCCCCGTGTGGCCGACACTGGGGGAAGTACTCGTAAATCCATGCCTGCAATAAGGGCAGACACCCACTAACACCGCGAGCCTCCCGTCGCGATGCCATGCCTAGCTGCCGGTACAGATATGCCAAACCAGCGGCACCCCAAGCATACTCTCCAACCTGCTCCAGATCATCAAGTAAGGGTAACAACTGAGCTGACACCCTATCACCAGACTTGTCCACAAACAAAGTCTGTCCCAACAACAATATCAAATAAGCACGTAGGGAGTCCTGCTCAGTCCCTTCCTTGATATGAGCCCTCAAAGCTGACACCAACAAGCCACCACCCTTATATACCGGTGGTGCCACCTCTCCGGGAGGTTTGCCAAAAAAACCTGCCACGGCCCTCTTCAACCCCGCCTCCTCCCTCGAAGAACCGGCAACGGAGGTACCTCGAACAAACCCCCTCGTACCAGTAGGCCGGATCCCAAGAATCTCCTCCACATCGTGAAGCGTAATAGTGATCTCCCCGAAAGGCATATGAAAAGTGTTGGTATCCGGCTGCCACCTCTCTATGAAAGCGCTAAGAAGGTTCTCATCCAAAGCTGTCGTGCAGCACATCGTCCACCCAGTCAACCCAGTCAGCTGAAACCTCCTAACAACATCAACCGGCACCTCCATGCTCCCTAACCCATCCACATAACTCAGCCTCTCGTAACACTTAATAAAGGACCTAGCCTCCTCGGTCTCAATCCAACTACTATATGCCACATGCCCCCCCAAACTGCGTAACACCGATATGTTACGGGGCCCACCAGAAACTGGGTCTCTAAGGAGCCAATCACTATCGCTGCGCGGCTTCTTCCGCGGCTCCCTCTGCGAACCATCATCCAACCTAGAATAGCGACTAAAGGAGTCCCGAGCTAACCTCTGAGACAACGGTACCTCCAATCTCGATAAAGGTACGGACCGCTGAACAATATCCTCCTCGCCCTCAGACTCGGTGTCCACCAAACCCTCGTCAACAATATCATCTTCCGCTTCCTCGTGACCATGAACAATCTGAGGAACACTACCTCCTACCTCCTCCGACCTCTCCATGTCAGAAATACCGCTACTAACGGGATTAGCTCTACTACACCGAAAAACAATACGACGCTTTGAAGCCGTGACTCTACGGTTCACCGTACGATCTTCGGGAACCATAACGCTCTTTCCTCGATCACCCATCTGCATTACACAATTAAAACATTCAAATAAGCGTTAATAATATTCCAAAAACATATTAGCATCGAAAAAATTAAATTAATCAACTTAATTAACAAATTAAATTTTTTTTTTGGGGTAAACCATGGACGGACTTTTAATCAAAAAATTCAAACCATGGTAGGATTTAAATTCTGGAAATCCCACCATGGCTAGACAACTAGATCACACGTCCCACCATGGTGGGATGAAAATTCTGGAATTTCCACCATGGTGGGACGTGTGATCTGGTTGTCCAGCCATGGTGGATTTCCAGAAATTTAATCCCACCATGCATGGTAGGACAACCAAACCACACGTCCCACCATGGTGGAGCATGGGGGAAAATTTTTTTTCCCCCATGGTTGGACGTGTGATTTGGTTGTCCAACCATGGGGGAAAATTTTTTTTCCTCCAAATTTCATCATATCGGGATGAAAAACTCGAAAATAAAACCGATTAATTCTATCTTTATACATATTTCTCATACAAATTACTAACAACAAATTACAAACAACAAATTACTAACAACAAATTACAAACAACAAATTACTAACAACAAATTACTAACAACAAATTACTAACAACAAATTACTAACAAATTGATTTTACAACAAAACTAACAAGAACAAAAACAAACATATTATGAAATAATTAAAAACTAAGACAAAACAAATTACAACAACTAATTACAACAACAACCAAATAACTACAAGTTTAATTAATACAAAAACTAACAACAAACAAATTTAAACATAGTAAACACAAATACAAGAACAATATAAGTAGATCTACAAAAAAAAAAAAAAAAAAAAAAAGAGAAGAAATACATACCGGAGCAGGTGGACGGCGGTCGTGCGGCGGGAAGACGGCAAGGGGGGACGGCAGGGGGCGGGACGGCGGCAGTGGTGGCAGTGGTGGCGGTGGGCTTGGTGGGAGAGGATGAGTGTTTTAATTTAGTGGGTTTTGATGAATTTGGGAGATAATGTGTTTAGAGAGATAAAGGAAAAGGGCAAGTATCGTCTTTTTTATGAAAAACGTCGTCGATGTTTACTAAAACGTCGTCGATGTTTTACAATCCGGATATTATAACATGCTTTGAAAGATGCACTCTACAAAATATGAGTGTATAGTATTGCATCTTGATCTTGATGCCAACAACAGCTATCGACGAATTTATCTCAACCTTAGTATAACTTAAATTTTGATATGTGTTTGAACAAAAGTACGACAATAATATGTGACAATAAACCAACCATCATGAATTAATCATGAACACAATTTTGATATAGATAATATATACGAAATCGGTCTTGACATTCATCAAGTAGAATTCATTTTTAATCAAGAGATGGCAAAAATAAGGGTAAATCACAATAGAATTTCAACAAATTACATAATTGAAGTCAATAATTAATATTACGACTAAATACATATGTCCATAAATCAATTTAAGAAAAACGAATGAGTGGAACTTAAATCATGCTCCTCTCGAATACTTCGTAGTTATTACGTAGTACATTTTTAGATTTCTCAAACAACCTACACGATATGAAAAGTAAACACTACAAATAAATAAGCAAATCATTTTCATTATCACAATCATTTATTTACGTTTGAGTAAATATACTCCAATGAATGAGACGGAGGAATTGCATACTTGTACCCATGGGCGTAGCTACCTTGTAGCAAGGGGTAGCACTTGCTACCCCAAATCCAAAAAAATCGGTTTAAAAATTAAAATCCGCTATCCCAAAATAACCGAAACACTATGCAGCCAAATAAATATTAACATGCGCAATTAGCAGACATGAAATGTGAGTAGCACAACTGTTGTTATTGGCCCGATTTGTTTTGATACGTCAGGGGTTCGAGCCCTTTTTCAATCATTTTTATAGTTTTTTTCCCCCTAAACAACTATTCAATGCATTAAATGTTTTTAGAAGTTGATAATGACTTTAGTTTCGTGCCACTATTCCCCTTTTATTTGATCGATTGATTTACTTCAATTTAATTTTCATATTTTTTAACTACGGTATCTGTCGTTCATTTTCAGATGAATTAATGAGTTCATTGTTTCTGTTTCTATACTAATGAGTTTATTCTATAAATGAGCATTGCGTCTTGCGAATAATCTTTATTTTCAAATTTTTATAGAAATTTTCAAATGAGAAAGGGTTATTAAAATAAGGGGAGCAACTTTATTTTGTGCCCCACCTTTAAAACAAATTTAAATTTAAAATAGTAGCTAAATAATGAAGTAAGTTATAACAAGGAAATGAGAGCTTGTTACTTTGTTTGATTTGACGAAATATAATAAGATACTACGTAACATTCATTGGATTCACATTATGAATGTAATAGGGATTTATATTGCAAAATCATTTTGCAAATTACGATCTCTAATTTTGTAAGACACGATTATAGGACACAAATTTTTGCTACCCCAAATTTTAAATCCTAGCTCCGCCCGTGCTTGTACCTTATACGTCACCGAAGTTTTATACATTTTTCATCATCCAATATTAATATAAGGATGTAAATTACCTGGAAAACTAATATAGAAGGTCAATGAAGTAACGTTTTTGCATAGATAACACCATGCTTTCATCGACTTAAAAGGGTGATAAAAATGGAAAAAAGGATAGGCTCAAGTAGTAACTTACAACATAAAAACAAAGGAAGAACACGACATTGAACCCTGTAAAACACAACAAAATAAAGAATTTAGACTTATTTGACTAACAAAAATATGAAAACTAATAAAAAAAGAAACTATTAGCAAGATATCTACATATAAGTACATATAAAGGAAAATATTACTAAAGAGACAAAAGCAGAAAATTCAATAGACACAAAGTTTAATATATACTCTGTTATTAATAATATAACGGTTTTTAATATCACTTGTAATTTAAAGGAAAGAAAAGAGTTGAAAGTAGTTTACAAACTTACAATGAATGAAAAAAATGGAAAATAAAAGTGGAGTAAAGCCATAATAAAAACATCTTGAATGTGACATTATTGTTATTATTATTATAAAAGGATGCACGCATCTTTCATTAATGAAAAAAACAAAAGTTTACATGAAATTGTTGGGAAGCCGAGAGACAATCTGGACCCCCACCCCCTTAGCTACAGCAAAGCTAAGTATTATTATCTTTATTTTTATTTTTTTATAATTTAGAAGTCTTATGAAGGTTGTCACTTGGCAAGTCAAGAATACTCAAGGTTAACCTATTTATAGTATTGTATCTATAGATTTGTTATATTTTATACGTGACAATATTTTCTCTTTTCAATAATATTATAGATTTAAGTTATCTTCAAAAATCATTTGATTACGTACGTGGAAATCATTATTGAACTTAAATAGTGAATGAATATAAAATCTTATACTTTACTTTATAAAATATTATTAGGTTACACATTATTTTTTGTTTTAAGTTTAATTTGTATAACTTTTAATAAATAAATGAAGTACGAATTTTTAGTGGTACGATTTCTGGAAATTTAAGTTTAAAAATTAAAAAAACATATAACGTTTCTTTCCAAGATTTCACAATGTGAAAGTAAATTTTATAAATATTAGTATGAAGAACCTTAAATAATTCATTAACATGCTCTATTACAAATTAAAACTTCATTTAAAATGTCAATTTTAGGACAAAGTTGGAGTTTGGGGAAAAGCAAAAGATGGGATTAGAGCAGGGGCGGAGCCAGAATTGAAATACACATAGGGCTATATTTTAAAAATTGTAATATGATTAAAAAAATTTTAGTTCAAATTGTTATGTAGCCAATATTTGTAATTTCGGGGATAATGATACTCCCGTCAGTCTGATCTATTGGTAATATATTTTTGAATGGTTGTTCGACGCAACACTTTGACCGTATTTTTGTATTTATACATGAATTTTTTACCCTTTAAATATAATTTTACAAGACTTTTCCTAACAAATCTAAACAAATTGGTTTCCTTTTTCAAAGTTTTGTACGTTTTTCAACAGTTTTGGTCTAAAAACAATTGAGTTTAGCCTCTAAAAGGTAAATGTTACAATGGATTATCGAGAGTATTCTCTATTGAAACAATAAAAAACGATAGGAAAAATGCTTGAACCCAGAACCTCCATTTGATATCACCACCTTATATGATTAGTAACAACCAACTTTGCCATGTTCCTACCATGTTTATGTTGGAAAGTAAAAATTATTTGACCCAAAATCATGTAGGGCTATAGCCCATATAGCCTTCTACTTCCTTCCGCTCCTGGATTAGAGAGAGAAAGCCCTGACTTCTTCTCTCTAGGAATTCTAGGGTTTTGATAGCAAGATGGCAAGGAAAACCAATAATAAGAAAATCCCAAATTAAACACAAAAATAAAACTACTGCCAAAACAAGATTATCTTTTAGTAATTGTGACGATCTTCTCTTAGACATGGATGTTCCTGTTTCATCGAAAGCACGTATTCCTCAATCGGTGGAAGCAAGAAGTACGAAGAACATGAGTGAGATAGTGGGGATTCCAGTTCTTGATCTTGATTCCATTGCGGGAGAGGAAGTTCCTGCTGCTACAGAGCAAGGGGAATGCACTCAGGTTAAGGGTAAGTATCGTTCTCCTCCAATTAATGGTCAAACTCCGTCAATTGCTAAGCCTAAAGAACTTATACAATTATTGTGTGAGGATGTGCAACCTGAAATAGAGTACTGGTCAACTACAGTTATTTGTTATGTCTTGGGGGGGGCAATCCTCCTTGGGAAATCCTTTCTGGGTTTGTGAAGAGGATATGGGGGATGTATAAGTATGATAAAATTGCTCTTTTACCTAATGGTGCTTTCCTAGTTCACTTCCCTACATTAGAATGTGAGAATTTTGTCTTGCAACAGGGTTTTCCGATGTTTGATAATAAACCACTTGTGGTTAAACCATGGTCTGAAAATTGTAATCTAGCTAAGGAAAAAGTGAAATTTGATCCCATATGGATTCGTCTTAATGGACTAGCCTTCAAATTCTGGGGTTAGTCCATTCTGGAGAAATTCTCTACATTAATAGGCAAATATTTGAGATGTGATGGGGCCACAGTGGACAAAACCAAGCTTGGTTATGCTTGGATTCTGGTTGAGGTTAATGTGGGTTAAGATTTTCCTGAAGAATTGTATTTCAAGGATGAAAAAGGTAATGAAGTTTGTGTCTTAGTGGAGTATGAATGGAAACCCGTCATTTGCCAACTGTGCAATGGCATAGGACATGATCAAGAGGTTCGCAGGAAAAAACCTATTGCCAAAGCCCAAGTGCATGTGAAGGAATGGAGACCAATTGTCAAACTTGTACTGTGACAACCCTCGCTAAAGCATAAAGATAAACAAATAACATGCAGCGGAAATTAGAGAACTTTTAAAATTTTTCAACACATGTTTCACAAAGATTATCAAAAGATAAAATCCAACATAAACAAAAGAAGTAGTAGTGTCGATGAGGTCGACAATTCACTACAAGGGAGACAATGGTCCCAAAATAAGATATAAACAACTCTGAAAGTATAAGAGTATAAGCGGTAATAGGTAATCATCGTGAAACGACGCTTGCTAGCTCATACTAGTCTCAACCCCAAGTAGCACTGACCTGTACCTGTACATTCATGAATCATGAATGCCACAGTCACTAGGGAGTAACTTCGGGTTCTCCCAGCCATATCACAAGTAAACATACACAAACGACACTTAAACATGTAGAATCTTATATACAAGTGAATCATGTGAAGTACCACCATACATTTCAAGATAATGTGATATAAGCATGTGAAATTCCAAACGATAAGCACCATGTTATGAACCAACTCAGGATGACACCCTTAGACAACTATATACACACTAGGGCTTACATCTCACCGTTAGTGGCATACACTTGATAAGGTAGAGACTCAACATATAAACCAATTCAAGGCATCCAACGGTCACAAGTAATCAAACATATACTCTCACGGTCAATGACACGCACTACCACCACTGTAAAGTATATTGATCGAATACGAAAGAGGGGGGGGGGGGGGGGGGAATTGAGTATTACAAATTAACCCCACTTTTTCGAATGTTATGATATGTAATTAATTATTTGATTTTATTGATCAAAATCAACTAATTAATTAATCAAAGTAATATGCAAGTAACAAAATAACAAAAAGTAAAGCCACTTTCATCTTCAAGATCCGAGTCTTGTTTTTCGCTAGAGTCAGCTTGTAAAGCCACTTTCTTACTATTGCTATCGTTTGCCTCATCCTCATCAAGAGTAATCTCGTGAGCCATTAGGGTTCCGAGTAGCTCTTGATAGGATATGTCAGATAGATCCTTACATTCCTCAATTACCGTCACCTTAGGTCTCCATCGTCTAGACAAACTTTTAAGGATCTTTCTAACAATCTCCTCGGAGTCAAAAGTTTTTCCAAGATTTTTCAATTCATTAATGATACCAGAGAAGCGAGTGGACATGCTATCAAGCAATTCATTTTGCTCCATAGAAAACAATTCGTATTTTCGCATTAACAATGCAATACGTTGCTTTTTGACAACAGTTGTTCCCTCATATGCAACTCTAAATCATCCCATATTTCCTTGGCAGATGAACTAGATGAGAATCGATCAAACTCGGTAGCAATCATGCCGTTTTGTAAGAGACTTATTACTTTTGAGTTTTTCTCAGCTTTCTTATAATCCGCCTCAACATAGTCCTCTTCTTTTTTTTCGGTGAAAGTGCCAGTAATAGATCCAAGTATAATAAATATTAGGGACATTCTTAATGATTAGACAGCACTCCCAATCATTATCCTTTATGTAATGGGTCATCATATTTTTCCACTATAGTTCTTCCAATTGAATTCGAGACACTTTAAGTGTTTGGAATCCATTAAAATAAAATTAAATGCAGCAGAAAGTAGATAAACAAAAAGGGTAAAAGGATCAGACTCCTTGTTGTAAGACAATCAAGAGCACGAAGCTCTGATACCAATTGTAGAGTCTATTGATCGAATACGAAAGAGGGGGGGGGGTAAATTGAGTATTAAAAACTAGCCCCACTTTTTCGACTTTTATGACATGTAATTAAATATTTGATTTTTATTGATTAAAATCAACTAATTAACTAATCAAAGTAATATGCAAGTAACGAAATAACGAAAAGTAAAGAGAGACTCATGCGATTTTTGAAGTGGTTCAGTTTCACAAGTCGAAACCTACGTCCACTATTCTCGATTAATAATCTTTAGTACTTTTCTACGGATTACAAAAACTATCAACCCACTCGTATAATCAACTATGATTATAACTCAAGATGAGTATCGCTAAATACTCTATACTACCTTACGTTAATAAGAAAGTACAATATAACTCACAAAGATTCTCGTTAAAGAATAAGTAAGATTATGTGATGTACTATTATCCAATAACGTATTTCACGCGAGCGATTGATAATAATTGATACACGATTTTTTCAGAAAAACAAAGAATAAAAATAATAAATATTTTGCTCAAAGTTTGTTTAAAATCAATTTGTAAAATTCTCTCAATTGTATGTAAAGTCGTTATGAATGATTAAGATGGAAGGAGTATTTATAGTAGAAGCATAGGAGATATAAAATCCAAAACCCTAGCTTTTTTTTTTTTTGAAATATATCTATCTTCAATGTCTCAAAATATTGTAGTACAAATATTATTAGAATCCTAGGTTGATGCACACAAGGAAACGTGCCATAGAGGCCGATTTCCTCATCATCACGCAACCCTAGGTGTTTGCCTATGAGCATGCAACCATAGGAGGCACAAACCCTAGGTTTCACAAAACCCTAGGTGGCACAACCACTAGGTGGGCTTATTAGGTTAACAACAAATTGAGATAGAATGTATTAGAAACCCTAGGTAGCATGACTACTAATAAGTTGTATTACTAACCAATAGAATCTCACAAATACATTATCTATTAAAACTTTTGATAAATATAAAATACTCTTTTCTCTTTTTGAAAACATTTAAAAGATTTATTTCCAAAATCATGCATCAACTTTAATATCCAAAGTTATAGGTTAAAGCTATAACTTTGAACTTAGTATGGAAAGTTATAAGTGAGTCATAACTTTACTTACATAAAAATCACTCTAATGAATTAGTTACCGAATGACGACCTATACTATCTAATATTCACAAAGATCTTCAGTATAAGGATCATCTCTGCACCTTGATCACAAAGACCCTTCATCTTGAGTCTTGTGTTATTTGAAGTAGATCTTGCTTGAATTGTTTCTTCAATGTTATTATCAGAATAACTATAACTTTGCATACAAACTTCCAAAGTTATACCTCAAGCTTCTATAACTTTGTCTCACAGAAATCTTCAAAGTTATGCCTTAAGCTCCTATAACTGTGATCTCCTTTCTTTTAATTGTTGTTAGCTATGATAAGACTAAAGCACACAATTACATGCATATGATATATCAATTAAAGCACATTATCAAGTAAATAATGTCATTATCAAAACTATAAAAATAGGTCCAACAACCATGTACATAGCAAGTATGATCAAAACACGTCCACGGGATAAACAATTCCCTAAACCATACACGATAAACATTTAGTATACAAAAGAAGCACTTCCTCCCGGTAGGACAACGATAATAATACGGTACTAGTCTAAACCTTGCCAGACTCTCGGAATAAACGTGTTCCGATTCGAAATGCGATAAACATTTCGCATCCAACACAAAGACGTCGAGTACCCCAAATTCGGCAAAACCACACGAAAGAGGCGGAAAGAGCACAAGAATCATAGACAAGCAAGTACGCTACATGCAGTGACACCACCTCGCAAGGATACGACATTTGACGGCCGGGTCGATCAACGCATTGCGTTCGCCTCCCAACAACGTTGTCATATCCCCACTAACAAATGCATACAAGTATCAAGGATACACCCCCTCGCTCCGACATTCCAGTCTAACGATCAAGAAGGTATAGCCGAGAAATGAGAGTTCAAATCACTCAACGAGTAGTGCTCAAATCATAACATAAGGTAAAACCGACTCAAGAGGGGACATACTAAACACCGTCACAAATCATGTGATATAAACATGTGAGATATTATATATTCTAAACAAGAATATTTAATGTCATTATGTAAGTTTATAAGATAAACAAACCATACAAATTATTACATGTAAAGGCAAGTGGAAAAGAAATTAGAAAAAGGACACATGGGGTCCCAGCCGGTCAGGTGAACCGCCTGCTGGGTGGCCGGCTGGCACCACGACAACATCAAACAACCATGACAACTTATATGGACTCCCAGCCGGTGGGTGTGACCGGTGGCCGGCTACCCGGTTAAAGGTCACAGGTCAATCTGAAAAAGTGAAGAAAAGGGGAAGAGGGGGAGTCCCAGCTGGTGGGACCGGCTGCCGGGTGGCCGGCTGGGACACGCAGTCTAACAAAATATCGACCAAAACTTACAGGGGTGCCCAGCCGGTTAGGGGGACCGGGGGCCGGTCGGGCCGCCTGGGACTTACGCTTCACCAAAATCACCAAATTTGTCCAATTTAACTGCAGGGGCTCCCAATCGGTTGGGGTGACCGGCGGCCGGTGGGCCGGCTGGGACAACACGCCCAAAAAACAACATTCAACAACAACCATTACTCCAAATCCTTTGATACCCATTTAATCCAAACAACATTTATCATCAACAAACCACATTCAATGCATCATAATCATCACCAATCATTGGCTAAGATCAATTAAGGCAAACAAAGGCACATTTATTGCTCAACTCAAGTTCAAACATGATAAGTAAACATAATTAATAATATAAATGTAACTTAGCATAAGATTAGTGAAGGATAAGCATATGAAATGAAATACATATGAATGACAACTAACACATATCCATATGAAATTAAGGGAACGAATTCATCTTTCACTAAATAAAAACTACAATTAACACTTAAAACACATATTGATATCGAGTAACCCTTCACCGTTACCTTTGTGCGTCTTCACTCGTCTTCTAGATCTTCCTCCACTAAGTAGTAGTCCTTGTCGGGATATTGAAGGTCTCCTCCTACAAAATTCGACATAAAAGATGAACAATTTTATCTTGGAAAAATATAGAGAAATGAAAGTGAGCAAGATAAGACTTTTATTACCTTAATAGAAAGAGAATAAGAAAAGAAGAATTACTAGCCAAAAATTAATGAATTTGAGTAAGAATTGAGTGAAATATGGTAGGATTTGTGTGGAAAGGTTTTAGAGTTCAACAATCAAGCTAGAGAGAGGTTAGGGTTTTATGTTTTTGAGAGGATGAAGATGGTGAATAGTATGTTGAAAGTTTGAGTGTAAAAATGTGAGTATGAGTTAGTCTTTTAGGTGGGTTGAAGGGATTCATAGGCCCAAAATTGCAACGTAATGCCTACTCACACGAAATTCCGAGTAGAGTCCGATTAGGGACTCGGATTAGCTAGATTAGACATGGAAAGCTAAGTTCTAATCTAAATCTAAAATTAAGCTAACTAATATTAATATAATATTATCAAATTATGACGGCTAAGATTACGGGTGTTACATGTACAACACCATTGGAAACATCTAAACCTTTTGGGGGGATTACTAGACATGATTCCATTATGTTGAGGCCTGCTACTAGTGTTCTCTCCCCAGCCTTGACACCAGTAACTATGGTCACTCAATGCATCAGACATGAGTTTCATACTGGGACTATGCATGAGGGGACTAAGGATAGATCTTATGTTGATATGCTTACCAATACTGCTAAGCATTTGAATGGGGGACAGGACAATCCACTTGGGTTTAATAATGGATAATATGGGTAGTTGCAATGTTAGAGGTATGAATAAAATGTTAGGTTCAATAACCTCTTCATAAGACTCTTCTTATGATAAACTAATTAACTATTTAATTAGTTCTCTAGATCTAGTGCATGCAAAATATTAAAACAAAGTAGAGAAGGAAAAAAATGTTCCTCACATTGCTTTTGATCAAAATGGGCACAAGAATAGGTCACCTTTCTATTCTTGTTCTTGAGCTAAATAGATAAGGGATGAACTTCCTTAAGCTCCAAGAGTAGAAGCACTCCTTTTGGTTGCACCTAGACTATCCAAAAATAACCAACGAATACTAACTGACCGCGATTCTGGCTTCACAGCCAGAACCCACCTCTAGAACAGACGCATGGGCTGATGCGCCTGTTATGGGTTTGATTATATAAATACTAAATATGTATATATACACCTTATAAAATATTAGCATGGTTCTTAGCAAGTTATTTTCTCATAGAAAACAATAAAAATTCATTGTCTACTTAGCTTGTAATCCACTTTCAATATATAGCCTAATATATAAAGGCATGGCTATCAAAAACCGTTAACCAAAGTGAAAGTCCTAGACCTCTAATTAGACTCCTCTAATTAGTTCATTAAATTACTTTAAATTAATGATTTAGGATCTAGTTATCATGCATGCAAATATAAAAGCATAAATATAAAGATAAGATGAAATTTCCTTACAAGGAAATTTTCGGCAAATATGGGGCACAATAAGAACTCCTTCTTATTGTTCTTGAGCATGTATTTAGTGGATGATCCTCCATAAAATAACCTCCAAAGTTGAAGGTCTCCTTCTTGTTGCACCCAAGATTAAACCCAAATAATCTAAACTTATTATTAACTAGATAATAAGTGAAGATAAATACTACTAATATTATTGTATTACTACTCTAGTAATACTTAGAGAATATTAGTATTTAGGAGAGTTGTAGAGAGAAGAAGTTTTAGTAAGAAGCATGACAAAAACAAGTGAATGAATTGGTGAAGAAAAATGAGCAACCAAAATGCTCTTTAAAGAGCATTTGGCCGGTTCATCACAAGCCCCAAAAGGGTGATTTTTTCTTCTTATTTAATTCACATGCAAATAGGTTGAGTGTGGGTTAGAAATTTATAATGATCATGTGTCATAACATATCATTATTAAATGGTGGAGTGTGGAATTGGTAGAGTAAAATCACTAATGATTTTCTCTACTCAAAACCGGTCCACTTGAGTCCATAATGGACCATTTTGATTTTTGATATTTGTCTCACAAATACTTATTAATCATATGCTTAATTATCTTGTATAATTAAGTGTTAATTTGATCTTGTAACAATTATATGAATCAAATTATATACTTAACTTTTAAGTAATATTTTACCATTATATCAATATATAATAGATCCCACAATGCCCAGTTAATTTATTTTACAACTCCTTGTAAATATAATTAACTAATTACCTCTACCTCAAAATATATGCATAACCTCAACTAATTTAATGAATTAACGATTAATCATTAAATTACATCTTATTTAATCGTATTAAAATAAGACGTAAAATTTATTCAGTCAGTTATCGTCTAATTGACTAATAAACTTAAGTGGAATGAGTTCCTAACTCAATTTCCAATAAATAACTCTCGTAACTAAAACGTACATATCAAATATATGTAATGCTCTAATTAAACTGTATCGTATACAAATAATTAGTATTCTATTTGGGTCTCATCCTATAGGTGTGACCTAAAGGGATCAGTTGATTACCGCCGTCATACGGCAATAACGTCAAACTCTAGTGCAGCAGGAGCTCACCCAAGGGGTCTTGATGATCAAACCACATACAAGACAAGCTTGACCCCTCAGATGGAAGCTCGAGTTACAAGGTCTAAACAACAAGCTATGACAAGTCAAGAGCAAGCCAAGCCAAGCCACCCCAATGAAGAAGACAGTCCAGGGTTCAATAGCCCATGCCCACCCCCAACACATCCCACATTTCCCACACAAAACAGAAACAGAACCATTCAGGCCCAGACAGACCAGTTAACAAACCCTGCATCTAGGAGGTACACCAGAGCATCCCAACCACCCCCACCATGGCCTACCATCAAGCCAACCCACTAAGCTACAAGTTTGTCCAGGACAAATCCTTTTGAAGTCTAGTAAAACCCATGAAACAGACACCCCAAGTTAGAGTCCAGCAAACCCATTAAAAACAGAGAAAGTACAAGTTTATGGTTTCCTTTTGTTTAAGTCAACTTGTCCTCGTCCAAGGCAGGTCTTATCTATGTTCTAAATAGAGTAGGGAGTCCCAAGGAGCAGCAACACATCCAGGCAAAGCAACAAGGCAACAAGAACAACACATTTCCATTTCAGGAAAACTCCAAAACTGCTTTATTTGCTTTTTGTTCAGTCTGTTTTTTGTGTCTTGTGTCTGTTCTTTATAGTTGTTGAGCTCGTCCTATTATGAGGCTCTTAATTAGTGTCAGTAGTAGTAGTTTGAATCCTAAGTTGGCCCTTGGCTGATCTGTGCATCCAATGGCTCACAAGTTATCAGCCCCTCTATATAAAGAGGTCTTGTATGTTTGTTTGAGTAGACTTTGATGAATGAATGAACTTTGAGAAATCCCTCAAAACTATCAAACTTGTGCTAAGAGCTGTAGGTTGAAGCAAGCCTGATACATCTTCAAGGTGTTTGATCAGTGCCTTGTATTGTGAGTCAAGTTATATCTGTGCATTGCTGTGATTAACTTACTTGCTGTTGAGTCTAGTCTAGGGTGTTTGTGCTTTGCTGTAACACTTGAAAACTGTCTCTAAACTAGTCTTTGAGTCCTTTCCTCTTGTGCCTTGCTGTAGAGGATTGTCTCCAAGACATATCCCTTGTATCTTTCAGCTAAAATAACTCACAATCCCTAGAACAACACCCCTTGTTACTTGATATTGTATTCAGTTTGAGTCAAGCTAATCAAGTCACTTAAAACTTGTGAACCTTAGTAGTTTACACTCCAAATTGGTATCAGAGCTTAGGTTGAGAGTTTTAGTGAGTTCATTTTCCCTAACTACATTCAAAAACACAAAAATAGCCCAATGAGTGAAGAAAGACTAGCAGGAGTAGAAGCAAGGATGGAGGATCTGGCTGGGATTGTAACCACCCTAACCAGAACCTTGGACCAGGGTATAGGCAACCATTTGCTTGCTGGAGGAAGAGGTAGAGGTCGTGGAAGAGGCCAAGGAGGAGGCAGAGGAAGGCCACCTGATGATGAAGAGTATCCAGACTCAGATGACTCAACAAGAAGCAGAGCTTCCATCCACAGGAACACAGACAAGCATCTTAAGGTAGATATCCCTGAGTTTTCTGGGAGTCTTAATCCTGATGACTTGTTAGAATGGCTTAGAGAAGTAGAAAGGATCTTTGAGTACAAGGGATACAATGATTCCAAGTCTCTTAAAGTAGCCATCCTTAAACTGAAAGGGTATGCTTCCCTTTGGTATGAGACTATGAAAGGGTTAAGGGCTAGGGAGGGTAAGGAACCCATCAAGTCTTGGACTAAACTGAAAAAGAAACTGTTAGACAAAATTGTTGCTAAGGATTACACCCAGGATCTGTTTATCAAGTTATCTAAGTTGAAACAAGGAGACAAACCTGTTGAATCTTATCTGAGGGAGTTTGAACAACTCACCTTACCATGTGATATAAATGAGAAACCTGAGCAAAGGATTGCTAGGTACTTAGAGGGCCTAGATAAGAACATTGCTAACAAGGTTAGGATGCAACCTCTGTGGTCATTTGATGATGTTGTCAACCTATCTCTGAGAATTGAGAAGATAGGGAAGCCTAAGCCTGCTACACCAAAACCTGTTAGGCCTTTTCAAACCAGACCTTATAGTGGGTTTAGATCAATGGATACCCCTAAGACAGCACCCCCACCTACCTTAGACAAGGGTAAGGGCATCGTGGGTCAAAAGCCAAGCACTTCATTGACTGAGAACAGAATTAGGTGCTTCCAATGTCAAGGCTATGGACATTTCAGGAAGGATTGCCCTTCTAAGAAGACCTTAACCATAATGGAAGTTGAGGCTTGGGAGAAAGAGGGTCGAGTTGAGTATGAGAGAGGGATGAGCCTGAGGTTGAAGAAGTGGTGAGTGAGGAAGAAGAGTCTAGTCAGGAGGCAATAGTGGCACTCCCTGACACTGGCCACAGCTTAGTCCTATGGAGAGTAATGCATTCACAACAGATACCTTTGGAAGAGGATCAAAGGTCCCTCATTTTCAGGAGCAGATGTACCATACAAGGGAGGGTTTGTAACCTTATCATAGATGGAGGTAGTTGTACCAATGTGGCTTCTGTTACTATGGTTGATAAGCTGAAGTTGAGCACTCAAGATCACCCTCACCCCTATAAGTTGAGATGGCTGAGTAAGGGAGCAGAGGTTAATGTGGATAAGCAATGCATGGTCCCTTTCTCCATTGGCAGTGTGTACAAGGATGAAGTATTGTGTGATGTGGTTCCAATGGATGCCTGTCACTTGCTATTAGGAAGGCCATGGGAGTTTGATAAAAGCTCCATACACCAAGGAAGAAGCAATACCTATTCTTTCAAGCCTGGGAGCAGGAAGGTGACATTAGCCCCCTTGCCACCACACCAGAAGAGCTATGGAAGTCCAAGTATGGCTGAGGATTTTAGTGGAGTTGTATTTCTATCTGAGTCAGCAATGGTCAAAGAGGGTAGTGAGGAGCAACCTATAGTAATGCTGCTATCAAAAGAAGTTCAGGAAGAGGAGTCTAAGGTGATCCCTGCAGATGTTAAGCCCCTCATTGATCAGTTCAAGGAAGTGTTTCCAGAGGAACTTCCTGATGGCTAACCCCCTTTGAGAGGGATTGAACACCAAATAGACCTTGTGCCAGGGTCTGTACTACCTAATAGACCAGCCTACAGATGTGATCCTAAGGCTACACAAGAGCTGCAAAAGCAAGTTGGAGAGTTGATGAGTAAAGGGTTTGTAAGGGAGTCATTAAGCCCTTGTGCTGTGCCTGCATTGTTGGTTTCTAAGAAGGATGGGACTTGGAGGATGTGCATAGATAGCAGGGCTATCAACAACATCACAGTCAAGTATAGGTTCCCTATACCTAGGCTTGATGACATGTTGGATGAGCTAAGTGGCTCAAGGTTCTTTTCTAAGATTGACTTGAGGCAAGGGTACCATCAATTGAGGATCAGAGAAGGAGATGAGTGGAAGACAGCCTTCAAAACAAAGCATGGCCTTTATGAGTGGCTTGTCATGCCCTTTGGCCTATCAAATGCCCCAAGTACCTTCATGAGATTGATGACAGAAGTGCTTAGGCCTTGCCTAGGGAGATTTGTGGTGGTATACTTTGATGATATCCTCATCTACAGCAAGAGCCAGGATGATCATTTGAGGCATCTTGAGGCTGTGTTTGAAATACTTAAGGAGAGCAAGCTCTTTGGGAAGCTTGAGAAGTGCCCCTTCATGACTGAGGAAGTCAAGTTTCTAGGATATGTGGTATCTGGTAGAGGCATTTCAGTTGATCAAGACAAGATCATGGCAGTCCAGTCTTGGCCTATCCCTAGGAGTATTACAGAAGTAAGGGGATTCCATGGCTTAGCATCCTTCTACAGAAGATTTATTAAGACTTTAGCACCATTGCAGCACCTCTCACTGAGTGCATGAAGAAGGGAGAGTTCACTTGGACTGAGAATGCTTTACAGGCTTTCAAACACATGAAGAAGCTCTTGTGCAGTGCACCTATCCTAAGATTGCCAAACTTTGATTGCCTATTTGAGGTTGAATGTGATGCCAGTGGAGTGGGAATTGGAGCTGTCCTCATCCAAGAGAAGAAACCTGTAGCCTACTTTAGTGAAAAGCTAAGTGGTGCCAAGCTAAACTATTCTACATATGATAAAGAGTTCTATGCTCTTTTCAGAGCTCTAAGGCATTGGAGTCATTACCTGAAGCCCAAACCTTTTGTCTTACACTCTGATCATGAGGCATTGAAGTACATAGGAGGCCAGCATAAGCTCAGTCACAGACATGCTAAGTGGGTGGAGTTCCTTCAGTCATTCACCTTTTCTAGCAAGTACAAAGATGGCAAACAAAATGTGGTGGCTGATGCATTGTCTAGGAGGTACACTCTGCTATCAACTATGGAGCAAAGGGTTCTTGGCTTTGAGTTTATGAAGGACATGTATCAAGAAGCTCCAGACTTTGCAGAAGATTGGTTAGCACAGAAAGAGGGAACAAGAACCATTGACTCACCATACACTTTGCAAAATGGATTCTTGTTTAAAGGAAACAAGTTGTGTGTCCCCAGAGGATCTTATAGGAACCTAGTGATCAAGGAGGTACATGGGAGTGGCCTTGGAGGACACTTTGGGGTTCAGAAAACTGTGGACATACTACAAGATCAATTCCATTGGCCTAAGATGATGTGAGAAGTTCAAATAGTGCTCAGAAGGTGTGGAGTTTGTCAAAAGGCCAAGAGTTCTTTCCAAGCAGGACCTTACACTCCCCTACCAGTCCCATGTAGACCTTGGGAGGATGTTAGTATGGACTTCATAATGGCATTGCCTAGGACAGCAAGAGGAAAGGATTCTATCATGGTGGTTGTGGATAGATTCAGTAAGATGGCACATTTCATTGCATGCAAGACGACTGAGGATGCTGTGAGTGTAGCAGAGCTATACCTTGATGAGGTGGTGAGGTTACATGGAGTTCCAAGGACCATTGTGTCTGACAGAGACACAAAGTTTATGCGCCATTTCTGGAGGACATTGTGGAAACTGCTTAACACTAGGTTATTGTTTAGTACCTCCCATCACCCTCAAACTGATGGCCAAACTGAGGTGACTAACAAGACCTTGGGAAGAATCTTGAGGTGTATAGTCAGCAAATCTCTCAAGTATTGGGACTTGAAGTTGGCTCAAGCAGAGTTCTCTTTCAATAGAGCTCCATCAGCAGCCACAGGCCACTCCCCCTTTGAAGTGGTCTATGGTACTAACCCCTTAATGCCTTTGAGTTTGTCTAATGTGTGCAGGTCAGAGTTCCACTATGATGCCAAGAAGAGGGTGGAACAAATGCTAAAACTCCATGAATCAGTCAGAAAGCAAATTGAGAGAGCCAATGATCTATACAAAAAGAATGCCAAGGTTCCTAAGACCAAGAAAGACTTTGCACCAGGAGACCTAGTATGGATCAATCTAAGGAAAGAGAGGTTCCCCTCCAAGAGAAAGAACAAACTAGAGCCCAGGGCAGATGGTCCTTTTCAAGTCACAGAGAAGATAGGTCCCAATGCCTACAAAATTGATCTACCAGGAGAGTATGCAGTCCATGGAACATTCAATGTGGGAGATCTTAGTCCCTTCTATGAAGACTCTGAGGGGGAGGAAGACACAGGCTTGAGGTCAATCCCTTTTCAACCTGGGGAGGCTGCAGTAGGAGCTCACCCAAAGGGTCTTGATGATCAAACCACATACAAGACAAGCTTGACCCCTCAGATGGAAGCTCGAGTTACAAGGTCTAAACAACAAGCTATGACAAGTCAAGAGCAAGCCAAGCCAAGCCACCCCAATGAAGAAGACATTCCAGGGTTCAATAGCCCATGCCCACCCCCAACACAACCCACATTTCCCACACAAAACAGAAACAGAACCACTCAGGC
>JAIUZE010069995.1:0-80921 GCA_022085475.1 Heliosperma pusillum | reverse complement strand
TCCTACGACGCAGCCTGCGTCCTTCACGGGACTCAAGGACGAACAAAAATCAACATGTTATCAACAACACAAACCTCATTTATCATTACAAATCATCAATTCTCATATCAACTAACAACTAACAACATCCATCCACAACAATACAAGTCATAAGCTTACTAACCATAATCTACATACGGTTTCTATCCTAGAAATCACATAAAACACGTAAATGATATCGAGTAACCCTTCACCGTTACCTTTTCGCGTCTTTAAACGGTTACTAAGCTTTCCTAATCTCCACCTACATAATATTAGATAATAAAAGATGAATATCATTCACCTTGAGAAAGACGGATAATTTAAAAAGCGAGAAAGACGGTAATTTTATTACCAATACGGATAGAGGAAGATAAGGGGAAGATTAAGACGAACTTACGAGAATTCTATCGAGGAACGAAGGAGATACGTCGATTCTAAGATCAAAATCCAAGAGGGAAATTGGGTTTTTCTTGGAGAGGAAGGAATGTTGTGTTTGTGATTTGTGTTGAATGAAATTAGGTTAAGGAGGGAGTGTTATGTATAGGAAAAAGTCAAAGACTGTTTCAAAGTCGAGAAAGTCAAACCCGACTAAAAAGTTAAGAAAAGTTAAAGACAACTCAAAAGTCAAGAAAATTCAAAGACGACTTAAAATTTAAGAAAAGTCGAAGAAAAGTCAAACTCGTCTTAAAAGTCAAGAAAAGTCAAACTCGTCTTAAAAGTCAAGAAAAGTCAAACTCGTCTTAAGACGGGATTTTAATGAAATCTCGCAGAAATTCCAAATACGAACTCGGAAATTCAAAATTCGACTCGAAACATAAAAAGCTAATTTAAAACTTAAAATTGCTGACAAGGCTTCGTAAAATATTTCTACTAGAAAAATAGGGTACATTTCCGGGTGTTACACAAATGACCAGACATATGTTTGAAAGAAAGAAATAGGAGTGAAATGATTCACCTAAAAGAAAATGAACAAGTGTGCTCGTTTGGCGGCCACATCGTCTTCTATCTTGAATAGCAAACCTGACAAGGATTAGGAAATCCTAGATGAAGTTAGTTAAGAAACTGACGAGATTTTCCTTTATTATTCTTATCGAATTTTAAATGCAAACGCAGATGTCCTTCTATTTACATATAAAATATGACGGGCTGAATCCTGTGAAGGATTGCGTACGTATTGAACATAGAAAAAGGTAGCTTATGTTTTGTACTTGTCGACATGAGGATATCTAAATGTCAAAATGCGAGGATATCTAAATGTCGACATGAGGATAATTTTAACTAGCCAGGGGTCGCTTTTATTTCGTGTCGCACGAGCGGCAAGTGGGTTACGCGAGGCGTGTTTGTGTTTTTGTTTTGTTTTTGCCTGGGAAATTGAATGAGTTTTGCCCTCTTTACTGTAACAAGCTCTGTAACACCCGCAAATGTACCCTATTTTTATAGTAAAAATATTTTACGGATACTTTTCAGCGAAATTTAGTTTTAGTTTAGAATTAAATTTTCCGTGTCGAATTTAGAATTTCCGAGTCCGTATTTGGATTTTACGTGAGATTTCAAGAGAATTTCGTCTTAAGACTTCTTTGACTTTTCTTGACTTAGCTTCCATTTATTATCCGTCTTAGAATCGTCATAACTCCTTCATTTCTCGCTCAAATTCACGTAAGTTCGTCTTATTCCTTCCCTCTCATCTTCCTCTATCCGTATTGGTAATAAAATTACCGTCTTTCTCGCTTTTCAATTTATCCGTCTTTCTCAAAGGTGAATTATATTCATCTTTTGTCGTCTTTGTTTAGGTGGAGACTTTCTAGAACCCGACAAAGATTACTATCTAGTGGAGGAAGGCTTAGAAATCATTTAAAGACGCATAAAGGTAACGGTGAAGGGTTACTCGATATCATTTACGTGTTTTACGTGTTTTCTATGTTAGGAATCGTATTTAAAATATGACTAGTAAGCTTAGAAATTGTGTTGATGATGATACTTGTTGTTTGTTGAGAATTGATATGAGAATTGATGATTTATGATAATAGTTGATGATGGTTGAGTTTAGAACAAAATGGAGATGTGTTGACCCAAGTCACGGTCGTGAAACTCATGTCACGAGCGTGAAATGAGTGGCTGACCAAATATCCTTGCGTAACAGACAGTTTCACGAGCGTGAAATACAAGTAATGGTCGTGACGACTGTAGTTTCACTGCATTGACCCCTTTTCGTACAATGATCATATTTCCTTCATTACTTGCTTGTTTTGGGCTTGTGACATCTCGTTGGAACCGTAAGAGGATAAGATATCACCTCCATTTGGAAGTTCTGCAGTTGCATGTCTAGAACTCTAGTTATGACCGTTTGAAGTGGGCCCTTGTTTTAGTTGGTTTCCAAACAACAATGTTTTGGAGAGGGGATCTATGATTCCTATTTATTATGCTTCTTAAACTTGGTCTAATGCTTATGTATCATGTATTGATTCATTTTTATCATAGTTACATTTATATAATGCCTTATTATCATGCTTGGTGACGGTTTTTCATATATCCCACTTTGAGTCGGTTTTTACAAATGTTACGGTTTGAGCACTATTTTGTTATGTGCTTTAAACTCTCATTCCCTTGGCTACCTCCACGTTCGTCAGGCTGGAATGTCGGAAAGGGGAGGTATCCTTACTGCATAATTGCATGTGTTAGTGGGCATACGACGACGTTGTTGGGAGGCGAACGCTTTGCGTTGATCGACCCGGCCGTCAAATGTTGTATACTTGCGAGGTGGTGTCATTTAGCGTACCGCTTGTTATGAGGCTTGTGCTCTTTTCCGCCTCTTTCGTGAAGGTTGACCGAATTTGGGGTACTCGACGTCTTTGTATGATCGAGTCTTGGATGTGGAACGTCTTACCACATGTCGAATCGGAACATGTCTTATTACGAGAGTCTGGCCAGATTTAGACTAGGACCGTATTATTATCGTCGTCCTACCAGGAGGAAATTAGTCTAGATATACGAAATGTAGCATCGTGTATGCGTTCAGGGAAATATCTTATCCAGTGGATGCCTTTTAATCATACTTGCCATGTACACGGTGCTAGTGCGTTTCATTTACCGTGAGAGATGTTGTCATTGTGTCGGTGTGTTTGGATGGATGATTACATGAATGACTATATGATTGATCAATGAATGACTTGGCATGGTTTGTTTGTCGAGTCGCAATCTTATCAAACTTATACCGCTAACGGTGAGTTGTAAGCCCTAGTGAGTGTATTCGGTTGCCTAAGAGTGTTTTCCCCGAGTCTTTGTGTAATATGATGGATTCGGATTTGTATTCCATATGCTCTTATCATTATATATAGAATTGCCTATCTATCCTTATCGCATTTCACATGTATATCTATATATGCATGCTTCTACTTTTGTATTTCTTTTTATGTACGTTTAATGTGATATGGCTGGGAGAACCCGGAGTTACTCCCCACTGACTGTGGCATTCATATTTTTCATGGATGAACAGGTTGCTTGATTGGTTTGCTTTTTGCTTGTGGTATTTTGGGTTCAGGTGTGAGCTAGCGGGCGTTGTCCCTGGATGAAACACTTGTAGACGTTCATTAGCTAGATGCTAAATAACTTTGTCTTTTGTTGACACTTTGAGAGACTACGTCTCTTGTAGTATTTTGTATTTGGTTTGTAATATTTGACACTCCTCGTATTTTCTATCTTGCATGTATAAAGGTTTTTAAAATACCGTATTTCCTCTAATTAAATCACATGCTTGTTTGTTTTATTTCCGCATTCGCGAGGGTTGTCACAGTTGGTATCAGAGCCTAAACGCTCCCGACGCACACACGTGAACCCTAAACTTAAATTACTTGACCTTGAAATAATAAATGAGAGATGGGTAGACTTAAGGACCTAAGGTGGTAGTCTTTGGTGTACCTGATGTTTGTTAGATTCTAACTTGTTTGTTGATTGTGTTGAGTGATGTTTTGTTTGTTTGTATCTACAGTCTTAAGGTGGATCATGTGTTACCTAGAAGAAGTATCCTCTACCGAAGATTGAAGATTGACAAGCCTAATTGAAGTGTATTTCTTCCTCATCGATGTTTTCTCTCTTCCTTAATGTATCATGCTCTCTTCCTTCTATCTTAGTGCTTCTTCATAATCTAACTTCTTTTCCCCTTGGAAATTACTCTTGTTACTTTCCTCCTCCTTATCAATTTGTACCCTCTATTTCCTTATGTGACCTTTTGTGGACACCATACCCTTTTGTTTGTGGCATATTGTACTTCTTCGGAAGAATTTTGGACTTTGTGGAATGTTAGTGTTGATTAGAATGAAATTGGGATTTGAGAAAAATTTGTGTAGACCTAAGTTCACCCTTGTGGTGAGAGTTGGGATCCTTGAGGAAAGTATGGTAAGATATGTTTGATGATTTTAGTGTATGAATGCTTGTCATGACTTGTGTGTAAGTAGTTCATGTAAGGTTGAATGAGTTGGCTAGGACTTCTTAACTCATTAATAATTTAATCTTTTGGACTTAAAAGTTTAGTATTGTTTTGAAGACCATGCTTATGATATGTCTAATTGGTGTAAATAAGAAGTTTTGAATGATATCTTGAGGTGCGAAATACTTTTGAGGTTAAGTGACTTCTTGTGATTTTCTAGTGTGTACCTTTGGGTATATGCTTGGTGGAAAAATACTTGGCTATAGTTCTTGGTTTTAAAGATATGATCGTATCTTATGGTATCGGAGACTCGTTTGAAGTAATAAGGTTTCGTTGTAAGTTGAACCATATTACTTGACGATTATATATATGAGCGAGATTCGATGATGTGAGCTATGATGGAAATACCTTGGGACGTTAATGATGATGTTTGACTTGATGTTGTACTTTGTTCATAATGAACTCGTGGGCTATATGAGTTGAAAATGACCGAGTATAAGGGAGTATTTGTTAGTCCTTCAGTTAAAGAAACCATTGAGGTTGTGTTGAATATTTGAGCTAAAGGAATGTTACTATGCTTGAGTTGCAATTCCGCATTTGGGAATCCGTGTGATATGAAAGGATGGATGAATTGGGTTGTAGTCGATTTGTCGAATTCAGGTGTACCTTACTCTGATGATTGTATGTGGTACGATGGTCCCTTGTAAGAGACCTTTGTAGAGGAATAATTAAGATGTTTTAGTATCGCCCTGAGTCTGAAAGGAGAAATTTTTTGGATTAAACCTTAAACCTTTACTCTTTCCATTCATTTCATTTCCATTCTTGAATGTTTTTGTCAAGATTGATCTTTAAGAAATCACAAGCTCGTACCTTCTTTCTCATTTGGATATCTTCATACCTCTACTATCTTCTTTGTCTTTTGCTTATGACCTCGTTATTTTCAACCGTTCCTCTCTTGTAATCTCGTGCCTGATTATTCTCGTGTTCTCCTTGAGATTCCTTATCGATTCCTAACTCGTTGCTGCTTCATCTTTTCTCTAGTGGATTGGATATTCCGTTTGTAAGGCTCAGAGAATAAGTGTGATGTAATTTTGGATTCTTTAGCTAGAATATGTGTCTTTAGATTGAGCAAATTTCATGTTGTATTTCATCATGGGAAATAGGACTCAAGCTCTAGGATGAATCCTAATAGTGATATTGTATCCTCTCTTAGTGGTTTTAGATTTGGAGCTTGGTATTGTAGTGTTATTTTGAGAATTGAGGGGATCATGAAAATAGTTCCTTGATGTTGGGTATTATAGCGGTTGCTTGGGATATCATTTGGGAATTAGATGTCTCTAATTGGTGGATTCTAAAAGAGACTTTGCTTTAGGGTAAGTAAGCCGGTAACCAAAGTTTAAGGAGTTTTGTCATAAATGAAAATCGATTCATTTTGAGTTTTAGATGAACTAGATGATTTGAATGGTTGTCTGATTGCCAAGTGATTGGTCAATTGTGGTTTGGAATTAGTAATTCTCTTTTATTCTTAAGGAATCATAGTTTGAGATTGAGAAATGTTCGTTGCAAGCTTTGGATAGTGAGCGCTCAGTTGTTATGGGTTATAGAGTTAGAATGGTGAACTCGTTTATCTTGAGTATTAGTAACCACCATAGTTTGCTAATGTGACTATTTGTATTTGAGGCTTCGAGCATAGTAGTGATCAAATTAAGGATGTTATGGCGTATTAAAGAATTATTATAATCGATAATGGATCGTGGATTTTTCCTTGTCGTGAGATATGGGATAAGCCTTGTTGGATATTAGATAATTATGTTTTGTTGCGTGGATTGTGTTTTGACTTTCGAGGATGAGAAAGTTCATTGTAAATTTAGGATATTGAGTTTGAATTAAATTGGATTAAAGGATTTTCATGGTAAGTCTCCTTCTACTTGAGGTTGTTAGCGATCATGCTACCCTAGATATAAATATTTTGTTGGTGGTTTCTAGTAAGAGTTTTGATGAAACTAAGAAGATAAGAGTACGTAATGAATCCTACATGTGGGTTGTTAGTTGTGGAGTCTACCGTGCCGATGGACTTTAGTGGATACTAAATGGATCTGAATAATTAGGTTATTGGCTTGAAATCTCGTGATTATGGAATATTTTTGTAGGATTTCTGATGATTGAAAATGATGAGTTGCAAATTGGGTAAATTGCATTCTCTTGAGGATTTGGTTTATTAGTAGAGTTAGTGATGTCGAACTCTTGTAGATCTTCTTGCCGACTTTATCTTGATCTTCCTATCCCAAAGAGTTCGATTTGTTTCGTTTCTGCGTGTTTTGTATATATTTTGTTACCTGAATTGTGTGTGAATTGTGCGAGTCACTCTATGTACGTGTAATGTCCTGTTATTTGATTTTATCTTTGATAAAACCTTCAAATTTCCATATATATTTCTAGTTTAACGTTTCAAAGAAGTCTAAAGATGGTTTGTGTACCCTCTTTTTTGGAGAAAATAGATTTCTTTCCCTTTTATATTTGGATTTTGTGTTTGGTTGGATGTTTGGACTTGTTATTGGAGACGTCTGGTGACTAGTCCTGCACTTACTAACACTTGTTTGATTTTCGATTTCACTATTTCGACTTTGATATGATCTGGATAATTAGAGTTCTCGTTCGCGACGGGCACTCTTGAGATCCGTAAGTAAAGTTTCACACTTATGAAAATTCTCCTTAAACCATTTTCGAGAAGAACCTCGTTTCATAAATCTTTCCCTTGTAAAAGTTTTCTTGTTAATTCTTAAAACAAATTCTTGTCCTTGATACTTTTGTTTTCTACTCTCAAGTTTCGAGGACGAAACTTTTTAAAAGGTGGGCTGATTGTAACACCCGCAAATGTACCCTATTTTTATAGTAAAAATATTTTACGGATACTTTTCAGCGAAATTTAGTTTTAGTTTAGAATTAAATTTTCCGTGTCGAATTTAGAATTTCCGAGTCCGTATTTGGATTTTATGGAGATTTCAAGAGAATCCCGTCTTAAGACGTCTTTGACTTTACTTGACTTTTTTTTCCACTTACTCCTTCCTTACTCCCTCATAATCTAATTCACTCACACAACTCAAACCTTCTTCCGCACAAAGAAAACCCCAAAACCTAGCTTCCATTTATTATCCGTCTTAGAATCGTCATAACTCCTTCATTTCTCGCTCAAATTCACGTAAGTTCGTCTTATTCCTTCCCTCTCATCTTCCTCTATCCGTATTGTTAATAAAATTAACGTCTTTCTCGCTTTTCAATTTATCCGTCTTTCTCAAAGGTGAATTATATTCATCTTTTGTCGTCTTTGTTTAGGTGGAGAATTTCTAGACCCCGACAAAGATTACTATCTAGTGGAGGAAGGCTTAGAAATCATTTAAAGACGCATAAAGGTAACGGTGAAGGGTTACTCGATATCATTTACGTGTTTTACGTGTTTTTTATGTTAGGAATCGTATTTAAAATATGACTAGTAAGCTTAGAAATTGTGTTGATGATGATACTTGTTGTTTGTTGAGAATTGATATGAGAATTGATGATTTATGATAATAGTTGATGATGGTTGAGTTTAGAACAAAATGGAGATGTGTTGACCCAAGTCACGGTCGTGAAACTCATGTCACGAGCGTGAAATGAGTGGCTGACCAAATACCCTTGCGTAACAGACAGTTTCACGAGCGTGAAATACAAGTCATGGTCGTGACGACTGTAGTTTCACTACATTGACCCCTTTTCGTACAATGATCATATTTCCTTCATTACTTGCTTGTTTTGGGCTTGTGACATCTCGTTGGAACCGTAAGAGGATAAGATATCACCTCCATTTGGAAGTTCTGCAGTTGCATGTCTAGAACTCTAGTTATGACCGTTTGAAGTGGGCCCTTGTTTTAGTTGGTTTCCAAACAACAATGTTTTGGAGAGGGGATCTATGTTTCCTATTTATTATGCTTCTTAAACTTGGTCTAATACTTATGTATCATGTATTGATTCATTTTTATCATAGTTACATTTATATAATGCCTTATTATCATGCTTGGTGACGGTTTTTCATATATCCCACTTTGAGTCGGTTTTTACAAATGTTACGGTTTGAGCACTATTTTGTTATGTGCTTTAAACTCTCATTCCCTTGGCTACCTCCACGTTCGTCAGGCTGGAATGTTGGAAAGGGGAGGTATCCTTACTGCATAATTGCATGTGTTAGTGGGCATATGACGACGTTGTTGGGAGGCAAACGCTTTGCGTTGATCGACCCGGCCGTCAAATGTTGTATACTTGCGAGGTGGTGTCATTTAGCGTACCGCTTGTTATGAGGCTTGTGCTCTTTTACGCCTCTTTCGTGAAGGTTGACCGAATTTGGGGTACTCGACGTCTTTGTATGATCGAGTCTTGGATGTGGAACGTCTTACCACATGTCGAATCGGAACATGTCTTATTCCGAGAGTCTGGCCAGATTTTGACTAGGACCGTATTATTATCGTCGTCCTACCAGGAGGAAATTAGTCTAGATATACGAAATGTAGCATCGTGTATGCGTTCAGGGAAATATCTTATCCAGTGGATGCCTTTTAATCATACTTGCCATGTACACGGTGCTAGTGCGTTTCATTTACCGTGAGAGATGTTGTCATTGTGTCGGTGTGTTTGGATGGATGATTACATGAATGACTATATGATTGATCATTGAATGACTTGGCATGGTTTGTTTGTCGAGTCGCAATCTTATCAAACTTATACCGCTAACGGTGAGTTGTAAGCCCTAGTGAGTGTATTCGGTTGCCTAAGAGTGTTTTCCCCGAGTCTTTGTGTAATATGATGGATTCGCATTTGTATTCCATATGCTCTTATCATTATATATAGAATTGCCTATCTATCCTTATCGCATTTCACATGTATATCTATATATGCATGCTTCTACTTTTGTATTTCTTTTTATGTACGTTTAATGTGATATGGCTGGGAGAACCCGGAGTTACTCCCCACTGACTGTGGCATTCATATTTTTCATGGATGAACAGGTTGCTTGATTGGTTTGCTTTTTGCTTGTGGTATTTTGGGTTCAGGTGTGAGCTAGCGGGCGTTGTCCCTGGATGAAACACTTGTAGACGTTCATTAGCTAGATGCTAAATAACTTTGTCTTTTGTTGACACTTTGAGAGACTACGTCTCTTGTAGTATTTTGTATTTGGTTTGTAATATTTGACACTCCTCGTATTTTCTATCTTGCATGTATAAAGGTTTTTAAAATACCGTATTTCCTCTAATTAAATCACATGCTTGTTTGTTTTATTTCCGCATTCGCGAGGGTTGTCACAGTTGGTATCAGAGCCTAAACGCTCCCGACGCACACACGTGAACCCTAAACTTAAATTACTTGACCTTGAAATAATAAATGAGAGATGGGTAGACTTAAGGACCTAAGGTGGTAGTCTTTGGTGTACCTGATGTTTGTTAGATTCTAACTTGTTTGTTGATTGTGTTGAGTGATGTTTTGTTTGTTTGTATCTACAGTCTTAAGGTGGATCATGTGTTACCTAGAAGAAGTATCCTCTACCGAAGATTGAAGATTGACAAGCCTAATTGAAGTGTATTTCTTCCTCATCGATGTTTTCTCTCTTCCTTAATGTATCATGCTCTCTTCCTTCTATCTAAGTGCTTCTTCATAATCTAACTTCTTTTCCCCTTGGAAATTACTCTTGTTACTTTCCTCCTCCTTATCAATTTGTACCCTCTATTTCCTTATGTGACCTTTTGTGGACACCATACCCTTTTGTTTGTGGCATATTGTACTTCTTCGGAAGAATTTTGGACTTTGTGGAATGTTAGTGTTGATTAGAATGAAATTGGGATTTGAGAAAAATTTGTGTAGACCTAAGTTCACCCTTGTGGTGAGAGTTGGGATCCTTGAGGAAAGTATGGTAAGATATGTTAGATGATTTTAGTGTATGAATGCTTGTCATGACTTGTGTGTAAGTAGTTCATGTAAGGTTGAATGAGTTGGCTAGGACTTCTTAACTCATTAATAATTTAATCTTTTGGACTTAAAAGTTTAGTATTGTTTTGAAGACCATGCTTATGATATGTCTAATTGGTGTAAATAAGAAGTTTTGAATGATATCTTGAGGTGCGAAATACTTTTGAGGTTAAGTGACTTCTTGTGATTTTCTAGTGTGTACCTTTGGGTATATGCTTGGTGGAAAAATACTTGGCTATAGTTCTTGGTTTTAAAGATATGATCGTATCTTATGGTATCGGAGACTCGTTTGAAGTAATAAGGTTTCGTTGTAAGTTGAACCATATTACTTGACGATTATATATATGAGCGAGATTCGATGATGTGAGCTATGATGGAAATACCTTGGGACGTTAATGATGATGTTTGACTTGATGTTGTACTTTGTTCATAATGAACTCGTGGGCTATATGAGTTGAAAATGACCGAGTATAAGGGAGTATTTGTTAGTCCTTCAGTTAAAGAAACCATTGAGGTTGTGTTGAATATTTGAGCTAAAGGAATGTTACTATGCTTGAGTTGCAATTCCGCATTTGGGAATCCGTGTGATATGAAAGGATGGATGAATTGGGTTGTAGTCGATTTGTCGAATTCAGGTGTACCTTACTCTGATGATTGTATGTGGTACGATGGTCCCTTGTAAGAGACCTTTGTAGAGGAATAATTAAGATGTTTTAGTATCGCCCTGAGTCTGAAAGGAGAAATTTTTTGGATTAAACCTTAAACCTTTACTCTTTCCATTCATTTCATTTCCATTCTTGAATGTTTTTGTCAAGATTGATCTTTAAGAAATCACAAGCTCGTACCTTCTTTCTCATTTGGATATCTTCATACCTCTACTATCTTCTTTGTCTTTTGCTTATGACCTCGTTATTTTCAACCGTTCCTCTCTTGTAATCTCGTGCCTGATTATTCTCGTGTTCTCCTTGAGATTCCTTATCGATTCCTAACTCGTTGCTGCTTCATCTTTTCTCTAGTGGATTGGATATTCCGTTTGTAAGGCTCAGAGAATAAGTGTGATGTAATTTTGGATTCTTTAGCTAGAATATGTGTCTTTAGATTGAGCAAATTTCATGTTGTATTTCATCATGGGAAATAGGACTCAAGCTCTAGGATGAATCCTAATAGTGATATTGTATCCTCTCTTAGTGGTTTTAGATTTGGAGCTTGGTATTGTAGTGTTATTTTGAGAATTGAGGGGATCATGAAAATAGTTCCTTGATGTTGGGTATTATAGCGGTTGCTTGGGATATCATTTGGGAATTAGATGTCTCTAATTGGTGGATTCTAAAAGAGACTTTGTTTTAGGGTAAGTAAGCCGGTAACCAAAGTTTAAGGAGTTTTGTCATAAATGAAAATCGATTCATTTTGAGTTTTAGATGAACTAGATGATTTGAATGGTTGTCTGATTGCCAAGTGATTGGTCAATTGTGGTTTGGAATTAGTAATTCTCTTTTATTCTTAAGGAATCATAGTTTGAGATTGAGAAATGTTCGTTGCAAGCTTTGGATAGTGAGCGCTCAGTTGTTATGGGTTATAGAGTTAGAATGGTGAACTCGTTTATCTTGAGTATTAGTAACCACCATAGTTTGCTAATGTGACTATTTGTATTTGAGGCTTCGAGCATAGTAGTGATCAAATTAAGGATGTTATGGCGTATTAAAGAATTATTATAATCGATAATGGATCGTGGATTTTTCCTTGTCGTGAGATATGGGATAAGCCTTGTTGGATATTAGATAATTATGTTTTGTTGCGTGGATTGTGTTTTGACTTTCGAGGATGAGAAAGTTCATTGTAAATTTAGGATATTGAGTTTGAATTAAATTGGATTAAAGGATTTTCATGGTAAGTCTCCTTCTACTTGAGGTTGTTAGCGATCATGCTACCCTAGATATAAATATTTTGTTGGTGGTTTCTAGTAAGAGTTTTGATGAAACTAAGAAGATAAGAGTACGTAATGAATCCTACATGTGGGTTGTTAGTTGTGGAGTCTACCGTGCCGATGGACTTTAGTGGATACTAAATGGATCTGAATAATTAGGTTATTGGCTTGAAATCTCGTGATTATGGAATATTTTTGTAGGATTTCTGATGATTGAAAATGATGAGTTGCAAATTGGGTAAATTGCATTCTCTTGAGGATTTGGTTTATTAGTAGATTTAGTAATGTCGAATTCTTGTAGATCTTCCTGCCGACTTTATCTTGATCTTCTTATCCCAAAGAGTTCAATTTGTTTCGTTTTTGCGTGTTTTGTATATATTTTGTTACCCTGAATTGTGTGTGAATTGTGCGAGTCGCTCTATGTACGTGTAATGTCTTGTTATTTGATTTTATCTTTGATAAAACTTTCAAATTTCCATATTATATTTCTAATTTAACGTTTCAAAGAAGTCTAAAGATGGTTTTTGTAGCTCCTTTTTGGAGAAAATAGATTTCTTTCCGTTTTATATTTGGATTTTGTGTTTGGTTGGATGTTTGGACTTGTTATTGGAGACGTCTGGTGACTAGTCCTGCACTTACTAACACTTGTTTGATTTTCGATTTCACTATTTCGACTTTGATATGATCTGGATAATTAGAGTTCTCGTTCGCGACGGGCACTCTTGAGATCCGTAAGTAAAGTTTCACACTTATGAAAATTCTCCTTAAACCGTTTTCGAGAAGAACCTCGTTTCGTAAATCTTTCCCTTGTAAAAGTTTTCTTGTTAATTCTTAAAACAAATTCTTGTCCTTGATACTTTTGTTTTCTACTCTCAAGTTTCGAGGACGAAACTTTTTAAAAGGTGGGCTGATTGTAACACCCGCAAATGTACCCTATTTTTATAGTAAAAATATTTTACGGATACTTTTCAGCGAAATTTAGTTTTAGTTTAGAATTAAATTTTCCGTGTCGAATTTAGAATTTCCGAGTCCGTATTTGGATTTTAAGGAGATTTCAAGAGAATCCCGTCTTAAGACGTCTTTGACTTTACTTGACTTTTTTTTCCACTTACTCCTTCTTACTCCCTCATAATCTAATTCACTCACACAACTCAAACCTTCTTCCGCACAAAGAAAACACCAAAACCTAGCTTCCATTTATTATCCGTCTTAGAATCGTCATAACTCCTTCATTTCTCGCTCAAATTCACGTAAGTTCGTCTTATTCCTTCCCTCTCATCTTCCTCTATCCGTATTATAATAAAATTAACGTCTTTCTCGCTTTTCAATTTATCCGTCTTTCTCAAAGGTGAATTATATTCATCTTTTGTCGCCTTTGTTTAGGTGGAGAATTTCTAGACCCCGACAAAGATTACTATCTAGTGGAGGAAGGCGTAGAAATCGTTTAAAGACGCATAAAGGTAACCGTGAAGGGTTACTCGATATCATTTACGTGTTTTACGTGTTTTCCATGTTAGGAATAGTATTTAGAATATGACTAGTAAGCTTAGAAATTGTGTTGATGATGATACTTGTTGTTTGTTGAGAATTGATATGAGAATTGATGATTTATGATAATAGTTGATGATGGTTGAGTTTAGAACAAAATGGAGATGTCTTGACCTAAGTCTCGTGAAACTCATGTCACGAGCGTGAAATGAGTGGCTGACCAAATACCCTTGCGTAACAGACAGTTTCACGAGCGTGAAATACAAGTCACGGTCGTGACGACTGCAGTTTCACTCCACTGACCCCATTTCGTAAAATGATCATATCTCCTTTGTTACTTGTTTGTTTTGGGCTTGTGACATCCCGTTGGAACCATAAGAGGATAAGCTATCACCTCCATTTGGAATTTATGTATTTGCATGTATAGAACTCTAGTTATGACTGTTTTAAGTGGACCCTTGTTTTAGTTGGTTTCCAAACAACGTTGTTTTGGAGAGGGGATCTATGTTTCCTATTTATTATGCTTCTTAAACTTGGTCTAATGCTTATGTATCATGTATTGATTCATGTTTATCATAGTTACATTTAAATAATGCCCTATTATCTTGCTTGGTGACGGTTTTTCATATATCCCACTTTGAGTCGGTTTTTACAAATGTTACGGTTTGAGCACTATTTTGTCATGTGCTTTGTACTCTCATTCCCTTGGCTACCTCCACGTTCATAAGGCTGGAATGTCGGAACGGGGATGTATCCTTACTGCTTAAATGCATGTGATAGTGGGCATATGACGACGTTGTTGGGAGGCGAACGCTTTGCGTTAATCGACCCGGCTGTCAAATGTTGTATACTTGCGAGGTGGTGTCATTTGCATGTAGCGTATCGCTTGTTATGACGCTTGTGCTCTTTTCTGCCTCTTTCGTGAAGGTTGACAGAATTTGGGGTACTCGACGTCTTTGTATGATCGAGTCTTGGATGTGGAACGTCTTACCACATGTCGAATCAGAACATGTCTTATTCCGAGAGTCTGGCCAGATTTAGACTAGGACCGTATTAATATCGTCGTCCTACCAGGAGGAAATTAGTCTACATATACGAAATGTAGCATCGTGTATGAGTTTAGGGAAAGGTCTTATCCCGTGGATGCCTTTTAATCATACTTGCCATGTACACGGTGCTAGTGCGTTTCATTTACCGTGAGAGATGTCGTCATTGTGTCGGTGTGTTTGGATGGATGATTACATGAGTGATTATATGATTGATCATTGAATGACTTGGCATGGTTTGTTTGTCGAGTCTCAATCTTATCAAACTTATACCGGTAACGGTGAGATTTGAGCCCTAGTAAGTGTATTTGGTTGCCTAAGATTGTTTTCCCCGAGTCTTTGTATAATATGATGGATTCGGATTTGTATTCCATATGCTCTTATCATTATATATAGAATTGCCTATCTATCCTTATCGCATTTCACATGTATATCTATATATGCATGCTTATACTTTTGTATTTCCTTTTATGTACGTTTAATGTGATATGGCTCGGAGAACCCGGAGTTACTCCCCACTGACTGTGGCGTTCATTTTTTTCATGGATGAACAGGTTGCTTGATTGGTTAGCTTTTTGCTTGTGGTATTTTGGGTTCGGGTGTGAGCTAGCGGCCGTTGTCCCTGGATGAAACACCTCTAGACGTTCATTAGCTAGATGCTAAATAACTTTGTCTTTTGTTGACACTTTGAGAGACTACGTCTCTTGTAGTATTTTTTATTTGGTTTGTAATATTTGACACTCCTCGTATTTTCTATCTTGCATGTATAAAGGTTTTTAAAATACCGTATTTCCGCTAATTAATTCACATGCTTGTCTGTTTTATTTCCGCATTCGCGAGGGTTGTCACAAGCTCGGCATATTACGCAATACTTATATTATAGAAACAAAAAACTTTTGTGATCGTATAAGCTTAGTGTACATGCATCGAATTCTTAGATGCTAAACAAGGGTGAATAAAAATGGAATGGAGTCGAAGGTTCTAATGGTGTTAGAAGACACTAGAGATATGTGTATCTCTGTCACTCACCTAAATAAATGAAAGGATCGTCTCAAAAGGCATGGAGACACGGTAACTGCAAATTGATTCATCTGAAATATGTGAAAAGATGTGTGATACACGGGTTTCGCGATCCTTTCTAAATTGTGATACACGGGATAACACAGATGGAGAAACGAGGGACAAGCGTGAAAACACGCATTTCTGGAGTCACCAACAACGTTTGTGGGAAGTTGGAACCATTCGGATACTTTATGTTATGTCAAGACACAAAGTAATGACATGAACACTAAGAACTCGTTACCCTTAGCATTCCATGTCTAGAATGGCTCTCGTGGATGGCAATGAACACGAATGTTCACAGAGATCTGGAGAAAGGGTGAGGGTACGTTTTAGTAAGTCCTTTAATCGAACACCTATTACCGCCCGACTCGATAGCGTCCTCTACTAATGATTAGGGAAACTCTTCTGTACTTGATATTTATTCGGTTAAATGCATGCAATGCAACATCCACGTATTATTCCTCGCATGTGAATTAAACTATGCCGGTGAACATTTAGTTTAGCAATCAATTATGTCGAAATAGGAATTAGATTGATTACATGTGAAAGGCAAACAAATCATACAATAGAATTAGAATTGATTTACATGATCTATGTCGGAAATATCTCAAAAATAAATGTTTAAAGAAAAAAAAAGAATTAGAAAATCTAAAGACGGATGAACATTGATATTACAGTTAATAGTCGATTAATTAGTAATTAACATACGTCGAAACGATAATGGAATTTCAGAGACAAAATCTAATCCAGAACAGGCTCAACAGGTGATGCGTCCTCTAGAAGAGGCCAGCAACCCATGTGTATGTTCTTGAGTTGAATATTGGTTATTAGGGATCTAAGTCAAGGATTAACATACCTAAATAAAAGACTATGATAAAAGACGACTTATTATACAAAGAAAAGACAAATTAAAAGAAGTTTTGAAAAGGTTTTAACATGCTTCCGACATGAATCTTACGTTAGATGAAATAAATAAAATACGAATAAAAGACGGGATTTAACACCCTCAGACTTACATGTTTACGAAACGAGATGTGAAATAAAGTTAACGTTTTAGCGACAGCTCGACTCGAATGTAAAGAAAGTGCCCTTATTAGAGGAATGATTGATTTAGATTGAATATTCTTGAGTTGGTCAAATTGGTTGGTCAATGCAATAACGTGATGGGAATCCATAAGGATCTTAGCTTACGTGGTCAATTGATCAAGTACGTAGTTGTCAAAATGCTTAAAGCAAGGTCTAGAATGCAAAGAGAGAGAAAGAAGGGGCGGAACACTCGCGTGCCTTGAAAGTGAGCACGAACCTCTCCTTATATAAGGACAAAATCCAGAGAGTTTTGGAATAACTCGAACACGGAAAGAAATCTAGAAAATATTCCGGAAACAGAAAAAACGAGACGGGGAAGAGGCTCATCAGGCGTTGCGACTCTTGGAAGAGGCGCAGCTCCTGCTGCGTCATTTCCCAAGCAGTTTCTTACCTTGAAAGAAAGATCTCCGCGTTTATTTTATGCAATTGCGGTAGATTTCGAATAGTCTTCAATAAAATACTGTTATGTTTAACCAAAAACGATAGGTTTTGAAATATTTAAAAGATCCGGAATATTTCCGAGCGTTCAGACACGGTTTTAAAAGACAGTTTATAGAAAATGAAGCGGTTTTTGACCCGGACTACAAAATGAATCTAATGACTGTCAAAACGACCGTATCGGTACATAGTTGATGATCAAGGGGTAGACACATGTGTTTGAGCTATCACTTGACGATACACTTTATGAATTGTCATAAATCGTTATGCGTATCAAACATGCGGCCCAATCATCATTGGGTGGTGGGCGGAAGGTGTAGATTTGAGGTATCTATAAGATGACTACTTGGTGGATTTTGCTTTGTTTGTAATGTTTGACTGGAGAGAGATTTTGATTTATGACATTCTGAATTTGTATTGATTGAATGGAATTTTTTTTGTTGTCTCGGGAATTTGAAAATATTTGAGACTTTTGATTTGAAGTCACTGGATTGCTTTTTATTTGAAGTCGTTGGACTGTTTTTGATTTAAAGTAGTTGGACTGTTTTTGATTTGAAGTCGTTGGACTGTTTTTGATTTGAAATTGTTGGACTGTTTGTTGATAGTTTTATGCACAATTGCAGTAAAAATTTTATTTGACCCTCGGGTGAGCTAGTTTGTTAAAACCCATGGCAAGGGTATTGAATTATTTGGCATAGTATGCAATTTGTCTTTATGTGGTAGTCATATGAAATATAGGAATTGACGAATCAGGTAGAAAAATGGAGTCTCCAAACCTAGAGGTCACCTAGAGACACTACGATCAAGGAATTTTCACACCACAAGATATGGAAAAGGTGGTAAAAGCACGCCCTCGTTAAGGCTTATTCTAAGAGGTCGAGTGATCTACACTAAAGAGATATGACCAAAAGTATTTTGAGTCTATTTTATTAGTTAAGGGTAAAAAGTAGAATAAGTGACTAATAAAAATTACATGCGCTCTTTTTCTTTTTCTGCTTTTGGCAATTCAAAGAGGACTAGAATGGTCATATTTTTTAAAAAATGCTAATATAGTGAAGACGAATAGCCCCTCGTCCTCAATCCTTGTTCCTAGCACAATTAAGTCTTTGAAAGTCTTTATGGTTTGGTATCTCAGGTGGGTTGCATAAATAGATTTCAAATTGTCCACGAACGTTTCCAAAAGAGTAGCTTCATGTGGACGTTCAACAAGTTGTGTGCTAGTCTTTGTCCACCTACTTAGGAAGTCGGTCAAACCTTCTTTCTCTTTTTGGGTAAGAACCTCTAGAATACGCATATTGACTTGAATTTCATCATTGTCTGCGTATTGCTTGGCGAACTTAATTTCGGCATCATCCTAGGTTGCAATTTTCCTGTGCTCTAGAGAGTAGAACCAGTGCTTAGGAATGGTGTCGAGAGATGAAGGAAAGATCCTTAGGAACATCTCAGGTTTGATGCCTTTAATAGACATGTAATCTTTTAAAGCACGAATATGATTCAAAGGGTCTCGTGTTGAAGTTGGTTGGCAATTGAGTATTCACCGCTTCATATTTACAATTATTCTCACTGTACATGTCATCCCCCTTGAGGTACAATAGGTTCTCCTCCAAGTATTGGAGTCGTTTTTCAGTTTCAGTAATAATTGGTGGGGTGTTGACTTCTGGTTGTCCCATGATGGGTGGAATGTTGTCATGTACATTAGGGTCAAGAATGTCTGCAAGAGGCAGCCTAGTTTCTACGGCAAAAAATTCGGCCATCAAAAGACATTGAGGCGAGCATAAACCTGACGACTTGTTTGGAGACGGATGAGCGCATCTAGGACTAGATTATTACCATTTTGCTCGGGTTGAACACTTGCTTGACTAGTTCCCGGCATCTTGGAAACTGAGGTAAGAGACCGAAGACTGATCAAAACAAGATCGACCATTCTAGCACACTAACTCAAAAGGACTCGACTTGTGAAGTGGAAGTGTGCCACTGTGTTTAAATGAGTTTTGAAAATGACTAGTTTGTTTGTCCTAGACAACCGTAGTGTGGTTGTAGGTGTGACGACTCGAAGTGGAGAATGACTTGACTTGTGAAGTGGGTGTATGCCACTGTTTGTCCTAAGCAACCGTACTGTGGTTGTAGGAGTGTTGACTCGAAGTGATTTTGACTGGACGTTTGGACAAATATTTGACTCATTTTGCGCTACTTAAGACACCTTTGAAAATGCCTTACAGTTTTGAAAAGGATTTTATTTTGAAAATTTCGTCATGGTTTTATTTACAAAATAGTGATCACGTATGGGTTATACACTTTTATACGGCCATTATAACGGTATGCTTTGTCCATTTAAAATGATTTTGGTTTAAAGGGTGGGTTGCCATACCAAGCAATCAAACCTAGGGTATGTGGAGAGTTCCGCGCCAAACACGAGTAAGGCTAGTGAAAGCTCTTGATACTAACATGAGTATGTACCGTGGTATGGTTGACATCAATCGATATCCATCCTTTGGCTTAGATAAGAATTTGGACCGTCCAGGAAAGTCGTCAATTGTCTCGTACAAACTATTCCCTAACCTTGTTCAAGTTTCACCCTGGGTAACGCGTAAGTGTATTTTTCCCAGCGGAGTCGCCAAACTGTGGTGCACGGCGGGACCACGGGCAGAATAGGTGTAGTGATACGCATTTTGTGGAATCGCCACCAATGTTTGTGTGAAATTGGAACCGTTCGAATACCTAATGTCATGTCAAGACATAAAGCAATGACATGAACACTAAGAACTCGTTACCCTTAACATTCTATGTCTAGAATGACTCTCGTGGAGGCCAATGAACACGGCCCTCCTTGATAGCGGCCTCTACAAATGATTAGGGAAATTGTTCGTATTTGATATGTTATCAATTATATGCATGTGATGCAACATTCAATGTCTTAATCCTTGCATGTGAATAATACTATGTCGCTGGACATGTAATTTAACATTCAATTTTATCGAAATCGGGAGTTATGGATTAATTACACGTGCAAGAATGGTAAGGAAATCATACAATTACAATAAATAAATGAAAATACAACGCATTTCAATAAACTACGGGATCTATGTCGGAAATGTATCAAAAACAAAGGTTTGAAAGAAAAGAAAAGAAAATAAAAAAAGATTAAAAGACGGATTACCAGTGATATTAGAGTTAATAATCAATTAAAATATATAACTAAAGCTACGTCGAAACGATAATCGAAGTTCAGAGTTAGAAACCAGCCTAGAACAGGTGCATCACAACTGCTTTATGTGGAAGAGGAGCAGCACCTGGTGCAGCTTTTTTATAGTTGGGTTCTGGCGGTGAAGCCAGAATCGCAATTAGTTAAAGTTTGTTGGTATTTGCGATTAATTATCGATCTAAACTCGAGTGAAGGTGGTTTATTTAATTAAATTACAAGACTAAAATCCACTAATATTGATTATTATTAAATTACAAGATTAATTGTCGATCTAAACTCGAGTGAAAGTGGTTTATTTAATTGTCGATCTTAATATGAAAACTATGTTTCAAAAGACGACTTATATACAAAGAAAATACTAGTAAAAGAAGTTTTGAAAAGGTTTTAACGTACTTCCGACGTGAATCTTACATTAAATGAAAATAAATACAAATAAAAATATGGGATTTACACCCTCAGGCTTACATGTTGACAAAACGAGATTGACTAAGTTACGTTTTAGCGATAGCTCGACTTGAATGTATGCAGAAAGTGCCCTTGTAAAAGGACTAAAATAGATAAACTATTTGATTATGGTGTAGTGGTCAAATGGGTCGTCAAATGCAAACATGACGGGTACCTAGAAGGATTTGAGCTTACGTGGTCGATTGATCAAGCACGTAGATGTCGATAGCTTAGAGCAAGGTGTAGGTTGCAAAGAGAGAAGAGAAGGGGCGGAACACTCGTGACGATGGCTTTTTAACGGTGTCGCTAATCCCGCTAATTAGCTACAATCAAATAACGATTTATAATTCCAAGACCAACACAAACTATCTCAATTAAGGTAGTAAAATGGTAAGAATAGGGTCGAACCCAAGAGAAGACGGTATTAGCTAAATTAAACTAATCTAGACTCTTGCAAAATATCAATTAACAAAACTAGTTACTCTAATCACAAATTAAGGTACTAATTACTAATTAAGACACTAATTAAAACAAAGGCTTGAATTAATTACAAAATATGATATTCACAATGGGAAAACATGTAGGAAAACATAGATGGGGGAATTTGGGTAAAAAGATGAGTTAACTTGAAACATGAAATTCTAGTCTAGACACTTGCACAAACACCTTCTATGCAATTAATCAAATATGAGAGAAATACTTAGTGTAATTATCCCAAGTAACACAACAATTAGCAAAGATGACCCCTTTATACCTCTCCTCTTATTTATCTATTACTACCTCCTAAGAAATAGTCAACATGAATTAAACCACCCAAGATTGACCCTTTACAACTTAACCAACACTTATTAAAACATAAGCACAAGCAAAGGAGTAAGCTTTAAGTATTAAACCAAAGGGTTAAGCTAGAATCATGCAATTCAACACTAACCCATGTAAAAATCACACAACATACAATTTATCACCCAAAAGACTATAACTTTAAACCAAAGTTGAAATCTTTCAAGTTTACTTCACACATTCAAGTATAGGGTGACAATTCCTACCAAGAACAAACATTCATTAAGCAAATAAAATGTCAAGCTAGTCAAACTAAACATTCATCCACTCAACATAAAAGATTAACACAAACAAATTTTATTAAATAAGGAAGAAGAGGATTAGAGAGTCATACAATGCCAAAGGTGTGAACTTGTTCAAATTACACCAAGTAATGGAAAGGTTAGCTACCCATAATCCTTATATTACAACCCATGTTGAAGTTCAAACAAATTACAAGAGCCAAAATGAAGAACAAACTAGAGAGAATTCTAAGGAAAAATGTGTTGTTCAATGTTGTATGCCAAGTTGTTCCCTCTCTCTCTTAAGTTTTCTTCTTATATACCCTTGGTCCGCAAACCTAGGGGCCTTGAAAGGTAGGCTTTCAAAAGACAAGACGGAGAATGAAGAACATCGGGCTGAGACTTGGACGCTGGCAGCGTCCTACGACGCTGGCAGCGTCGTAGTGACGCTGGCAGCGTCCCCTGACGCTGGCAGCATTTCGTGCTGCCAGTCTTCCCTTTGCTTTTCCTTCTTGACTTTCGTTGACTGTTGGATTTTTGGCCCCGCCTTGACTTCCATTGACCCATTGGGTTTGATCTTCTTGCCTTGATGATTCACTTCTAGCCCACTCCAATTTCCGGGTTTTGGGTCTCGGGTTTCGGGTTTGACTTTCGTTGACTTCCGGGTTTGACTCTCAAAATTGACTAAAATTACTAAATAACAACATTATTACAAAGACTAAGGTTAACATAAAACAACGCTAATGACCCGTAAAAAGTAAAACAAATGACCCTAATAAATACTACTAGACACAACACAATTTGGTGTTGTCAACTCGCATGCCTTAAAAATGAGAACATAGCTTTTCTTTTATAGCCGAAAATGTGGAAGAGTCGTAGAACAACTCAAACTTTGGAAAGAACAGATTGGGGAAGAGGCGCAGCTGTGATCCTTCAAAGAGGCGCAGCACCTGCTCCTTCATTTCCCCAGAGATTTCCTGCTAAAGAAGGAAGATTCCCACGTTTCTATTACGAAATTGTGGTTCATCTATAATTCCCTTTTAAAAGATAATACAAGAAATTTTATTAAAAAGATAGAATTTGAAAATATATAATAAAATAATCAGAATATTCTATAGTGATCTAACTCGGAGTTTTAAAACGGTTTCTACAAAATGAAGTGGTTTTCGACCCGGACTCCAAATGAACTCTAATGACTCTCAAAACGACCGTACCAGCGCGTAGATGACGACCAAAGGGTTGACACAAGTTTTTGAGATATCACTTGACGATAAACTTACAGATTATCATAAATCGTTCCGCGTACCAAACATGCGGCCCAATCACCACTGGGTGGTTGGCGGAAGGTGAAGAACTAAGGTATCTACAACAATATATTCAGCTTCTACAGTAGATAAGGCAACTGAATTTTGTTTCTTACACCCCCATGAGATGATGCATGGACCAACAAATGTAACTATGCCATAAGTACTTTTTCTGTCTAGTGAACTACGTGCATAATCTGCATCTGGATACCCTATGAGATCGAAATTACATTCTAGAGGGTACCATAGATATAACTTAGATGTACCAATTAAATACCTCAAAATTCTCTAAAGTGCAACCATATGTGATTTTTTAGGGCACAATTGAAATCAAGCACAAGCACATACACTAAACATAATATCTTGTCTACTGGCACATAAATAGAGAAGGGAGCCAATCATACCTCGATAAGTCGTCTCATCGACAGACTTACCATCTTCATCTATATTTAGTTTCTTATCCATGACGATAGGAGTAGCCATAGGATGATAATTCTCAATTCCAAACTTTCTGATTAGCTCTTTGATGTATTTTTATTGGTATATCATTATACTTTCTTTTGTTTGTTGGGTTTGTAGTCCAAGGAAGAACTTGAGTTTTTCCATCATGCTCTTTTCAAATTCTGAGGTCATGAACTACGAAAAATAATCACACAGATTATTATAAGTTGAACTGAAAATAATATCATCTACGTAAATTTGTAGAACTAATATATCTGACCTCTCCGATTTCAGGAATAAGGTTTTATCGACAGATCCTCTTTTAAAATAGCTTTGAAGTAAGAATTTAGAAAATCTGCCATACCAAGCCCTTGGTGCTTGTTTCAAACCATAAAACACTTTATCTAGTTTAAAAACATGGTTTTGAAACTTGTTATCTAGGAATCCGGGGGGTTGCTCACCAAATACTTCCTCTTTCAAATAACCGTTAAGAAACATGGTGTTAACGTCCATTTGAAATAATTTATGTCCTTTGTGAGCAATAAATGTTATTAACAATCTAATAGCTTCAAGTCGGGCTACGGGAACAAAGTTTTCATCGTACTCTATCCCTTCTTGTTGCTTGTATCCTTGAACAACCAGTCTCGCTTTGTTTCGCACAATAACTCCCGTATCATCCAACTTATTTCTGAACACCTATCTTGTACCAATAAGTGGTCGTTCCTTTGGTCTATGAACTATTTTCCAAACTTTGTTTCTTTCAAATTGTTGTAATTCTTCTTGCATGGCAACGGTCCAGTCTAGTTCTGTGAGGGCTTCCTTGATGTTCTCTTGTTCAATGGTAGAAAAGAAGGAATAATAGGAGAAAAAGTTGTTCAACGATCTTCGTGTTACAATACCCTTTCGTAAATTTCCAATGATCGAATCCATAGGATGCAAATCTTTATATTTCCATAAGGTAGAAGTCTCAGGCACTTATTCATTAGTGTTTGAGGTAGAACCTTCAAATGTTTCGGAATCAAAGGTTGTTCCATTGAACTCAATCTCGAGGTTATAGGTGAATCAAGTATAACTCTGGATTCACTATTCTAATTTTAATTCAAGGTTATAGCTTCATCAGCTATAACTTTGGTACTTCATTTCTTGTTTTGAGAGGAAGTTATAGTATCATCAACTATAACTTCAGCTCTCTTTCAATTATTATTTGAAGGAGTCTCAATCTCATCATTTGTGCCTTCGATCTCCATTTCTTCTTCATCCAATTCTGGAGGATCAGCTTTAGACAATTGAAAATCAGGTTCATTGACATCTTCCTCATCATCCTGTATAGGCCTATCTAAAGAATTGTTTTCATCAAATATAACATGAGCACTTTCTTCGATGCATAATGTTCTATTGATAAAAATTTTATAAGCCTTAGTATGATCATAATAGCCAATAAAAATAGCCTCATCACTCCTAGGATTAAATTTCGTTAACCTATATTTGCCATTGTTATGAATAAAACATTTACCCCCAAAGCACCGCAAGTGGGATATATTAGGTTTTCGACCTCTCAGGAGTTCATAAGAGTTTTTTTTTTAAATAGGCCTGATCATAACACGGTTATGTATATAGCACGAATTACTAATGGCCTCAGCCCAAAAGCTACAAGGTAGAAACGTTATGTGGGGTTCGTGGTGCAGAAAAGTTATGTCCTACACGATTAACCCTACAATATTCTATAAAAGCTTGATTCTCAAATTCGGTGACATGATTCATACAAATTGAAACAAGATTAGACTTGTATTTGTTTAAAACGGGTTTCATAAGACAATCAAGCTCATCAAAAAACTCATCTTTAGAGTGCAAGAATATAGGCCAAACATACCTCGAATAATCATCATGTAACACACGTAATATTTGTCGTCATAATTTAATAATATTATATTAATATTAGTTAGCTTAATTTTATATTTAGAATAGAACTTAGTTTTTCGTGTCTAATCTAGCAAATCCGAGTCCATAATCGGACTCTACTCGGAATTTCGTGTGGGTAGGACTTATGTTACAATTTTGGGCCTATGGATCCCTTCAACCCACCCAAAAGACCAACCCAAAATCTCATTTTCCCACTCAAAATCTCAGCTTACTATTCACCTCCTTCAACCTCTCAAAAACACAAAACCCTAATCCCATCACCATTGTTGAACTTTAAGCCTTCCCACACAATTCCTACCATATCTCACTCAATTCTAACCCAAATTCATTGATTCTTGGCTAGTTTTTCTTCTTTTCTTCTTCTCTTTCTATTAAGGTAATAAAAATCCCGTCTTTGTCACTTTTGCTTTCTCATTTTTTTCTCAAGGTAAAATAGTCATCTTTTTATATAAATTTGTAGGAGGAGATCTTCAAGATCCTGACACGGACTACTATCTAGTGGAGGAAGAGCTAGAAGACGAGTAAAGACGCAAAAAGGTAACGGTGAAAGGTTACTCGATATCAATACGTGTTTTTAAGTGTTAATTATAATTGTATTTAATGAAAGATGAAATCTTTGCCTTAATTTCTTATAGATATGTGTTAGTTGTTCATTCATATGTGTGAATTCACCTCATATGCTTATCTTTCACTAATCTTATGCTAAATTACATTTACCTTGTTAATTATATCTACTTATTTTGCTTGAACTTGAGTTGAGCAATTAATGTGCTCTAATTGATCTTGTCTAATGATTGGATATATTTTGAGTGCATTAAATGTGGTTTGTTGTTGGAACTGAATGGGTATGAAAGGAGTTAGAGTTCTTGTTGTTGTTGAAGTTGTTTTTCGTGTAGGTGCGTCCCAGCCGGACGACCAGGCGCCGGTCACCCAAACCAGCTGGGAACCCCTAATGTGAAATTGGACAATTTGGTGTTTTTGGTGAAGTATGAGTCCCAGCCGGCCGACCGTCCCCCGCCCCCCCCCCCCCCCCCCCCAATGGCTGGGCAACCTGTAAGTTGGTGGATATTTTAGATGAGTGTGAGTCCAGTCGGGCCCGCGGCAGCCGCTCCCACCGCCCCCCCCCCCCCCCCCACCCACCCAAATGGCTGGGCACACCTGTAATTTGACCTATGACCGTAGCTGGGTAGCCCGCAGCCGGTCACACCCACTGGCTAGGAGTCCCCTGTAAATTGTAATGATTGTAAATGTTGGCGTGGTGTCAGCCGGGTAGCCGGCAGCCGGTCCATCTGACCGGCTGGGACCTTTCTGAGTCCTTTTCTTCCTTCCTTTTCCACATACCTTCTCATGTAATAGTTGCATGGTTTGTTTATCATATAAACTTAAGTAATGACATTAAATATTCATATTTAGATTATATAATATCTCACATGTTTATATCACATGATTTGTGATGGTTTTTGGTATGTCCTCTCTTGACTGGATTTTACCTTATGTAATGATTTAAAGCACTACTCATTGAGTGCTTTGAACTCTCATTTTCCGGCTACACCCTTATCATCGTTAGAGTGGAATGTCGGAGCGATGTGGTGTATCCTTGATGCTTGTATGCATGTTTTAGTGGGGATATGACGACGTTGTTAGGAGGTGAACGCAATGAGTTGATCGACCCGACCGTCAAATGTTGTATCCTTGCGAGGTGGTGTCATTGCATGTAGTGTTCTTGCTTGACTATTGACTATAGATCTCTTTCCGCCTCTTTCGCCTAGTTTTGCCGAATTAAGGGTACTCGACTTCCATTGTGTTGATCGAGTCTTGGATCTGGCACGTCATACCACATGTCGAATCTGGAAACGTCTTATCCCGAGAGTCTGGCCAGGTTTCGATTAGGACCGTATTATTATCGTCGTGAAACCGAGAGGATTAGAGTCTTGTGTGTGCGAAACGCCTTATCGCACATAGTTCAGGGGAACGTCTTACCCCGTGGACATGTTTGTCTAGGTCATGAGTATACGAAACATCTTATCGTATACGGTTCAGGGAAACGTCTTATCCCGTGGACTTACATTGACTTGTCTTTCTATTGTACATGATGCTAGTGCGTGTCATTTACTGTGAGAGTTATGTTGCTATATTCGTATGTTTGGATGGTTGTTTATAAGTTTGAATCATATGTGAACATTGAGTTGGATTCTTGCATGAAATAGATGATTGAATTGGTTTGTATGTCGAGTCTCTACCTTATCAAGTATATGCCACTAACGGTGAGATGCAAGCCCTAGTGTGTATATAGTTGCCTAAGGGTGTCCTTTCCGAGTCGATTAATAACATGATTTTTATTGATTGGCATTTCACATACTTATATCATGTTATTTTGAAATGCATGTTTGTACATTACATGATTCACTTGTACATGCGTTTCTACATGTTTAATTGTCGTTTATATATGTTTACTTGTGATATGGCTGGGACAACCCGAAGTTATTCCCCACTGACTGTGGCGTTCATGTTTCATGAATGTACAGTTACAGGTCGATGCTACTTGGGGTTGAGACTAGTGTGAGCTAGCGAGCGTCGTTTCACGATGATTACCTATTACCGCTTAGATTCTTATACTTTCAGAGTATTTGTATATTTTGGGACTGTTGTCTCCCTCGTAGTGATTTGTCGACCTCATCAACACTACTACTTTATTTGTGCATGTTGGATTTCACCTTTTGATAACCTTTGCAAAACACGTCTTAAAATGTTTTAAAATTCTCTAATTTCCGTTGCATGTTATTTGTTTATCTTTATGCTTTCCCGAGGGTTGTCACACATCAACAAGAACGAAGACATACTTGGATCCGCCTCTAATTCTTACCTTCATTGGGCCACAAAGATCTATATGTACAAGTTCTAGGGCACGATTTCTGCTTACCACTCTTTTATGTTTAAAGGATGATCTCACATGCTTGCATCGTGCACAAGTGTCACACATTTTTTCTTGTTCAAACTTGATTCGTACGAATTGAAAAAAGATTAGACTTTCATCTAATGTTACTTTCATGCATGTAAAAGAGTTAGTAGGAACATCATTCAAATCAATCATATAAACATTTTGTTTTCAATGTTTATAGTGTCTATTGATTGAATACGAAAGAAGGGGGAGGGTGAATTGAGTATTAATAACCAACCCCACATTTTCGATTTCTATGATGTATAATTAATTACTTGATTTTATTGAGTAAAATCAACCAATTATTAATAAATGAATTATGCGAGTAACATAATAAAGAAATATAGAGGGACACAAGAGATTTTTGAAGTGGTTCAGTTGTAGAAATCAAAACCTACGTCCACTATTCTCGATTAATAATTCTTAGTTACCTCCCTACGGATTACAAAAATTATCTATAACTCAGATTAAGTATCGCTAAATAATCTATACTATCTTACGTTAATAAGAAAATACAGTATAACTCACACAAATTTTCTTTAAAGAATAAGTAAGATTATGTGATGTACTATTATCTAATAACGTATTTCACTTGAGTTATTGACAAAGATTGATGCTTGACTTTTTTTGAAACAAACAATAAAAATAATAAATATTTTGCTCCAAGTTTGTTTAAAATCAATTTGTAAAATTCAATTAAATGTAAATAAATGTCGTATTGAATGTTTGATATTGAACAAGTATTTATAGTAGAAGCATAGGAGAGGTAAACTCTAAACCCTAGCTTTTTGTTTAAGAAAGATATTTATCTTTTATCTCAAAATATTGTTGTGAAAGTATGTTGTAAAACGCTAGTTTGATCCACAAAGAGTAAAACGCGCCAAAAAGGCCGTTTTCCTCTTTTTCACGCAACCCTACGTTGTTTTCCATATGCATGCAACCATAGGAGGCACATACCCTAGGTATTTCGGAACCCTAGGTGGCACAACCACTAGGTGGGCTTATTAGGTTAACAACAAAATGAGATAAAATGTATTAGAAACCCTAGGTAGCATAAGAACCCATAAGTTGTATTACTAACCAATAGAATTCATAAATACATTAACTATATAAAACTTTTAATAAATATAAAATACTCTTTCTCTTTTTGAAAACATTAAAAAGATTTTGTTTCCAAAATCATGCATCAATTTCGTATTCAAAGTTATAGGTGAAATAGCTATAACTTTGAACTTAGTATATAAAGTTATAAGTGAAATAGTTATAACAGTACTTACATAAAAATCACTCTAATGGAATAGTTACCGAATGACGACCTATATTATCTAATCTTCACAAAGATCTTCAGTATATAGATCATCGCTTTATCTTGATCACAAAGACCCTCCATCTTGAGTGTTATGTTATTTGATGTAGATATTGCTTGAATTGTTTCTTCAATGTTATAAGTAGAATATGTATAACTTTGCAGATGAATATCCAAAGTTATACCTCAAGCTCCTTTACTTTTGTCTCACTGAAATCTTCAAAGTTATGCCTCAAACTCTTATAACTTTGATCTCCTTATTTCTAATTGTTGTTAGCTATAATAAGACTAAAGCAAACATTTACATGAATATGATATATCAATTAAGTCAAATCTATCAATTAACCACATTATCAAATACATACACTTTTCATTTTCAAAACCAAATCATAGGTCCAACAGTTTCCTTCAAGTATAACCTTACTAGTGCCTTCAATTATGATGCGACAAATATCGGAACAAAAAACAACTTTGTTACCTTTGTCGCATAATTGAGATAAGCTGAGTAAGTTATATTTGAGACTACTAACTAAATAGACATCACTAATTTAATGAGAATAAGATATACCATTTTTACCGACACCAATCCGTTTACCTTTCTTGTTATCCCCGAAGGTAACTTTACCTCCATCAAATGGTTCGAGTGAAACAAATAGATTTTCATTTCCGGTCACGTGCCTTGAGCATCCACTATCAAGGTAGCATAAGCTATTTTCTTTCCCAACCACCTGCCAGACAAGTTAGATACCTTTTTTAGGTAACCAAGCAAGGTTGGGTCCTTTAGTGTTGGTTACCCTCAATATCATATCTTTTCTAACCCAAACTTGTCTTAAGATTTTCCTTTGAGGGTATGGTCTACAAAGATGTGACTTGGTCTTTTAATATTGTGTAGGTTCCCGAGATTGTTGCTTCTTGGGTTGTTGCCTTTCATTACGCAAGTTAGGTTTTTTATTATCAGCAAAACTCATATTGTAGAACCCACGATGTTCATTATTTCTGACTTCTTCTATGAGGAGTTCAGAATATGGACACATGACCTCCTCCCCTTGTATGTTAGAGGCTTTGAAAAAGTTGACGTTTTTATTTAGGTCTTTCATGTATTTAACACAGTTTTCTATCAGATGACTCGTATGACCACAATAATTACAAATAAGATACTTTGGTAAATTAACATATTTTCTTTTTCTGAAATCACGTTCAGAAGGAGTAGATATGCATTTAGAGTGATCCATACGGCCGTAACATTCATGACCTAATCCCATTTTCATATTATTATCAGATGGCTCCGTTCAGAAATTTAACACAGTTGTGCTACCTTTCTTTTTGTCATGAACTTTCCTAGTGTGCATAAGTAGTTCTTTTAGCTAGTTAATTTCATTTTCACAATTAGAGTGGTCAGTTTCTATGCTCTTTGAAGAACTACTTTCCCTAAGGTTATCCTGAAATTCTTGGAAGCGTTTATTTAGAATCAAAACTACATCTGAGTGTTATTTTTTAATATTTGTTATTTAAGCTTTAGTTTCCTTTAGTTGATGAGATAAAAACTCGATTTCCTTCTTTTGATCTGAGATTTTAATATCCTTAGATTTTATCTTAGTCTTAAGAAGTTCATTGGCCTTTCTCAACTCTAAGGTTATAGGTTCATTAGCTATAACCTTGGCCTCAAGATGTTTAATGTTGAGTTTTAACTCTGAGGTTATAGCTTCATTAGCTAGAACTTTAAAATCAAGAGCTATTTTCTCAGCATTCATGGATTCAGAAGTTGTGGCTGAATTAGCCATAACTTTAGAATTCATCTTTCTTGTTTAGGCTTTTAGAAGTTGATTTTCGTTGGCAATCTCAAGGATTTTCTATCTCAATTTGTTTATTACAAGACTTTGCTTACGACATTGATCAAGGGTTTGCTCAAAATAATCTATTATAGTATTCCTAGGTAATTTTTAAACTTGATTCTTAAGACGAATAAAACTTACCTCGTCAGTTTCGCTGTCTAATCTGATTCTCCTATCAAGCAAAATTATGATCTTGAGTTGCTAGACTCATCATCACTTTCAGTAATTAGGTCAAGACTATTGTTGCTTAGACAGAGATTTGCGACCTCCTTATCATCAGATTCTTCTTCATCTTCAGTGTCGAGATCTGTTGAAGTAGGTGTCATCCACAATAGTGTGTCTACATTATTAAATCTCATAAAAGGAATAAATTTGGGATATATTTATTTTATACTTGTCAGTTGATTAACGTATATCGGTAACGCTCAGCTGACTAGAGTTAGACATTACTGTCGTTTGACGGCGGTAATCAACGGATCCCTCTCGGTCACACCTATACGGAGGAACCGAAATGGAAAAACTAATGATATTGTATAAAGATACATTTCAATTAGTCCCTTATTACTATTGACTAAAGATTAGTCAAGTGAGTTTTAATGTGATGATCGAGTTTTGAACTCGGACCAAAATATTTGATATGATCAAATAAAGTGAAATTTATTAATTAAAAGTTAATTTACTAAATTACTTGTGGTATTTATATATATTGTGAGGTAGTGGTAATTAGCTAATAAATATTACAAAGAGTTGTAATATATATTAGCTAAATGGGTATCCAATGAACCATTATATATTGATATAATGGTCAATAGTACTTAAAAGTTAAGAATATATTATTTAATTATTTGTATCATTTAATTGTTAAATGGTCCAATTAATAATTAATTATACTAGATAATTAAGTATTTGACTTATAAATAATTGTGGGACAAATATCAAAAGTCAAAAATGGACCCAAAATACCTAAAATGAACCAAATAAATCCACTCACAAGTTAGGTGAGAATTTGGTTCATTTTCCACTTATTAGTGGATGATGACTTCATCTAATTCCACTACTAACTCTATAACACCCCGTAATTTGAAAGACCAAAATTATATTTGAAAAGTAATAAATTTAATTTATTTTAATTTATTACGATTTATTTGAATTTATGATAATTTAATATAATTATTTTGAATTTATTTGGAATTAAAGAGTAGGTTATACGGTTTAAACCCGAACTTCATTTAACTATTCCCGAGTCAACTTAAGTCCCGAAACAAACCCAAAACCCGACTCCTACATGTGCCACACGCCCCAAGGCACCTTTTTCCCTCATTTTAGGGCTTTTGATTACTTTTGATTAAACTAATACAAATATCTAAGATATTTGTAACTTTATCGATCTGTCAACTTAAATTCCGCAACAAATCGCTTAAACCCGGACCCGACTTCTTCCTCCTCCACACGCCTCTCCCTCTTGTCCCTTAGGATTAGATATTTTCATTTCTTTTGATTAAACTAACATAATATCTAATAATATCTAGATATTTACCATAATATCTAAGATATTTATAAAACCTGAGTCAATCCCGTAACAACAAGTTCAAAACCCGACTCCCGTTAATCCCCTATATTACACGGTCCAACCTCCCCTCTTACTCACTAATTATCTTTTTATTTTACATTAAATCAACTTAATATCTACTTAATGCCTTCTTTAATATAATCACAATTGTTCTTCGTGTTCTTGATCGTTCTTGAGCAAAATCGTCACAAAACCTTCGTTACTTGGCCAAATCCGTTCTAAATTATATTTCTAGAGTCTCCTCTCCGCTCTTCATCTCCGTGTACGTTTCATTTTCAATTCCGACAAAATCGTTTTCAACACTTTAATTGTTGAAATCAAGTTTTAATACTAATAATGTTATTTTTGTCATTTCTTATAGGAGAAGATTATGAAGACGAGTTTGGTGACTCGTATATTTTAGAAGAAGATTAGTAGACGGGTTTTTAGGTCTTATTTTGGTGCTATTTGGTTTTGTGCTAGCTAAGGTAACGATTACCGAGTTACTCGACGAATTAATGTCACATTTATTTTTGTTATTTACGGTTTTAAGTAGTAACATGCTAGGTTGTTATTATTATTAAGTTTTATGAGTTTTTAACATATTTAGTGTTTTTGACATGTTGGATGATTTGTTCATAATCATAATTTTAGTATGAATGATGGTTGAATTGGTTGTTAAAATGGATGGTTGTTAATTAAAACATGTTAGAAATAAATTTGGGGTTGTTGTTGGTGGTGGCCGTGACTGGTGGCCGAGAAACAGGCCCGGTCCAGGCCCGGCTGCCCGGTCTTGGTTGGCCCGTTAATTGGCCCTTTGGGCTTGTGTCGATACTTGATTGTTTTGTTGTTGTTTTGACGGGTTTTAAATATGTTAAGCATGCGGGAAATATTAAGAAACGATTTTAGAAATGGTTGACCAAAACAGGCCCAAACCAGGCCCGTGGGCCCGGTCCAGGCCCGGTTCAGTCTCGGCCCGGTCCAGGCCCGGCTGACCCGTGAGCCCTCCTTTGGGCTTGTGACGGTTTTTGAGTTTATTGTTATTATTATATCATGTTTTGTAATATTTAGCAAGTGGGAAATTTTAATAAGTAAATTATTTAATTAAACGGTTTTCATAATATTATTATTTCTCACATGTTAGAAATTATAGCATGAGATTGTAGTTTAATTTGATATCCCTTAAGTCAAGCGGGTTTCGTAAGAATTAATAATTCACATGTTAGAAATTAGAATAAAATAGCATGAAATGAATATGATGTTCTTATGTTCAAGCCTAAATGGCTAAGACTCTGTTTCTAGCCGGTTTGACCAAACGGGTTTGGTCAAACTATGATCTAGTCAGCCCCGTTTTGACTGATGACCCGTCGCGGAACTCGGGTCGGGGATTTGTCTTCAGGTAAGGTTTTATTTAATGAATGAATGAATGAGCCTTAGTAGATATGAGGCGATATGATATTTGAATGTGATTTATATGCAATTAGTCACATGATAGGAAGTTTTTCCCGTGACTGTTTAATTGTATGATATATGTCGTGTTGACTAAGTACTCATAGAGAATTATGATTTTATTGCGTGTTGACCATTCTAATTCTAAATGAGTACCTTAGACCATGACATTGATAGACCTTACTATCTTTAACGAGTATATAGTTCACAGCTTGATAGCTTTTGTGTCACTGGCCTGGGATTTTGATACCAAGCCGGGGCATGGCTGCCTAATTGCTTCCACTTTGGGAATGGAGCCAGCTTAAGTACTAGCCAACTCTGCTTAGGGGGTCGCCTAGTAGAGATTCTCATGTACTTTTGGTCATGAGACAGGGAATGGGTTAGCTGTTGTCGCTAGGTCTGATCAGTCTAGGACTAGGATGTTTTCCTACCTTGTGGTATAGCCTCGAGTTACAGAAGTCGACTATTGACCGTGCTAAGAACTTATGCCTGTTTCTAGACGTATTGGTCTTTCATGTTTGATGATTCTATGAATCGTAGAAGGTGAGATGCAAGCCGGCTACGGTTGATAAGTTTGGATTACCGGTTGTTAACTGATTCACATGATAGCTTGCATGAGTAGCTTAGCCTTCATATGCTAGGTTATATGTTAGTTATTTATTTCATAACATGAAAAGCATATCGTATATGTTAAGGCTTTGTATTTTCCATATACATCTCTTTTATGTTATTCATGTTTTATTAAACTCGACATTTCGTGGCTGGGAGAACTCGGAGTTACTCCCCACTGACTGTGGCTTCCGTGTTTATATTTAATGCGGTCGACAGGTTTGTGATGCATACTTGGGTACATTGACGAGCTAGCGAGTGAAGTATTACCTTGGACCTATATTCGGTTCTTAGGATTGTATTATTTAATACACTCTTTTATTTCCGTATTTATACGGGAGATATGTCTCCCGTTTTAGATACTTCTTATGTATAATATTATTTCCTTTTTGTTATGAACCTTTTTTTAAGACACCTTTGTTATGATGAATATATTTAATGGTAGGTTCCGGTTTTAAAATTTACCGATTTTCACTAAAGTGAACCTATTAAAAACGTATTCTCATCTTTTATTTATTTAAATTACTTGTTTATCTTTCCGCAAATTCGAGGGTGTCACAGTTGGTATCAGAGCATTTCGCTCCCGACGCACGTTTGTGTACCCTAGTATAAATAACTTGACCTTAATAAAATAATAAACTTGTGAGATAGAATGGTAGGATGGGTAGATTAGGATTTATGTTGTAGTCTCTTTGTGCTTGCTAAATGATAAGTACTAATCTGTGTTTTCTTTTGCAAGATGCCTCCGAGAGTTGACAACGCGATCCTAGAAGCTCTTACTCTTATTATACAGAATCAGCAAAATCAACAAAATCAACAGCCGAATCCTATTCCTAATCCTCCTCACGACCATGAGAGACACGGAAGTTATACATGGGTTGCTTCACAACTGTCTAGGAGCAAAGCCAAAACCTATGGTGGTGAAGTGGATCCCATCGAGCTTTCGGAATGGATACGGGAAATGGAGAAGAACTTTTCTCTATATGATGTTCTTGAAACGGATAAAGTCCGTCTTGCTTCCCACTTCTTAGTGAAGGAAGCTGATCAGTGGTGGTCACTTACTGGCCCTACTTCTAAGTTGGAACCTGGTTTTGGTTGGACTCGTTTCCGGGAGCTATTAGAGACGAGGTTCTACCCTGATGAATTGAGGCAGCAGAAACTGAAGGAATTCATGGACTTCAAACAGGGAAGTCTCTCAGTTCAGGAGTTCACGACCAAATTCAACGGGTTGGCTCATTATGCCACTCGGCTTATTAAAAGAGAGGAAGACAAAGCATTCTTTTACCTGGGAAAACTTTCTCCTCAGGTGAAGGGCAAGATCAGTAGGGGTGCTACTTCCTTTGTCTCTATCTACAACGATGCTATATGGGCAGAGAGTTCAATTCGCGAGATTGCCGACGAGGCTCATACCTCGTATGTTGCTCCTAATGCTTATGGTAAGAGACCGTTGTATCCTACTTCTCGACCTTCCTTTTCCTCCTCTTACTCAAACAAGAGGAAGAATTTTCAGAGTGGACAAGCAACTCAGAGTAACCGTCCATTCGTCCCGAGCAACAACAACGATCTTAAGGGTCGTATCTGTTTTGGGTGCAAGATGCCTATGCATCCCGGTATGGGCTGTTTCAACAAGTCAATTGTGTGCTATACTTGTCAGAAACCGGGACACAAGTCTAATGTATGTCCTGATAAGAAGAAGACAGCTTCTACACCAGCTACTTCTGGGAGACCGAAGGGTCGAATTTTCATCATGAGCCGCGCTGAGGCCGATGCTCAACCAGACATTGTGACTGGTATATTTTCAATTTATGAAATACCGTGTTTAATTTTATTTGATACGGGAGCTTCTTTGTCCTTTATTTCGAGGAGACTATCTGATAAATTACCTCTCAAAGATTCAATTGGAGAAAGTACTCCTATATCTTTACCGTCCGGAGATGTGTTTTCATGCTCTTATGTTCATTCGGACATTCCTATATCAATAAACGGATCTACTTTTCCAGCTAATCTCCTTCGGTTCCCTCTTGAAGAATTTGATATCATTCTGGGCATGGATTGGTTATCTACATATCATGCTCGATTTGAATGCCGTGACCAAAAGATTATTCTCAAAAGCCCTTTAGGTACCCGTGTATCCTATCAAGGAGTTCGAAAACAGACCACTGTGAAACTTGTTTCGGCTATGAAGATGGTAAAAGCTATCAAGAAAGGTTACAAAGCTTTCTTATGTGTTGTGACTACTTCTACCACTTCGTCTTTGCCTTCATTGGAAGATGTGCCAATTGTTCAAGAATTTCCAGATGTATTTCTCGATGAATTACCAGGAATTCCACCTGAAAGAGATGTTGAGTTCTCTATTGAACTAGTTTATGGAACTGGTCCTATTGCGAAAGCTCCATATCGCATGGCACCTACCGAATTGAAAGAATTGAGAGTTCAACTTGATGATATGATCGCGAAAGGCTTCATTAGGCCTAGTGCATCTCCTTGGGGTGCGCCCGTGCTCTTTGTCAAAAAGAAAGACGGTTCTATGCGACTGTGCATTGATTATCGTGAGTTGAACCGTGTCACAATCAAAAATAAATATCCACTTCCGCGTATTGATGATCTCTTTGACCAGTTACGTGGTGCTTCAACTTTTTCAAAGATTGATCTTAGATCGGTTATCATCAAATTCCCGTTCGTGAAGCAGATATTCCCAAGACTGCTTTTAGCTCGAGGTATGGTCATTTCGAATTTAAAGTGATGCCATTCGGTTTGACTAACGCTCCAGCAATATTCATGGATCAGATGAATCGTACCTTCAGCGAGTACCTCGATAAATGTGTTGTAGTATTCATTGATGATATTTTGATCTTTTCTAAATCTAAGGAAGAACATGTTGATCACCTCCGAACCATTTTGGGTGTTCTTCGACGCCAAAAATGGTACGCTAAGTTCTCTAAATGTGAATTCTGGTTGCCCGAGGTATCTTTCCTTGGTCATGTCATTTCAAAAGACGGTGTTATGGTCGATCCAGCTAAGATTGAGGCCGTGGTGGAATGGAAGAGTCCGAAAAATGTGTCCGAGATTCGGAGTTTCCTTGGTTTAGCGGGTTATTACCGTCGGTTTGTGAAAGATTTCTCTAAGTTAGCAAGACCGATGACTCAATTGCTAAAGAAGGAAGCAAAGTATATCTGGACCGATGAATGTGAAAATGCCTTCTTGGAATTAAAGAAGAGATTGACTACCGCACCGGTGTTGACTTTACCAGATGATGAAGCTGATTATGATGTCTATTGTGATGCTTCTAAGCATGGTTTGGGATGTGTCTTAATGCAGAATAGAAAAGTCATTGCATATGCTTCTCGACAACTCAGGGTTCATGAAGTGAACTACCCGACTCATGATCTTGAGTTAGCAGCTGTGGTGCATGCATTGAAAACTTGGAGACACTATCTTATTGGAGTTCATTGTCGAATCTATACCGATCATAAAAGCTTGAGGTGCATCTTTACTCAGAAGGAGTTGAATATGAGACAGAGAAGATGGTTAGAGTTAGTGAATGATTATGATGCCGAGTTGATTTACCATGAAGGAAAGGCAAATGTTGTGGCAGATGCATTGAGTAGAAAGACTAGTCATTCATTGAATGCTCTTAGTACTTTACCCGATGAACTGGTAACAGAATTTCAGAAGCTTAAGATACAATTTGTTGGGAAAGGATTCGATTATCTTGGTGCTTTGACTGCGGAACCCGATTTCTATCGAGAGATTCGTACTTATCTACCGGAGGATGCTACTTTCATAGCCATACAAGCAAAAATCCTACTTGGGCAAGCTAAGGATTGTGTGGTTGATAATGATGGCTACCTTCGTTACCATGGTAGAATGTATGTTCCGAGAAGTGCCGAGTTGAGAAAGAGAATACTTGATGAAGCTCACCTTTCTCCTTATTCTATTCATCCTGGCGGTGACAAAATGTATAAAGATTTGAGACCACAGTTTTGGTGGCCTAGGATGAACATTGAAGTAAAGGAGTATGTTAGTAAATGTCTTACTTGTCAGAAGGTGAAGATCGAACATCAAAGACCCGGAGGTTTGCTACAACCTTTGGAAATTCCTCTTTGGAAATGGGAGTCTATTTCTATGGACTTCGTGATGGCTTTACCTAGTACTTCTAGTGGAAAGAATGCCATCTGGGTTATTGTAGACCGTCTAACCAAGTGTGCCAGATTCGTGCCTATCAAAGAAACTTGGAAGATAGATGTCTTAGCCCGTACCTATGTGGATGAGATAGTGCGTTACCATGGAGTTCCTAAAGATATAGTTTCAGATCGTGATCCGAGTTTCTGTTCCCGATTCTGGACGGCTTTACAAGAAGCAATGGGTAGTAAATTGTTGATGAGCATAGCATTTCATGCCGCTACTGATGGTCAAACCGAGAGGACGATCCAAACTTTGGAAGATCTTCTCCGGGCTTGTGCCTTAGACTTTCACGCTTCTTGGGAGAAGTGTTTGCCTCTGGTTGAATTTTCTTATAACAACAGTTACCATGCTTCTATCAAGATGGCACCGTACGAGGCTTTATACGGTAGGAAGTGCCGTAGTCCGGTTTGTTGGGATCAAGTCCAGGATGATCATGTGTTGAGTCCCGACATAGTGACTGAAACGATTGATCAAGTTCAAGTCATTCGTGAGCGAATGAAAGCCGCTCAAGATAGACAAAAATCCTATGCCGATGTCCGTCGTCGACCACTTGAATTTGATGTTGATGACCGAGTATTCCTTAAAGTGTCACCGATGAAAGGAGTGAAACGGTTTGGAGTGAAGGGAAAGTTGAGTCCTAAATATATTACCGTTTCGTGTGCTTAAGAGAGTTGTCCCGTTGCTATATTCGTTTGGAATTACCTCCGAACTTGAGAAAGGTGTTTCATGATGTGTTCCATGTTTCGCAATTGAAGAAGTATATCAGTGATCCGAGTCATATTATTCAAGAAGAAGTGTTGGACTTGGAACCTAATTTGGCTTTGGAAGAAAGGTCGATTCGCATACTTGAAAGGGCTAACAAGCAACTCAGAAACAAAGTGGTACCTTTAGTTCGTATCCTTTGGCGTTGTGGAAACGTTGAATCAGAAACTTGGGAACCCGAAGCTAAAATGTTAGCTAAATATCCCGAGCTCTTTGCTTGAGGTAAATCTCCTTCTTTCTTCCCTCTTTCTATTCGATTTATTCTTTCGAATTTTTCGTTCCTTCTATCGAATATCATCTCTTATAGATAGATTATTAGAAGCTTTAGTTAGAAATTTTAGGCATAGATAGTAGAGTTATTACCTTTACTATAGAATTTTTGAACTAAAAGCTTTTGGAAATGTTTGAGGATTTCAAGTATTTTACCGTCAAGGAGTGTTGAGACTCGTTATTGGAGACGTTCGATAACTAGTTTTCTCATTTGTTGATGCGAAAATGTATCTTTTAAGTCTTTGACTTGGGACGTCGATGTTCTTAACTGCTGACGAGAACCTTCCGCCCCATTGATAAGACCCTGTATTTTTATTACAAATATATTTTTAAAAGGTTCGAAATAGACCTACATATATGTCACATTTCTTCTTCTAAGTTTCGAGGACGAAACTTTTTAAAAGGAGGGGTGATTGTAACAACCCGTAATTTGAAAGACCGAAATTATATTTGAAAAATAATAAATTTAATTTATTTTAATGTATTACGATTTATTTGAATTTATGATAATTTAATATAATTATTTTGAATTTATTCGGAATTAAAGAATAGGTTTTACGGTTTAACCCCGAACGTCATTTAACTATTCCCGAGTCAACTTAAGTCCCGAAACAAACCCGAAACCCGACTCCTGCATGAGTCACACGCCCAAAATCACCTTTGTCCCTCATATTAGATCTTTTGATTAAACTAATAATAATATCTAAGATATTTGTAACTTTATCAATCTGTCAGTTTAAATTACGCAAATCGCTTAAAAAATGACCCGTATTCTTCCTCTTCTCCACGGCTCTCCCTCCTCTCTTAGGGTTAGATATTTTCCTTTCTTTTGATTAAACTAACATAATATCTAAATAATATCTAGATATTTGATTAAACTAACATAATATCTAATAATATCTAAATAATTACCATAATATATTTATAAAACCCGAGTCAATCCCGTAACAACAAGTTCAAAACCCGACTCCCGTAATTCCCTATATTTACACGGCCCAACTCACACTCTTACTCACTACTTATCTTTTCATTTTACATTAAATCAAATTAATATCTAATTAATACCTTCTTTAAAATAATCATAATCGTTCTTCGTGTTCTTGATCGTTCTTGATCGTTCTTGATCGTTCTTGAGCAAAATCGTCACAAAACCTTCGTTACTTGGTCAATCCGTCCTAACGTATATTTCTAGAGTCTCCTCTCCGCTCTTCATCTCCATGTACGTTTTATTTTCAATTCCGACAAAATCGTTTTCAACACTTTAATTGTTGAAATCAAATTTTAATTCTAATAATGTAATTTTTGTCATTTCTTATAGGAGAAGATTATGAAGACGAGTTTGGTGACTCGTATATTTTAGAAGAAGATTAGTAGACGGGTTTTTAGTTCTTATTTTGGTGCTACTTGATTTTTTGTGCTAGCTAAGGTAATGATTCCGAGTTACTCGACGAATTAATGTTACATACTTTTGTTTATGTTATTGTTATTTATAGTTTTAGTAGTAACATGCTAGGTTGTTATTATTATTAAGTTTTATGAATATTTAACATGTTTAGTGTTTTTCACATGTTGGATGATTTGTTCATAATCATAATTTTAGTATGAATGATGGTTGAATTAGTTGTTAAAATGGATGTTGTTAATTAAAACATGTTAGAAATAATTTGGAGTTGTTGATTGGTGTTGGCCGTGTAGGGTGGCTGGAAACCGATCCAAACCAGGCCGGTTCAGACCCGGTCTGGGTTGGTCCGTGATTTGGCCTTTTGGCTTGTGTCGATACTTGATTGTTTTGTTGTTGTTTTGACGGGTTTTAAATATGTTAAGCATGCGGGAAATATTAAGAAACGGTTTTAAAAATAGTTGACCAAAACCGGCCCAAACCAAGCCCGTGGGCCCAGTCCAGGCCCGGTTCAATCCCGGTCCAGCCCATGACCCGTGAGTCCCTTTGGACTTGTGACGGTTTTTTTTTTGAGTTTAGTGTTATTATTATATCGTGTTTTGTAATATTTAGCAAGTGGGAAATTTTAATAAGTAAATTATTTAATTAAATGGTTTTTCATAATATTATTATTTCTCACATGTTAGAAATTATAGCATGAGATTTTAGTTTAATTTGATATCCTTCAAGTCTAGTGGGTTTTGTAAGAATTAATAATTCACATGTTAGAAATTAGAATTTAATAGCATGAAATGAATATGATGTTCTTATGTTCAAGCCTAAATGGCTAAGACTCTGTTTCTAGCCAGTTTGACCAAACGGGTTTGGTCAAACTAAGATCTAGTCAGCCCCGTTTTGACTGATGACTCATCGCGGGACTCGGGTCGGGGATTTGTCTTCAAGTAAGGTTTTATTTAATGAATGAATGAGCCTTAGTAGATATGAGGCGATATGATATTTGAATGTGATTTATATGCAATTAGTCACATGATAGGAAGTTGTTCCCGTGACTGTGTAATTGTATGATATATGTCGTGTTGACTAAGTACCCATAGAGAATTTTGATTATATGGCGTGTTAAGTTGTATCTTGGCCATGTTTTAAAGGTAACCTCTGAGCTAAAATACTGTTTTATGGTTGGCCATTCTAATTCTAAATGAGTACCTTGGACCATGACATTGATAGGCCTTACTATCTTTAACGAGTATATAGTTCACAGCTTGATAGCTTTTGTGTTCCCGGCTTGGTGGGTTTATATCCAAGCTGGGGCATGGCTGCCTAATTGCTTCCACTTTGGGAATGGAGCCAGCTTAAGTACTAGCCACCTCTGCTTAGGGGGTCGCCTAGTAGAGATTCTCATGTACTTCTGGTCATGAGACGGAATGGGTTAGCTGTTGTCGCTAGGTCTGATCAGTCTAGGACTAGGATGTTTTCCTACCTTGTGGTATAGCCTCGAGTTACAGAAGTCGACTATTGACTGTGCTAAGAACTTATGCCTGTTTCTAGACGTATTGGTCTTTCATGTTTGATGATTCTATGAATCTTAGAAGGTGAGATGCAAGCCGGCTAAGGTTGATAGAGTTTGGATTACCGGTTGTTAACTGATTCACATGATAGTTTGTATGATTAGGGTTGAGTGTATCATGGCCATGTTTTAAATGTAACCTCTGAGCTAGCATACCAACTTCCCTACCTCGTGGTATAGGTTGTTAACCGATTCACATGATAGCTTGCATGAGTAGCTTATCCTTCATATGCTAGGTTATATGTTAGTTATTTGTTTCATAACATGAAAAGCATATCGTATATGTTAAGGTTTTGTATTTTTCATATATATCTCTTTTATGTTGTTCATGTTTTACTAAACTCGACATTTCGTGGCTGGGAGAACTCGGAGTTACTCCCCACTGACTGTGGCTTCCGTGTTTATATTTAATGCGGTTGGCAGGTTTGTGATGCTTACTTGGGTACATTAACGAGCTAGCGAGTGAAGTATTTACCTTGGACCTATATTCGGTTCTTAGGATTGTATTATATTATACACTCTTTTATTTCCGTATTTATACGGGAGATATGTCTCCCGTTTTGGATACTTCTTATGTATAATATTATTTCCTTTTTGTTATGAACCTTTTTCTATAAGACACCTTTGTTATGATGAATATATTTAATGGTAGGTTCCGGTTTTAAAATTTACCGATTTTCACTAAAGTGATCCTATTAAAAACGTATTCTCATCTTTTATTTATTTAAATTACTTGTTTATCTTTCCGCAAATTCAAGGGTGTTACATTGTAATACCTCGCCATACCAGGGACCTTGTAGCAAGACCTTCCTAAGCATTAGCATGTGTCACGCCCTGGTTTGCCGCGGTAGGGTGTACCAAAATGAGTCACAAAACATGTTACCAATATATAAAGTGAAGGTCAAACAAAGGCTTACAAGTCTCAAAGGAAAATTAAATTCAATATCCAAAAATGCAACCAATGTCTCAAATTAAACTAAAGTCCGACTCATCTAGACAACTACAAGTGATCTGAGGCCAAGCCCATGCAAAGTCTAACACATCATCAATTATAGGTGATCAAGACCTACTCATCATATGGCGAAAATTTCGTATGATCACTGTTGGAGCTAGTGTCCTCCACAGTTAGTGTGATAACATGTATAAATCTCTTATAGGTTCACAGGGTATACTTAGTATTCTTATCAGTTGATTAACGTTTATCGATAACGGTTGGCTTGATAGAAGTTTGACGTTATTGTCATTTTAATGGCGGTGATCAACTGGTCCCTAAAAGTCACACCTAAAAGATGTGTTTGAGAGATATGATTATATGAATAATATAATCATATTGATGCCTTATATGAATAAAAGGTTAGTCGATGAATATGACTAAAAGGTTAGTCAATGTAATGATGATACGATTATTTAATACGATTAAATAATACTAGCTGAGACGAATTAAATGTTAATTCGTAATTGAATATAAACTGTTATATCTAATTAATGTATATAATGTAATTATTTAATACGATTAAATAATGTAAGCTTAGACGAATTAAAATGTTAATTCGTAATTAAATATAAAACGTTATATTTAATTAGCAAATTATAAATATACGATATTTATAATTGACGTATATATTATACGATATTGTCATAATAAATGATGTCGACTTATTAATATGTGACAACATAAATGACAATTAAAATATATAAAAATATTATACATTAAATAAATAAAAGAGGGAAGACTCCTATCTTAACTCTAATTACCAAAATCAAGTAGAAGAAAAAGAGGGAGACTCCTACCTCTACTATACTTATACTACCTACTTGCACGGTTTTGAGGAGAGGAGAAGAGTATTATATAAACTCTTCTTCTCTACATAATCATCATACAATTACTTTCACAAAATTATCAGTAATTTTTGTATTCTTTCTAGCACTAGAAAAGGCATATCTCAGAGCATCTTGGGTGCAACAATTAGGAGAATATCGATTTCGACATTTGTTCTTAGGCCATATTGTTAGGACCAAAGGTTGATTCTAATCTTTATGCTTTTCGTTTATGACTCGTATTTCATATATTATAATTTCGTTATAATCCTTAAAATTCATGTATGAAATATACCGATTTTCCCACAAGTGATATCAGAGTCAAGGCTACGAAATTATTTTATATGATTTTTTCATAAATGATGAAATATATTAAATTAAATTTTTCAGATTTTTTTTTTAATTTTTCGGCGTCCTTTTATTTTTTTCGGCTTAAAAAAAAAAAATTTTGGCTTTATTTAATTTCGGTTGTTTTGTTTTTTTTTTCTCTTTTGATTTTCATTCTTGTTTTTCATTTTGATTTATTGATATTGTTGTTTTAATATGTTAAGATGACAATATGATAAATTTGTAGATGTTTTAATTTAATAATGATTAAATTAAAATGTAAATGAAAATTGCTTTTGAATGTTTATGAACATTTGTTTTGCTATATATTTTCGGTTTAACATGATGTTAAGTTATTGTTTTGCATCATGATTCATTAATTTTAATGATGTTCAAATCAATTATGATTAGTCAAATATTAAGATAATCGATTTAATCATGATTTAGATATTCATTTTAATTTGTTAAATTGAATCATCTAGTTTGAATCAATGTTTAATAAAGATTAAATATTGATAATTGTACCGATCTTGTAATATTAGCAACATCAAAATTAAATATAAAAAAAAAACAGCCGTGGCTGCTGTTCATAAAAAAAAAATTCGGTTTTTTGATCTTTTTGTTTTTGGCTGAATTATTTTTCTTTTATGCATTATATTGATAATGTGTAATTGTTGTTGTGAAACAGTTCACAATTATTGGATACCAAATTATTTTAAAAAAGGTTTAAAATAATGTTGGATTAATTCATATTATACGATAATATGAATTAAAATTGGATTATGCTTGATTGGAATTATTGTGAGTAATTAAGGAATTGTCACATAATTTTGATCATTTAAAATAGGTGGTTTGGATAAATTACTCTACATAATTAAGGAATTATGTCTTGAATGATTAATTTATTGTTGATGCATTTTATTTTGTTGAATGATTTGTTGAATGGTTTAATTTACGTATTTTTGCAATTGGTTGTAATTTGTATTACCTAGTGTGGCCTTTGTGACAACGCTCGTGAATGCGGAAATAAAACATAACAAGCATGTGATTTATAAAGCGGAAAATACGGTATTTTAAAAACCTTTATACATGCAAGATAGAAATACGAGGAATGTCAGTAATTACAAACCAAATACAAAATACTACAAGAAACGTAGTTTCTCCAAATGTTATCCAACAACAAAGTTATTAGCAACTAGCTAAAATCGTCTAGAGGTGTTTCAATCCAGGGACCACGCCCGCTAGCTCACACCCGAACCCAAAATACCACAAGCAAAAAGCCATCCAATCAAGCAACCTGTTCATTCATGAAAAACATGAACGCCACAGTCAGTGGGGAGTAACTCCGGGTTCTCCCAGCCATATCACATTAAACGTACATAAAAGGAAATACAAAAGTAGAAGCATGCATATATAGATATACATGTGAAATACGATAAGGATAGATAGGAAATTCAAGATATAATGATAAGAGCATATGAAGTACAATCTATAACCATCATGCTATAGATAGACTCGGGGAAGACACTCTTAGGCAACCGAATACACTCACTAGGGCTTGCATCTCACCGTTAGCAGTATAAGTTTGATAAGATTGAGACTCGACAAACAAACCATGCTAAGTCACCCAATGATCACGAATAATCAATCATGTAATCATCCATCCAAACACACCGACACAATAACGACATCTCTCACGGTAAATGAAACGTACTAGCACCGTGTACATGGCAAGTATGATTAAAAGGCATCCACGGGATAAACATTTCCCTGAACGCATACACGATAAACATTTCGTATATGTAGAATAATTTCCTCCTGGTAGCACGACGATAATAATACGGTCCTAGTCTAAACCTGGCCAGACTCTCGGAATAGACGTGTTCCGATTCGACATGCAATAAACATTTCGCATCCAAGACTCGGTCAATCATTGACGCCAAATACCCCAAATTCTGTCGATATTCACGAAAGAGGCGGAAAAGAGCACAAGCCTCATAACAAGCGGTACGCTACATGCAAATCACACCACCTCGCAAGTACACAACATTTGACGGCCGGGTCGATCAACGCAATGCGTTCAACTCCCAACAACGTCGTCGTATGCCCACTAACACATGCAATTAAGCAGTAGGATACCTCCCCGTTCCGACATTCCAGCCTTACGAACGTGGAGGTAGACAAGGGAATGAGAGTACAAAGCACATAACAAAATAGTGCTCAAACCGTAACATTTGTAAAAACCGACTCAAAGTGGGATATATGAAAAACCGTCACCAAGCATGATAATAGGGCATTATATAAATGTAACTATGATAAACATGAATCAATACATGATACATAAGCATTAGACCAAGTTTAAGAAGCATAATAAATAGGAAACATAGATGTTATCTCAAAACAACAAGTCTGGAAACTAACTAAAACAAGGGTCCACTTCAAACGGTCATAACTAGAGTTCTAGAAATTAAAATGCAGAAATTTCAAAAGGAGGTGATAGCTTATCCTCTTACGGCTCCAACGGTATGTCACAAGCCCAAAAAAAGCAAGTAACGAAGGAGATATGATCATTTTACGAAAAGGAGTCAGTGCAGTGAAACTGCACAAGTCACGACCGTGACTTGTATGTCACGCTCGTGACATGAGTTTCACGACCGTGACTTACATTTCACGCTCGTGAAACTGTCTGTTACGCAAGGGTATTTGGTCAGCCACTCATTTCACGCTTGTGACATGATTTTCACGACCGTGACTTAGGTCAAGACATCTCCATTTTGTTCTAAACTCAACCTCATCAACTATTATCATAAATCATCAATTCTCAACAAACAACAAGTATCATCATCAACACAAGTTCTATGAATACTAATCCTATTCCAAATACGATTACTAACATAGAAAACCCATTAAAACACGTAAATGATATCGAGTAACCCTTCACCGTTACCTTTACGCGTCTTCAAACGATTTCTAAGTCTTCCTAGTCTCCACCTACAATTAGATAATAAAGATGAATATAATTCACCTTTGAGAAAGACGGATAAATTGAAAAGCGAGAAAGACGGTAATTTTATTACCAATACGGATAGAGGAAGATGAGAGGGGAAGAATAAGACGAACTTACGTGAATTTGAGCGAGAAATGAAAGAGTTATGACGATTCTAAGACGGATCAAAATGAAAACTAAGCTTTTGGGGTTTTCTTAGTGAGGAAGAAGGAGTTGAGTTGTGAGGAAGAATTAGGTTAGGGTTAGTATAAGTAGAGAGTGAGTGGAAAAAGTCAAGAAAAGTCAAAGACGCTTTAAGACGTGATTCAGTTGAAATCTCGCGTAAAATACAAATACGAACTCGGAAATTCTAAATTCGACACGGGAAATTTAATTCTAAACTAAAACTAAATTTCGTTGAAAAGTATCCGTATAATATTTTTACTATAAAAATAGGGTACATTTGCGGGTGTTACACCTTAGTTGATTATGTTTTCGTAATGATGGAAACATAATCTTGATGTAATTTTGAGATCTCGAATCTCCCTTTATTTTCTTTGAAGTTATGTTTTTTTAAATTAGAATGTAAATAGGTTTATATTTGTAATTTATTAAATGTAATTTGAGAAGACTAAAGATGGAGATCGGATTGCTCACTCCCGCTACGTGGACCAAGATGGAACATCAAGACAAGCTTTTCGGGTCCAATTATGGATGGACTTCAAAGTTGTATTTTGCTCATTTTGGTAATTTTACGTATTTTTCCTTCTTGTTGCTTTTCATCACTTGATAGGTAGTGCATCATATTTCGCCTAAACCAAACCACCTACTACTAAAATGCATGAAAATTGACTCATATAGTTTGGATGTTAGTTATCATGGACATAAAGATGTCACACGAATTTTAAGCCATCATCTTAGTTTATTCATTCTCGCATGCTAGATATTCGTTCACTTAAAATGAATTAAAATAAAGTTGATGGGATCTTCCTCTAAACCCTAAAATTGATACTAGTCTTTATAGGCCAAACTACTATAAATCCCTTCTTTGTCGGTAGGCATATAGGACCTTACTCTCCATATGACCCCTTCTACGTTGGGTAAGTAGTATGTGTTGACTTATTTTACCTCAACATTATAATCCGAAGAGTTTCTCGTGATTATGATGGACTAAAGATAAAATGTTATCGACCAAGAATTCTAAAGGTAGAATTAGCCAAAAGGTTGGTTTATCAATTTACAGATAATTGAGTTTTGGGATCATTTATATAATTCTTGAGGGAGGTCAATTGTATAAATGCTTGAGTCTTCGCATTAAACAAGTTTTGCACTAGACTTAATTCATATCGATGAGTATGCTTATTGTTAAATTTTTCTTCTTTTTCGCAGTGTAGAATTCGTCTTATATTGATAATACTTCTATAACAAATGGCTGGCCATAATGATGACCCTATGCCAAGTGCCACACTTGCACGCGAGTCCTGGCTTAAAACTTTCATGGACCACATGAATCAGTCCACGCGACTAAAGAATGACGGGTCCAACTTTGCGGACTGGGAGGCGGCATTACGAAATGCAGCCATTGGTAACGGCAAGCTCCAGTACTTGACTGAGCAAATACCGCCAAACCCAGGCCCCAATGCGAGAGCTAACGAGTCACATGCTTATAATGACTTCGTTATGGAAGCGGGTGCGGTAAAGAACGTACTCATCTTTGCAATGGAAACCAATTTGCAAAGACGCTTCATTGCCCAAGGTGCAAATAAGATTTTCACCACGCTCACTAACGAATTCTCAAAAGCACCGAGAATCGTTACTTATGAGCATACCTGTCGCTTCTTTGAGGCGAAACTCCAGAAGGGCTAACCGGTTAGCCCACACATTCTTGATATGATTGAGAATGTCGAGAAACTGGAGGCATTTGATTGCAAAATCAGTGAGAGCATAGTCATTGACCGTGTGCTTCATTCACTTCATGATGGTTTTGCCCTTTTCAGGGCAAATTACTACATGAATGACATGAAGAAAAGTCTTCATGAGCTACACTCACTTCTCGTACAGACCGAGAAGGATCTGAAATTGAGTGGGAGCATGAAGCAAGATGTTCTCATGATTTCCAACAAAAACAAAGGTAAGGGCAAGGCTCATGGCGACCTAAATGTAGGGAAGCCAAAGTTTAAGAAGTGAGGAAAGGGTAAGAGTGGGCCTGGTGAGACTAGTAGCTCACAAGGCAAGGCAAAGAGCAAGGACAGTGACGTTGAGTGCCACCATTGCCACAAGACTGGGCATTGGAGGAGGAGCTGTCCCGTGTACCGTGAAGACATAAAAGTAGGCCGCGTCACTCCTGTTGGTATGTCATCTTATATTCATATAATTGAGATCAACCATGCAAGTTTCGGAACTTGGGTACTTGATACAGGCTGTAGTTCTCATCTGTGTAATCATTTGCAAGGCCTAGAAAACATCTCACCTCTCGCAAAGGGTGATGTGGACCTGCGAGTCGGGAATGGAGCAAAAGTTGCTGCAGTCTCAATGGGAACATACGTAATCCAACTCCCGAGTGGAGTCGAGTTGTATTTATATAACTATTACTATGTACGCAGTTTATCTAAGAACATTATATCTGTTTCCATGCTTGATAAAAACGGTTTTTCATTTTCAATAAAAGACAATAGCTGTATTTTCTCTTTGAATGAAATGGTTTATGACAAAGCAGTTTCCATGAATGACATTTATATCTTAGATCAAACAACAGAAATATTACACGTGAATAATAAGAAAGTAAAGGTTGGTGACAAAGATCAAACTTATCTATGGTACTGTCGTATGGGACACATAAATGAAAAACGTGTAAAGAAGCTCATTGAGAATGGGACTATCTTCTTCTTATTTTTCGGCTTCTTTTCTGTGTGCATTGTGATCTTTGACTTGTGCTTTGAATTGTTTACCATATTAGACTGCGGACACATTTTCATAAGTCGTAGATAGGTGAGTGTCTCAAAAACATTTACACATAAAGGAATCACCTTTTACATACATTGAGTGTTCGAGTGTACCGTGAGAGTCCATATGTCAAAAGATCATGCAAGAGCCGAAAATCTATAGTGAAATTCTTTGTGCTACGCCGTTATGTAAATCTCAGCCATGTTTATGTATCATTCTTGCCCACGTTGTTTTTGGGTTATGATTCATTATGTTTCCAAAGTTTTACGTTGAGATTTGTTTCTTGATGGTGTAGTAGCCAATGCTTGCAACCCTTGTCCTGGTATTGTTTGTTATGTTTGCTTGAGGACAAGCAAAGGTTTAGCTTGGGGGAGTTTGATAAGTGAATATTTGTATGGTTTTAACCCCCAATTTAGCTCGGTTTTGTATGTCATTTGTGCTTTGTTAAGCCACTTTATGAGCTAATATCGTCTTCTAGGCGAATTCCTATGTTCTAACCTGTTTTGTAGGGAAAGTGACGTTTCTACGCCCTTTTTCTATATTCCCGAGCATTTGCCTAGAACCCGACGATTTGAAGAAGCAAGCTTGACCAAGTGAAAGGCATTTCAAGAAGGTTCACTAATTCGAAAGAGAGAAGAAGCAAAGACGGTTTCGTAGTTGTCGGAAGATCAATCAATTAGGCGGAAGAATTCATCGCTTTGCATCAAACCCCACCAACAAACCCGATTGTAGAAGTCAAGGGGGATGTTGGAAGTCAAGTCAAAGCAAAGGAAGATGAAACGTTAGTCAAATACTTCTAGATGACAACTTACCCGATCGGGTAAGTGTGTACCCGATCGGGTATGTGTGCTGCTTCGAGCATTGCGGCTCCTTCTTCCTAAATTTGTTCTATGTGTTTAATGCCCGACCTCTTCTCACGAAACCCTAATACTATAAATAGATGCTCTAGCCCCTCATATCATATCATCCCTCCTCTCACACAACATCTCTTCTCTTCTTACATTTCTCTTTAGTTTAGTTCTTCTTCTTTCTTAGTTTAGTTTAGTTTTAGTTCTCTCTAGTTTAGTTTAGTCTAGTTCTAAGTTTTCTTCAATTGTAGTTGTTCTAGTTGTAATTGGAATTCAAGTTTCCGGGTTTGCATTTCCTATTCAAGTTCTTATTCCATTTCAATCTTGGTTCATCCTTTTCGGTAATCTTTATTCTCGTCTTTACATTATAGTTTCATTTTCTTTTAGTATTTCCTTTATCATGTTTATCATTCATAGTTTTATAATCTTAGTTTCCTTTTCATTGTTAATCATGCATAAGTAGTCACCTTTCTAGGGTGTAGGATAGCCATGTTAGATTGACTAAAGATGATAATTGGATAAAAGAAATTGTGCTTATAAAACATTGTGTCTATGCATGTTTGGATTATAACGATAGTTAACGATTTTTGGCCAAAATCATTTGACTTGTGACAACACTCGCGAATGCGGAAATATAAAACATACAAGCATGATGAAATTACCCCGTCTAGACGAAATTACCCCATCTAACATAGTTCAAGATGAAATTACCCCGTCTAGTCGGAAATACGGTATTTGAAAAACTTTTATACATGCAAGATAGATAAAACGAGGAGTGTCAAAATATTACAAACTAAGTACGGAATATAACAAAGAGACGGAGTCTCTCAAAATGTTAACAAAGAACAAGTGTTTAGCAAACTAGCTAATTAACGACTAGAGGTTAATCTTCCAGGGACAACGCCCGCTAGCTCACACCCGAACCCAAAATACCACAAGCAAAAAGCCAACCAATCAAGCAACCTGTTCATCCATGAAAAAACATGAACGCCACAGTCAGTGGGGAGTAACTCCGGGTTCTCCCAGCCATATCACATTAAACGTACATATAAGGAAATACAAAAGTAAAATCATGCATATATAGATATCCAAGTGAGTTACGATAAGAATAGATAGGCAATTCGATAAATAATGATAAGAGCATATGAAGTACAAGTCTGAATCCATCATGTTATACAAAGACTCGGGAAAGACACTTTTAGGCAACCGAATACGCTCACTAGGGCTTGCATCTCACCGTTAGCGGTATAAGTTTGATAAGATTGAGACTCGACAGACAAACCAAGTCAAGTCATGCAATGATCACAACAAATCCAACATATTATCATCCATTCACGAACCAAGACATTGACGGTGCCCAATCATGTAATGACCATGAATAATATCATGAAATCACGCAATCAAAGACGACGGTGCCCAATCATGCAGTGACCATGAAAAATATCATGAAATCACGCATTCAAAGACGACGACCCGACGACATCTCTCACGGTAAATGAAACGCACTAGCATCGTGTACAAGGCAAGCATGATTATGGGCATCCACGGGAGTAAAACCTTCCCTGAACGCATACACGATTCAATCCATTTCGTATATGTAGACTAATTTCCTCCTGGTAGGAACGACGATAATAATACGGTTCCTAATCTAAATCTGGCCAGAATCCCGGAATCACATTTTCCAGTTCGACATGCGATGACGTTTCGCATCCAAGACTCGGTCAATAGTATGACGCCGAGTACCCCAAATTCGGTAGCAAACATTCACGAAAGAGGCGGAAAAGAGCTCAAGCCTCATAACAAGTGGTACGCTACATGCAAATAACACCACCTCGCAAGTACACAACATTTGACGGCCGGGTCGATCAACGCAAAGCTTCCGCCTCCCAACAACGTCGTCGTATGCCCACTAACACATGCAATTAAGCAATAGGATACCTCCCCGTTCCGGCATTCCAGCCTTACGAACGTGGAGGTAGCCAAGGGAATGAGAGTACAAAGCACAAGACAAAATAGTGCTCAAACCGTATCATTTATAAAAACCGACTCAAAGGGGAACATATCAAAAACCGTCACAAAACATGAGAATATGGCATTATATAAATGTAAACATGATAAACATGAATCAATACATGATACATAAGCATTAGAACAAGTTTATGAAGCATAATGAGTAAGAAACATAGTTACCTCTCCAAAACAACAAGTTTAGAAACTAACTAAAACAAGGGTTCACTTCAAACTGTCATAAATAGAGTTCTAGACATGTAAATACAGAAATTCCAAGTCGAGGTGATAGCTTATCCTCTTACGGTTCCAACGAATGGTCACAAATCTAAAACAAGCAAGTAACGAAGGAGATATGATCATTCTACCAAAAAGGGTCAGTGCAGTGAAACTGCACAAGTCACGACCATTACTTGTATTTCACGACCGTGAGATGTGTTACCAAATCACCCGAGAGCCTTCAACATATATTCAAACATTTTCAATTTTCATAATTCACTTCTAACAACTATCAACAATCACTAATCATCATCAAAAGTCCTCAACTAACAACAATCATTATTAATAATACAATTCCTAAGCTTTCTAGTCGTATTCTAAATACGAATTCTAACATAGAAATCATGTAAAACACGTAAATGATATCGAGTAACCCTTCACCGTTACCTTTACGCGTCTTTAAACGGTTACTAAGTTTTCCTAGTCTCCACCTACATACAATTAGATAATAAAAGACGAATATCATTCAACTTGAGAAAGACGGATAATTTAAAAAGCGAGAAAGACGGTAATTTTTTTACCAACACGGATAAAGGAAGCTAAGAAGGGAAGAATAAGACGAACTTACGTGAATTTGAGCGGAAAACGAATGAGATACGATGATTAGAAGATCGAAAAGATTATGGAGGCAAGGTTTTGATTTTTCTTAAGGAAGAAGTAAAGTTGTGTTGTGACTGTGTATGAACTAGATTAAGGGAGGTAGTATGATATTTATAAGGAAAAAGTCAACAAAAGTCAAAGACGGCTCAAAAGTCAAGAAAAGTCAAAGACGACTCAAAAGTCAAGAAAAGTCAAAGACGACTTAAAAGTCAAGAAAAGTCAAAGACGACTTAAAAGTCAAGAAAAGTCAAAGACGACTCAACAAGTCAACAAATTCAAAGACGACTTAAACGGGATTTCTCATGGAATCTCGGGAAATTCCAATATGAACTCGGAAATTCTAAAATTCGACTCGAAACTTTAAATTCTAAATTAAACTTAAATTTTGCTGAAAAGTTTCGTAAAATATTTCTACTAGAAAAATAGGGTACATTTCCCGGGTGTTACAATCACCACCACCCCTTTTAAAAAGTTTCGTCCTCGAAATTTGAGAGTAGAAAACAAAAGTATCAAGGACAAGAATCGGTTTTAAAAATCAACACGAAAGCTTTTACAAGGGAAAACATTTATGGAATGATGTTCTTCTCGAAACGGTTTAAGGAATTTTTCATAAGTGTGAAACTTTACTTACGGATCTCAAGAATGCTCGTCGCGAACGAGAACTCTAATTATCCAAATCAAATTAAAGTCGAAATAGTGAAATCGGAATTCAAAACAAACGTTAGTAAGTGCAAGACTAGTTATCAGACGTCTACAATAACAAGTGCAAACATCCAACCAAACGCAAAATCCAAATATAAAAGCAAAAGAAATTCATTTTCTCCAAAAAGAGGGTACACAAACCATCTTTAAAACTTCGGTGAAACCATAGATTGGAAATACAATATGAAAATTTGGAAGTTTTCTCAAGGATAAAATAAAAATAACACGGCATTACACGTACATAGAGCGACTCGCACATTTCACGCACAATTCAGGGTAACAAAATGTATACAAAACACCCAAAAACGAAATAAATCGAACTCTTAAGAATAGGAAGATCAAGATAAAGTCAGCAGGAAGATCTACAAGAATTCGACATCACTAAATCTACTAATAAACCAAATCCTCAAGAGAATGCAATTTACCCAATTTGCAACTCATCATTTTCAATCATCAGAAATCCTACACAAATATTCCATAATCACGAAACTTCGAGTAACAAATCCCAATTATTCGAATCCAATTAGAATCTACTAAGGTTCATCGGCACGGTAGACTCCACAACTAACAATCCACATGAAAGATTTATTACGCACTCTAATCTTCTTAGTTTAATCAAAACTCTTACTAGAAACTACCAACAAAATATTTATATCCAGGGAAACATGAATGCTAACAACCACAAGGTAAAAGAGGCTTACAATGAAATCCTTTGATCCAATTTATTCCAAAATTCATTATCCTAAGTTATTAACAATGAACTTTCTCATCTTCAAAAGTTAAAACACAAAACCTCAAAAGAGATTAGTCACACAATCTCATTTCACTTAACTTCTGCCAATCATAGGGCAATGCGACCGTAAATCAATTTATTTAGCTCTTTTAAACTCTCAATACATCGGTTTTCGCTTATGACGATATTCCTCAAGTTTGGTCATCCAATCCAAATTACACAAGGTAATTATTCCCGTTAGGGTCCAACATTTAAAGATCACAATTTCCCAAGTAACACTTAAAGAAAAACTAAAATTCTTAACCACAACAACCAACTATCATTATGATTATTTCGATCCTCAAAACGATATTGCAACATTAAGCTTTCATAGTCTAAAACCACTAGGAGAGTTTCATCCTAAGTTTATCCTCAAATCCTTATAATCATCTAAACATGAAACTAGCTCAATAGGACGGGTAGGTACCTTATTTGAATCTTCTTCAAAACACACCTACTAATCCTTACGCTAGCTAATAAGAAAGACTACCTCTCAAGAGAGTAGGGATAAAAGAACAAGATACAAGGAACATTAGGAAGCGTCATTAAAGACTACGATAAGATGAAAAAGGCGAAGGCGAAAAAGAAAACGAGTTGAGGAAGGACAAAGCAGATAGTAGAGTTTATGAAGATATCTGAGTACGAAAGAAATATACTAGCTTTAATTTCTTAAAGCATCAATCTTGACAAAATATTCAAGATGGAAAATGACAAGGATGATGGCACTAGTAAAGGTTTAAGGTTTAATCCACAAAATTTCTCCTTCAGACTTAGGGTGATAGTAAATCAATTAATCCAAACCAAGGTCTCTTACAAGGGACCATCAGTACGCACAATCATTAAAGTAAGTACACCTAGATTTAACAAATCCGATTACAACCCAAATTCATCCATCCTTTCATATCACTATTCCCATTGGCTGGAATTGTACTCAAGTATAATAGCATTCTTTAAGCTCAATATCACACATAACCTCACGGTTTCTTTATTGGAAGGACTGACAAATACTCTCTTATACTCGTCAGTTTCAAGTCTTAGCGCCCACGAGTTCCATTATTGATCAAAGTACAACATCAAGCCAAACATCATCATTAACATCCCAAGGTATTTCCATCATGGATCACATCATCGAATCTCTCTCATATCTATAATCTTCAAGTCATATGGTTCAACTTACAACGAAACCTTACTACTTCAAACGAGTCTCCGATACCATAAGATAAGATCATATCTTTAAATCCAAGAACTATAGCCAAATGCTTTCCACCAAGCCTACACTCACAAACACACCATAGGAAACCACAAGACGTTCACTTCATCTCAAAAGATTTAAAAACCTCAGGCTCATTCAAACTCCTTAATTCAAAAAGATTAAATCACTATTGGTAAGGAGTCTAGCACTCATATTCAACCTTCAAGCCATCAAATATCATGAACTATCCACACATTAGTCATGACAAGCATCAAGCATTAAAATCATCAAACTTATCTTACTACCCTAACCTTTCCTTAGAGATACCCAATCACCAATAGGGTGAATTTAGATCTACAAACCATTTTCCTCAAATCACAAAAATCATCTAACATTCCCTAATATTCCACAAAATTCAAAAGTTCTTTTTCCGACAAGTCACAATATAACCACAACAAATGGGTAATGGCATCCACAAAAATGTTACGACAGAGGAAGTAAGGATACCAATGGTAAGATGGAGGACTATCAGAGTATTTCCAAAGGCAACAAGATGAAGAAAAGAAGCACCTAGATAGAAGGAGAGATCATAATATAATAAGGACGAGAGATCATCAGATTGATGAAGCAATTACACTTTAATTAGACTTGTCAAACTGTCAAATCTTCGGTAAAGGATACTTCTTCTAGGTAACACATATTCCACCTCAAAACGGGAGATACAAACAAACATAACATCACTCAACACAATCAACAAACCAGTTAGAACCTAACAAACATCAAGTACACCAAAGACTACCACCTTAGGTCCTTAAGTCTACCCATCTCTCATTTATTATTGCAAGGTCAAGTAGTTTAAGTTAGGGTTCACGTGTGTGCGTCGGGAGCGATAAAGCTCTGATACCAACTGTGACAACCCTCGCGAATGCGGTAAATATAAAACATACAAGCAGATGAAATTACCCCGTCAGACAAATTACCTACCCTCCTATCTACAATAGTTCGTGAAATTACCCGTCTAGTCGGAAAATACGATATTTGAAAAACTTTATACATGCAAATAGATAAAACGATGAGTGTCCAAAATATACCAAAGAGACGTAGTCTCTCAAAATGTTAACAAAAGAATCAAGTGTTTAGCAAACTAGCTATAAGTAACAACTAGAGGTATCTCCAGGGACAAACGCCCGCTAGCTCACACGCCGAACCAATACCAACAAGCAAAAAGCCAACCAATCAAGCAACCTGTTCATTCATGAAAAACATGAACGCCACAATCAGTGGGGAGTAACTCCGGGTTCTCCCAGCCATATCACATTAAACGTACATATAAGGAAATACAAAAGTAAAATCATGCATATATAGATATCCATGTGAGTTACGAAAAGAATAGATAGGCAATTCGATAAATAATGATAAGAGCATATGAAGTACAAGTCTGAATCCATCATGTTATACAAAGACTCGGGAAAGACACTCTTAGGCAACCGAATACGCTCACTAGGGCTTGCATCTCACCGTTAGCGGTATAAGTTTGATAAGATTGAGACTCGAGTCTAAATACGATTCCTAAGCTTTCTAGTCGTTTTCTAAATACGAATTCTAACATAGATATCATGTAAAACACGTAAATGATATCGAGTAAGCCTTCACCGTTACCTTTACGCGTCTTTAAACGGTTACTAAGCTTTCCTAGTCTCCACCTACATACAATTAGATAATAAAAGACGAATATCATTCAACTTGAGAAAGACGGATAATTTAAAAAGCGAGAAAGACGATAATTTTATTACCAACACGGATAGAGAAGCTAAGAGGGGAAGAATAAGACGAACTTACGTGAATTTGAGCGGAAAACGAATGAGATACGATGATTAGAAGATCGAAAAGATTATGGAGGCAAGGTTTTGATTTTTCTTAAGGAAGAAGTAAAGTTGTGTTGTGATTGTGTATGAACTAGGTTAAGGGAGGTAGTATGATATTTATAAGGAAAAAGTCAACAAAAGTCAAAGACGGCTCAAAAGTCAAGAAAAGTCAAAGACGACTCAAAAGTCAAGAAAAGTCAAAGACGACTTGAAAGTCAAGAAAAGTCAAAGACGACTTAAACGGGATTCTCATGGAATCTCGCGGAAATTCCAAATACGAACTCGGAAATTCTAAATTCGACTCGAAACTTTAAATTCTAAATTAAAACTTAAATTTGCTGAAAAGATTTCGTAAAATATTTCTACTAGAAAAATAGGGTACATTTCCGAGTGTTACATGACTAGTATGGAATTCTTTTCCAAGGTAGACATACGAGAATTGAATAGACAAAGCATGCCATGGTAGATTAAGACCTAGTAAATCGCACTAAAAGCCTGCTAGACCATCTGATCTATGATTGTAATGAACACACCATTCTTACGAACTCGCAATGAATTATTTGCATATCTTAAATCCAATTTCTCCACTATGTCAATCTACATGTGTGAACCTACTTCCCTAGATTGTTTTCTATATCAAGTCATTAATTATTGTTTTAGTTTTCTAGCTTAGTAATAACCATTGTGACAATCATACAAGTTGAAATTCTAATCATATCTTTTCACAAGTATCTCCCGTCTCCCCGATATCGACCCCTTACTTCCCTAACTGCATTTATTTGTTGTTAGCCTAGCCAATGGATATTTATCTTTGATTAGGGTACGCGACAACCCCGATCAATCCCTATGTCATGTCTATTGTTAAAAGGACTAAGTGGGAGAAGGTAAGGTATTTCATAAAATAAAATAAGTATTACAATAGTATTTAGTTAAGTTATTTTATGGGAACTAATTTGGTCCAGTATATGGTGGGATTTACCTAGAATTTCGGTTCCACTATTACCTCCCATAACTTACCACTCGCTATTTAAGAAACTGTTCTATAAACTCTTTGATGGCAAGAGTCTATATAAGGGAACATATTGTTCTGATTACGGTTCACTAGCTTATCTCATACTGAAAATAAACTATATAAATTGTGAGGCTGAGGGTTTGGAAAGTAAGTCATATATGAGATTTAAGAAATCGGTCCACTATTAAGACGGTTGATGGATAAAGGTAAGTAATCAATCTTTTTTATCGCTTTCGTATTTAATTTTATACATGCTTATTATGATACTATAACATGTTAATTTAGATTAAAGAACTTACATTTAGTTGAAGAAAACTAGTGAATGGAGGAGTATGGCATAGGTAAAGGTAGGTGAAATTTAAAAGTTGGCCTATTTTGTCATCACAAATTCTCATTTGTGACGGTCACTTTTCGTCACAAGCTTGTGACGGAGCAAATGTTACCATTTTTATGGAAAATATAACCATTATATGACTGATAACATTTTATGGATGATTACTTTTTATCATAAAATGGTCACATTTAGTCCGTTACAAGCTTGTGACCGTCACAAGAAAGACCAATTGTTTTGTCATGGCAAAGACTTAGCAAAAAAGTGCTGACTTGAGGTAGAGGTGGCAATCGGGTCAATCAGGTCGGTTACGGGTCGTGTTCAGGCAGTTCGGGTCATGTCGGGCTCGGGTTTGGTCGGGTCAAGTTGCTTATTCAGATCGAGTAGGGTTCGGGTTGGGTCACTTACGGGTCAGGTTAATAGGGTCAATAAATACAACAGGTCGGTTCAGTTTCGGATCGGTTGACCAATGAGTCGGGATATATCAGGTCAATATGGTTGATCAGGTCGAGACCGGTTTGGTTTCGGGTTACTGATGGGTCGAGTATTTTATATTTTCGTCTTAAATTTGAAAATTAATCGGGTCAATGGTCGGGTCGTTATGTTAAAAGATCACTTTTGAACTTATGAATTATAATATTGGATTTGAGGAACTCGATACAAAAGATATTTGTAAAATATAAGAGTATAACACTATAAAAGTTAATGATTGTATAATTTCAATGAATACTTATGTTGTTCGACCTCGGTTATAAGTATATGACATGAGTGTCTATCCAGTGTCGGATTCGCCTATATTATGGACAAAAAAGAATGTTTTTGGTCTAAATTAATCAGTTGTTTATGTAGTTCATAGTTTTGAACATTTGACATATGAAGTATGGCAAAAAAACTAAATGAATTACCTATGAAATAGATTTTATTTATTATCTTGACGGTGATCCTACGTATTTAATTTTTAATAGGCTCTATTAGAATGGTGTATTTGAGGTTTGGATTTTAAGATCATAATTAATAACCGTGGTCGGTTTGTAAGGTCATAACTCATAACTCTTTCTTCTCTTTATTGTTTTCAATGGAGCCAAAACTAAACACTCTTTTTCTCACAAAGCGTTAATTTAAAATTTTCTACATATATCACTTGCAATATAATTATTAATAAGTTTAACTAGGAATATAACGTACTAAATTTACAACTGACTATTTATTTTAAGATTACATTTTGTTTTGAAAAATAAAATGAGCGATAATTTTTTATATCAAGTTTATTAACAAAAAAAACAAACTATAAAGGAATTTAGATTCTTAAAAAAGACTATTTGGCTATGAGTCAGGTCGAGTTTAATCGGGTTAAAACGAGTTACATACATGTCGGTTCAATTCGGTTTGGGTCAGGTCGGGTTTGTGGGTGAATCGGGTTTCGGGTCGGGTCGGGTCGAGTCACAAGTCGGTTCGGGTCATATCATTTCAGGTTCTATCGGTTTATCGGTTAACCTTCGGGTCGGTTCAGGTCGGTTTCAGTTCAACAAATTTACGGATTCTATCAGGTCGGTTATCGGATAAGTCAGGTCGCTTCTTCGGGTCGGGTCACCTTTTGCCAGCTCTAACTTGAGGTCACCGGTCTGGCGGTCTCCTTTGATCTTTCCACACTGTTTCTTCTTGCTACCATACTTCCCCACATTTTCTGCCAATTACATTCACTTTTTTTATTCAATACCCATGCTTTAATTATTACACTTTATATAGCCCCTCCTAGTCGTTCATTTCTTCCCTCTTTCCTTATTGAGTAAGTCGGGTTTTCTTCCTTCTTTTCCTTATTGACCCGACCCGAGTGACCCGACCCGAAACCCGAGCAAAACCGACCCGACCCGACCCGAGAATACTGCAACCCAAAACCGACCCGACCCGACCCGTTGACGACCCGTAACCCGTTGACGACCCGAAAATCAGTGACCCGAACCCGACCCAGACCCGACCCGACATTGACCCGACCCGATATTGACCCGATTAAATTGACGCCCTAACAATTATTAACCTTAATAATGATCAAAATGAAAGTGATTTATTGTTTAAATTGATATGTTTAACTTAATAATGAATTAATTAAACCAAATAATAATTTAAAACTAGATTTAATGTAAAAATATTGAAGTATTGCGAAAAAATAACCGGACCCGATTACGACCCGACCCGACCCGATGTATCATTTGACCCGAAAATGACCCGACCCGATAACGACCTGAACCCGACCCGACCCGACCCGAAAGGGTTGTCTGACCCGATATGACCCGAACCCGATACGACCCGAACCCGATATGACCCGACCCAAACCCGACCCGACTGACCCGATTGCCACCCCTAGTTTTTTGTGGTCTAAATTCATTTGTATGTGAGGTAGTGTGTTTTGTGTGGTACAAATTTATTTCCTTAATTTTTGTGTAAAAGGGAAAGAGGAAAAAATGAGTGAATAGGAGGGAGTATATATAATCCAGACAACCCCATATATATGTAACAGAATACCCATAGTTTCTCATATACCTCTCTTATATTTTTCAAGTTATATCATATAGCTGTTGATTGTTAATATATTAAATTGAACATATCACCCAATCTATAAACATGAGAAAGTTAATGAAAAAATCCAAATCTCATTACATATTGTTTGTTCTATTTTTCTCATTTCCGTTAGTTTACCTAAGCTTTTACACTATGATATCATGGTTCGATTCGAAATTGAGCATTGGTAGAAACCATATGTTTCTTCTCTGTAATGGCATTTTTGTGATTCTTGTCAAAAGCTCATCATTATCGACGATGACGACGGCGACGATATATTCATCACAAGAAAATAACTTTGATGATGAAATAATTAGCAAAGGAACATCTTCAGAAGAGAAGAGTAATAGTGGCAATGAAATTAAAGCACAACTGTTTGAAGTTGAAAAGAATGTTACACCAATTGTAATGTTGGTAGTTGAGGAATTTGAAGCCAAGGATGAATATATTAATGATCACAACGAAGAGCAAGATCGTGATGAAGATGGAGAGGAATTGAATAGGAGATGTGAAGATTTTATTAGGAGAATGAAACAAGGGATTATTTCTGAAAGTAGACAGGATCATGGTTTCGCTAGATTTTCTTAAAATTAATATTGATATAATCAGATAATTATTAATTTACTAGCTTTTTTTTAACATGTTTATTGATGGCCCGAGATAAAAATCTATTAAAGCCAATATTTTAATAATTCTACTATGAAAAATATATTTTCATTTTTGTTTAAGTAAAGGAATTTTAATTTTTTTTTTCGTGTATGACTTGTTATAGTGTGTCCTTAGGAACACGTTAGAAAATCTGATTCAGTAACTGGGTATTGTTAATGCTTGACGCCTTACTTAATTCGGCTGACTTTGAAGGTACATAGCCTCTTGTGATCTTTTGCCGTACTCTTGTTGATTCTTTATTATTTTGCAAAGTACTTTTCAAAATATTTTTGCCATTTAATACATTTATTTATAATACTTGAAATTTCCCAAGAAATCTGCCAAATACTACGAATAGAATTAATAACTCATAAATTATTACCTTAAATGACGTTATATTTAGGGTAAATTTATCACTTATACAAGTACCTTGCATAAGTCACTTTTTCAAAATCGTATACCTTAGATAATTTTCTTTCAAAACGTATAACAAAAATATTTATTTATTTTATACTCAATACCAAATTTCACGAATAGACCATTTTACCCATACTAATTACCCATCTACCACCTTTTTACCCATCATATTGACACATCCTGTAATACTTCGTATTTCTATGTGCTGGAGGACTCGACCGAGTAGGGCTTACTCGACAACCGAGTATAAGCTACTCGACCGAGTAAAGTTGGCTGGTGACTTTCGGGTGCTTAGGATCTCGCGTACTTGGTCGACTGACATTGGCAACTCGAGCGAGTAAGTTGTACTCGACCGAGTACGACGGTTTTCCGGATTTGATCGCACGGATGATTAAAGGTTTCATATGAGGGATTAGTTCATAATCTGTTTTTACGCTTTCATTATCACACACCCTAGCTTTCCAAACTCTCTCTAATTTCTCAAGAGCCTTTGATCGTCTCGTGCCCGAATTGCTTGTTTCACTGCCTTGATCGATTTCTTTGGTAAGTATACATGTGTACGCTTCGATTGTGATTATTGTGGTAGTCTTAATTGAATTGAAGAAGAGGGAATGAACTTGTATTGATTATATAATTGTTGCTTGCTTTAAGGGGAGGGAGGAACTTCGTTGAGGAACACTTCTAACCATTAGTACTATCTGCGGATCTTTGATAAGGTAGGGTTTCCCTACTCAGTATTGCGTTATTAATCGATGTTTATAAGATGCTATTTGTTATTGTTATGTGATTGATGATGGTGTTGATGGAGTTCAGGTTTGGTGTTGTTGACGATGGTTACTTGGTTACTATTGTTACTATGATTGGTGATTCCTTTGGGAGACGAATCACATCCCGAGTTCGCCCCCGTGGTTTCCCGCCATGTGGGGGCTGTGCAACTAAATAATCTGGGTTCTGTCGCTGCGGTGAGAGGGGCTTTCGACGCCTGTGGCTGCGATCAAGGGTCAATAGGTTATTTTGTAGAGCAGGCTGGTAACCTGAGTCTACTAAGGTGTCCGTTGTGGTGTCCCTCTGGTTTCTCTATCACTTGTGCTTATCTTGTGCATTGATCGGTAGACGTATTTACTGACCCTTCAATTGTTTTCAAAACTGCTGTGATCCATTGGGGGATGGTGAGCAGGTGATCATAGGTAATCCTTAGAGCATTGACGGGATGAAGGATGGGATCACTTATCGAGTCTAGCTTCCGCGTTACATTGGAGTCTTAGATACTTGTTTAGTATTCTTTATATATTCTACTAATTGATTGGAGTTTTGGTCGGATGGTATGCCATCCGTTTGAATCATGTATTGACATTTCACTTTGATTAAGTAAACTTGTTCCTTTATGGCTTATTATGATATTTACTACCTCGGACAACCGAGATGGTAGCACTTTCGTGCTAAGGGGGTCTTGTAAGGCACCTTGGTGTATGAGGGTGTTACAAAGTGGTATCCGAGCGAACGATTTAGGAACCTAAAATCAATTAACCTAATGAACTAGGAGAGTCCAATTAAATGAACTCGGGTAGGAGTTAGAGGGCGTTACCACAAAGATTAGGGAGATGTTCCAAAATCGCACCTTTGCCCTTAGGATTCTTACTTGGTCATCTTGGGAAGTGTCGGGGTGTTATGTGCATTTTAGTGTACTAATATATGTTGCATGTGATGATGTGTGGAATAGATGTGGATGTGGATGTGGAGTAGGGTGGTTGAGATTTGTGATATGTCTTATTACTTGAGATGTGACATGGTAATGTGACGTATGAAAGATATGGCATGATGGTGAACCTTAATGAAAGAGTTATTATAAATGATGATGACATGTTCTTGCTACATATATTGTATGCATGTTCATAAGAGTTTATGCATGAGTATAGGAAATATGAGTTTAATTGTTGTGGTTAAGTATGAAACATGATAGAATGTGGTATTATTGATGTACGACTATATTATTTCATGACTCGACCGAGTAGGGGCTACTCAACCGAGTCCGTGACAATCGATCGAGTGCGGGTAGTCAATGTAAATTTGTGCTGAGAAAGGTGACTGGACCGAGCGTAAATTGACAGTCGACCGAGTATGACGATCTCGACCAAGTACCATTATGACTCTACCAAGCAAAATTTCCCGATTGTTCTGACTAATTTTTATTTAGGTGGCTCGAGCGAGTGTATGAGAACACTCGACCGAGTATGAGTGACTTGACCGAGTGCCCTATCGGACTCGATCGAGCGAAAAGTTTTGAATATTTGGCTAGACGTTTGTCCTTGGTGTGCTCGACCAAGTACCTATTGTACTCGATCGATCAAGGTTGACTCAACCGATTGTTTTGTTTTACTCGACCGAGTGTGTTTTTTCAGGTCCGTATTTTGTTTTGGCCATAGGCTTGTGCTTACGTTTGTCGTTTCTTCTTGAAGTTATCATGCCTGCAGCGAGATCTAGCGCGTCAGCTGCTACCCCAGAGTACAGCGCAGAAGAGGTCGCCAGACTTATAAAGAAAAATAAGGCGCTCACGGAGGTCTTTAAGAACGTAGGTGGTAATAGGGAGGTGAAGCATCGCCATCGCCCGCCACCGACCTACTACCTATGAGGCAACCGGTGCGCCGCATCTGCTAGACGACTGGCACCGAGAGATAGAGAGTGTATTGGAGGTGGTCGACTGTCTGGATAACTTGTGCGTGGAGCAATCTGCGTGAAGGTGTTGGAGCCAGTGTCCTTCACAGTTAGTGCAATAACATAAATAAATCTCTGTAGGTTCACAGGGTATACTTTGTATTGTAATCAGTTGATTAACGTTTATTGATAACGGTTGGCTTGCTAGATAAGTTTGACGTTATTGTCATACAGATGGCGGTGATCAACTGGTCCCTAAAAGTCACACCTAAAGGATGTGATTGAGAAATGTGATTGATTGAGAAAATAATCATATTGATGCCTTATTAAATGACTAAAAGGTTAGTCAGTGTTTTTGACTAAAAGGTTAGTCAATGTGATGATGATATAATTATTTAATAACGATTAAATAATGTTAGTTACGACGAATTAACTGTAATTCGTAAAATTGAATATAAAAGGTTATATTTAATTGTTGTATATAATGTAAGCTAATTAAACATAAACCGTTATAATTAATTGGAAAATTATAAATATACGGATATTTATAATTAATGATGTATTATAATGTCGGTCTTTGACTAATGACGATTATAATATATTACATTATATTAGAAGCTAAAATGACCGGAAAAAGTGTCCAGATACACTCGGGTTTTTCCGGTCAATGGGTAGTTATTTGAGGAGACTAAATCTCCTCATATATGACCTACTATTGCCGTGAGATCAAGGAGAACAAAAAAAAGAAATTCTAACCTAATTCTATTCTCTCACTTGTGCCTCCATCACACACAACACACAAAACCTAAAAAGTTAACTGTAACTTTTAATCATCTTTCTAGCAAAGGAGAAGGGCATATCTCAATCTATCTTGGGTGAGACAATTAGGAGGATATCTACTTTGATATCTGTTCTTAGGCCGATTTTGCTAAGGACCAAAGGTTTAATTCATTTTCTCTATATTTACATTGTTTTCATATTTATGACTCGCAATTCATATTATATAATTTTGTTATAATCCTAAATTTTAAGGGGATGTAAACAGTTATTTCCCACAAGTGGTATCAGAGATTTTGGCTACAAAATTATATTATATGTTTTTCATTTTTATGAAATATAAATTTGAGAGAAAAAAAAAATTTTGATAAAACCGGAAAAAAAAAATTTAGGGTTTTGGCTGTATTTTTTTTTTTGGCCGATTGATTCAATTTTTTTTAGGGTTTTGTTTTTCCATTGTTGATTTATTGATATTGTTATTTTAAAAGGTTAAAATTCAATATAATAAATTTGTACTTGTTTTAATTTGATAAGGATTAAATTAAAATAAGATGGAATTGTTTTGTTTTAGATGTTGCTATTGTTTTCGGCCTCATTATTTTAAATTGATAATTTTATCTATAATGATTCAATTTTGATGATGTTCAAAGCGATTGTGATTAAATGAATATAAGGATAATCGATTTAATCATGATTTAGATGTTCTTTTTAAAAGGTTAAATTGAATAATCTAGTTTGAATCAATATTTAATAACGATTAGATATTGAATTTTGTACCGATCTAGCAATTTTGACAACACCGATATTTTTCTGACCGTGCTGCTACTGTTCATTTAAAAAAAAAAATTTCTGTTTTAATGTTGTGCAGCAGTATTTTTATTTTTTTTATGTTGTTGTTTCGGTTTTTTGCTAAACCGTGTTCAATTAAAAAAAAAATTTCTGGTACTGGTACTATTCACGTGAATAGTGATCAGTAGGAAAAAAAAAATTTGTTTTTTTCTTTGGCATTATAAAGATAATGTTTGTTTGTTATTGTGAAAAAGGTTCACAATAATGATACCCGATTATTTTAAAAAGGTTTAAAATAAAAATGGATTATGGGAGATTAAAATTGTTGTGGGCAATTAAGGAATTGTCACATAATTTTGATCGGTTTTAATGGTGGTTTGGATAATTAATCAACATAATTAATGAATTATGTTTTGTAGTATTAATTTATATAGTTGATGCATTTTATTTTTGTCGATGAATGAATGAATGAATGATTTGATTTACATATTTTTGCAATTGGTTGAAAAATGTAATACCTAGTGTGGCCTTAGTTAATCATGTTTTCGTAATGATGGAAACATGGTTTGGATGTATTTATGAGATCTCGAATCTCCTTTTATTTTTCTTTTAATTATATTTTGGAATTAGAATGTAAATAGGTTTATTTTGTAATTTTTAAATATAATTTTAAGAAGACTAAAGACGGAGATCGGATGCTCACTCCCGCTACATGGACCAAGATGAGACAAAATCAAGCTTCTCGGGTCCATAAGGATGGATTCCAAACTTGTATTTATTGTTCTTTTTGGTAGATAGGCCACACTAGGACCGTTGTAATAGTTTACGTATTTTTCGTTCTTTTGCTTTTCATTCACATGTTAAATAATTGCATCATATTCCGCCTAAACCAAACCACCACCTAAATTGCATGAAAAATGATTCATATAGTTTGAATTTTCATTTTAGACATTCAGATGTCACTCGTTCATAGGGCCATCACCTTAGTCTAAATCATTCACGAAATGCTAGAATTTGTTCACTTAAAATGAATTAAATTTAAGATGATGGGATCTTCCTCTAAAATGAAAATTGAGATTAGTCTTTATAGGAAAATTACTATGAACCCCTTCTTCGTCGGAAGTCATAATATGACCCCTTCTACGTTGGGTAAGTAGTGAGTGTTGACCTATTTTACCTCAACATTGTAGTCCGAGTAATATCTCGGGATTATAATGGACTAAAGATAAAATTTACAGAAATTTATCGACCGAGAATTCTAAAGGTAGAATTAGCCAAGAGGTTGGCTTATCAATTTACAGAAATTGAGTCTTAGGATCATTTATATAATTCTTGAGGGAGGTCAATTGTATAAATGCATGAGTCATCGCATTAAACAGTTTTTTGCATTAAGACTTATTTTTAAAACGATGAAACTTATCATAATTTTTCTTCTTTTCATAGTTTCTTGAATCCGTTATATAAAGATAAAACTGCAAAAATAACAAATGGCTGGACGTACAGACGACCCAATGCCAAGTGCTACACTCGCTCGCGAGTCCTGGCTAAAGATCTTTATGGACAACATGAATCAGTCCACGCGACTAAAGAATGATGGGTCAAACTTTGCGGACTGGGAGGCGGCATTATGAAATGCTGCCACTGCTGACGGTAAGCTCAAGTACTTGACTGAGCCACTACCGACTAACCCAGTCCCCAATGCAGGAGCCAATGCATCACTTGCTTATAGTGATTTCGTAATGGAGGCGGGTGCGTTAAAGAACGTACTCATCTTTTCAATGGAATCAAATTTGCAAAGGCGATTCATTGCCCAGGGTGCAAACAAGATTTTCACCACTCTCTCTAACGAGTTCTCGAAAGCTCCGAGGATCGTTAGCTATGAGTATACCTGTCGCTTCTTTAAAGCGAAACTCCAGAAGGGCAAGCGGTTAGCCCACACATTCTTGCTATGATCGAGAATGTCGAGAAGCTGGAGGCTCTTGGTTGTAAAATCGATGAGACGATCATTATTGATCGACTGCTTCATTCACTTCATGATGGTTTTGCCCTTTTCAGGGCAAATTACTATATGAATGACATGAAGAAAAGTCTTCATCAGCTCCACTCACTTCTCGTACAGACCGAGAGTGATCTGAAATTGAGTGGGAGCGTGAAACAGGACGTTCTCATGATTAACAACAAGGGTAGGGGTAAGGGCAAGGCTCAAGCTGACCTAGCTGTAGGGAAGCCAAAGTTCAAAAAGCCAGGAAAGGTCAAGAGTGGGCCTGGTGAGACTAGCGGTAGCTCACAAGGCAAGACAAAGAGCAAAGAATACGTGGAGTGCCACCATTGCCACAAGATTGGGCATTGGAGGCGGAACTGCCCCGTGTATGCTGAAGACGTAAAATCAGGCCGCGTCACTCCTGTTGGTACGTCATCTTTTATTCATATGATTGAGATTAACCATGCAAGTTTCGGAACTTGGGTACTAGATACTGGTTGTGGTTCTCATCTGTGTAATCATTTGCAGGGCCTAAGAAGCATCACAACTCTCGCAAAGGGTGATGTGGACCTGCGGGTGGGGAATGGAGCTAGAGTTGCTGCCGTTTCAGTGGGAACATATGTAATCCAACTCCCTAGTGGTTTTGAGTTATTGCTGAATAATTGTTACTATGTACCCAGTTTGTCGAAAAACATTATTTCAGTTTCCGTACTTGATAAGGACGGATTTTCGTTTGTAATAAAGGATAATAGCTGTATTTTCTCTTTAAACGATATGATTTATGGTAAAGCTGTTTCCATGAATGGAATATATGTTTTAGATCAAACCACAGATATAATGCATGTGAGTAATAAGAAAGCAAAGGTTGGTGACAAAGATCAAACCTATCTATGGCATTGCCGTATGGGACACATAAATGAAAAACGCGTGAAAAAGCTCATTGATAATGGGACTATCTCCCCATTTGACTATGAATCTTTTGGCACGTGTGAATCATGTCTCATAGGCAAAATGACTCGAATTTCCTTCAAAGGTGTTGGAATGCGCGCTGCTGACCTATTAGGACTCATACATACTGATGTGTGTGGACCTATGTCAATCAACGCTAGAGATGGCTATAGATATTTTATCACTTTCACGGACGATTTGAGTAGATATGGTTATGTCTACTTAATGAAGCATAAAAGTGAGTCCTTTGACAAGTTCAAGGAATTCCAGATGAAGGTTGAAAACCAGCTGGATAGAAAGATTAAAGCACTACGTTCAGATCGTGGTGGCGAATATCTTTCGAATGAGTTTGATCAACACCTTAAAGACTGTGGTGTAGTACTACAGTTAACTCCACCTGGAACACCACAATTGAATGGTGTGTCCGAACGGAGAAATCGAACATTGCTTGATATGGTTCGATCCATGATGAGTCACACGGTTGTGCCTGACTCATTATGGGGATATGCTCTTTTGTCAGCTGCTCTAATACTTAACTGAAGTCCGTCTAAAGCTTTAGACAAGACTCCATATGAATTATGGAAGGGAACGGTCCCTTACTTGTCCTTTATTCGGGTTTGGGGCTGCGAGGCTTATGTCAAATGGAGACCTGACGATAAGCTCGGCCCACGATCGGTCAAGACATACTTTATTGGTTATCCAAAAGGGATGTTTGGTCATTACTTTTATTCGCCTACCGAACATCGAGTTTTTCTTGCGGCTAGTGCGACGTTCTTAGAGAAAGAATTTCTCGAGAATAGGACAAGCAATGGAACCTTCGATCTGTCGGAGATTCCAGAACCAACAACTGAGCTACCAATGGAGGAAACTGTTCCCTCATCATCGGCTGCGGTAAATATTCATGAGGAACCCAGGAGGTCGGGTAGAGTCTCCATTCCTCCAGACAGATACATTGGTATGGTCGAGGAGAATGGGAGAGATGACGTTTTACTCATAATGAGTAACGAACCCGCTACCTATAAAGGTGCCATGACCTGTTCCGACTCTAAGCTATGGCTTGAAGCCATGCAATCCGAGATGGACTCTATGTATGAGAATAACGTATGGGATCTGGTTGACTTACCTGATAAGGTTCGGCCTCTTCAGTGCAAATGGCTTTATAAAATAAAGCATTCTGTAGAAGGACAACCAGATACATACAAGGCACGACTAGTGGCAAAGGGTGTCACTCAAGTGCAAGGATTGCACTATGATGAAATTTTTGACCCCGTAGTCATGCTGCGTTCCATTCGGATAATCTTAGCGATTGCCGCTTTTCATGACTAGGAAATTTGGCAGATGGACGTGAAAACCGCCTTCTTAAACGGTTATTTGGAGGAGGAGTTGTACATGGTACAACCCGAAGGTTTCATTGATCCTAAAAATCCTAAGACGGTATGCAAGCTTAAGCGTTCCATCTATGGACTTAAGCAGGCTTCTCGGAGTTGGAATCATCGTTTCGACCAGGTGATAAAAGAGAATGGATTTACTCGAGCGGTCGAGGAACCATGCTTATATATCAAGTCGAGTGGGAGCAAGATTGTCTTCCTAATATTGTATGTCGATGACATACTCTTGATTGGGAATGACATACCTCTCTTAACTTCGGTACAAACGTTTCCCGTTTACAGAACCCATTTCCAGATGAATATCTGGTGAGCACAAAGAATTTTGGGGATCCGTATTATAGAGATAGATCCAGACGGCTGTATCCCTCAGTCAGGAGTCTTATATAGATAAGATTCTGAGAGTTCAGCATGAGCAACTCCAAGAAGGGGAACCTTCCAATGATTTCTGGGATGCAGTTGAGCAAAGCTCAGGCCCTAAAGACATCGGAAGAGGTCGAGCGCATGAGTCAGGTTCCTTATGCATCAGCTATAGGATCGATCATGTATGACATGATATGCACACGTCCAGACGTGGCATATGCATTGAGTATGACGAGTCGGTACCAAGGCAATCCAGGTGAAACACACTGGATGGCTGTTAAGAATATCCTGAAGTACCTACGGAGGACTAAGGATTGGGTATTGACTTATGGAGGTGACACTGAGCTATGCGCAACCGGTTACGCAGATGCTAGCTTCCAAACGGATCGAGATGACTCGAAATCTCAGTCTGGATTTGTGTTTACTCTTAATGGTGCTGCGGTCAGCTGGAAAAGCTCCAAACAAAATGTTATAGCAAATTCTACGACTGAGTCCGAGTACTATGCCGCTTCAGAGGTTGCGAAGGAAGCTATATGGATGCGTCAGTTCTTACAGGGACTAACCGTAGTTCCTAGTTCGGATGACCCGATCACCATCTATTGTGATAATAGTGGTGCCATCTTCCAGGCTAAGGAGCCTAAGTCCAGCAACAAGTCTAGGCATGTACAAAGGAAGGCTCACATGATCCGAGATTACGTGGAGCAAAAGGAGATAGTGATAGACAAGATTGCTACGGATGATAACGTTGCAGATCCTCTCACTAAACCGTTAAGATATGATAAGCATGAAGGGCACGTTATTTCCATGGGAATTAAGCGTGTTCCTGAGTTGTATTAGTTGTTTTGTATGGATTAGACACCTGTATCTTTTTCATAAAAACTATCTATAAAATCATCGTTTTGTTTATATTTTTTTTTTCATGTGGGTTGTACTGACAACATTGAACACCACAAAGTGAACTGAATTACATTATATTTGTTTTGGTCCGTAATTGCCTACATGAGCTGATAACTCTGGCAATTATTTTGTGACGTCGATTGATGGTGGGTTCAACGAGCCATAAGTCAAACTGTTGACTGATCGATCACAGATGCGGGTTATAATGATACTGCGCAGGACATTTTGTGACGACGTTATGGAGTCCTAAATGTTTCGGAACATTAGGTGCCAGGTCGTGGATAGGACATCAATAGTGTTCCTAGAGTCGATTCTTTTGACTATCGACTGTCTCTTGAGATAAAGGCAGTTTTTGGGTGACTTTGGTTTCTTTCTCATGGTCGACCGTAACAGGAGGCTAAGTAGATTTTCACTGGATCATTTCATACTGCGCTTGTATCTGCAAGATTCGAGTTGAAGAAAATATCCAACCTTTATCAGGATATGATATTTCTCAGGGCCACTCAAGGAGCTGTAACTGAAATGCATGGCCATGCTCGAATAAAGATTCGTTTATCAGTTAAGTTACTCTCTAGTCGGGGAAACCACTCTTAATACTGATCACTTGTAAACTACGACCTTTGTGAATACGGACTTTGCAAATTGGTTTACATTGAGTGGGAGAAATTTATTATGGATATGAGAATCGGTTATCGCACATACACTTGTACGGACAAGTGGGAGATTGTTGGAACCAGTGTCCTCCACAGTTAGTGCAATAACATAAATAAATATCTGTAGGTTCACAGGGTATACTTTGTATTGTAATCAGTTGATTAACGTTTATCGATAACGGTTGGCTTGCTAGATAAGTTTGACGTTATTGTCATACAGATGGCGGTGATCAACTGGTCCCTAAAAGTCACACCTAAAGGAGGTGATTGAGAGATGTGATTGATTGAGAAAATAATCATATTGATGCCTTATTAAATGACTAAAAGGTTAGTCAGTGTTTTTGACTAAAAGCTTAGTCAATGTGATGATGATATAATTATTTAATAACGATTAAATAATGTTAGCTAAGACGAATTAACTGTAATTCGTAAAATTGAATATAAAAGGTTATAATTAATTGTTGTATATAATGTAAGCTAATTAAACATAAACCGTTATAATTAATTGGAAAATTATAAATATACGGATATTTATAATTAATGATGTATTATAATGTCGGTCTTTGACTAATGACGATTATAATATATTACATTATATTAGAAGCTAAAATGACCGGAAAAAGTGTCCAGATACACTCGGGTTTTTCCGGTCAATGGGCAGTTATTTTTGAGGAGACTAAATCTCCTCATAGATGACCTACTATTGCCGTGAGATCAAGTGAAAATAAAAAAATGAAATTCTAACCTAATTCTATTCTCTCACTTGTGCCTCCATCACACACAACACACAAAAACCTAAAAAGTTAACTGTAACTTTTAATCATCTTTCTAGCAAAGGAGAAGGGCATATCTCAATATATCTTGGGTGAGACAATTAGGAGGATATCTACTTTGATATCTGTTCTTAGGCCGATTTTGCTAAGGACCAAAGGTTTAATTCACTTTCTCTATATTTACATTGTTTTCATATTTATGACTCGCAATTCATATTATATAATTTTGTTATAATCCTAAATTTTAAGGGGATGTAAACAGTTATTTCCCACAGAAGGAGAAGTGGTATTTGAGGTGGTCGACTGTCTGGATAATTGTCTAGATAACTTGTTGCCTCCACCCGCCACCGACCTACTACCCTCTTTTATAGCTGGGGAAGTGGTGGTTTAGGGAGAGAGTGGCGATGAAAGAGTATTATGTGGGTGAAGGAGAAGTGGGGATTCCGTGGAGAGACTTTAAGGCGGAGATGAGGCATGAGTTTGTTCCTGAGCACGTGAGGGGAAAGTTGAGGTCCGAGTTCGAGACCTTTAGGATGACTGAGGAAATTTCAATGACTGATTATTATAACAAGTTTAATGAGTTGGCAAGTTATGCTTACGATATGCAGTGGAGCCAAAAATCCTTGGCTGAATTTTTTTTAAAAGGGCTACTGTTTAGGGTCATGAACAAGGTACCACAGCCGGTGGCAGAGGATATGAAGGAGGCCTATGAGAAGGCAGGTCAAGCTGAGAGGTTGGCTGTTATGACTAAAGAAGCTAAGGATGCAATAAATTGAGAGTAGTAAAAGGAAGGCTAGAAGTGAGGGTGGAGGCAACTTCACCTATAAAAGAGGTAATTATTCGCTTGCAAGATCCTATTCTGGTGGTGGTGGCTACCGTAGAGGACAACAATCAGGAGGGTATAGTGTTAGGGCGGCTAGTGAGACTTCTGCATTGAAGTGCTTTGGTTGTGGCAGTACGGGCCACAATTGGTTTGAGTGTCCATCCAGAGGAGGTAGTGAGGGTTACCAATGTAACACCCGGAAATGTACCCTATTTTTCTAGTAGAAATATTTTACGAAACCTTTTCAGCAAATTTAAGTTTTATTTTAGAATTTAAAGTTTCGAGTCGAATTTAGAATTTCCGAGTTCGTATTTGGAATTTCTGCGAGATTCCATGAAAAAGCCGTCTTAAGGCGAGTTTGACTTTTCTTGACTTTTGAGTCGAGTTTGACTTTTCTTGACTTTTGAGTCGAGTTTGACTTTTCTTGAATTTTAAGTCGTCTTTGACTTTTCTTGAATTTTAAGTCGTCTTTGACTTTTCTTGAATTTTAAGTCGTCTTTGAATTTTCTTGACTTTTAAGCCGCCTTTGACTTTCGTTGACTTTCCGACTCACCCTTACTTATACTCCCTCATAACCTATTTTTCCCTCACAACTCAACATCTCCTTCTTCCTCATCAAACCACCAAAACCCAAAACCCTCTTTGATCCGATCTTATAATCATCATACCGCATTCGTTCTTTGACGGAATTCACGTAAGTTCGTCTTATTCTTCCCCTCTTAGCTTCCTCTATCCGTATTGGTAATAAAATTACCGTCTTTCTCGTTTTTAAATTATCCGTCTTTCTCAAGGTGAATGATATTCATCTTTTATTATCTAATTGTATGTAGGTGGAGACTAAGAAGGTTTAGAAACCGTTTAAAGACGCGAAAAGGTAACGGTGAAGGGTTACTCGATATCATTTACGTGTTTTACATGATTTCCATGTTAGAATTCGTTTTTAGAATACAATTAGAAAGCTTAGAAATGATGATTTTGATGATGATTGTTGTTAGTTGATGATTGTTGATGATGAATATTGATTGTTGATAGTTGATAGAAGTGAATTATGAAAATTGGAAATGATAGAAATAGTGTTGTTGTTCTCGGGTGGACTCGTGCAAATCACAGCACCGACCTTTTTTGGTAGAATGCTCATATCTCCTTCGTTACTTGTTTGTTTTGGGCTTGTGACCACTCGTTGGAACCGTAAGAGGATAAGCTATCACCTCGACTTGGAATTTCTGCATTCCCATATCTAGAACTCTAGTTATGACAGTTTGAAGTGAAACCTTGTTTAAGTTAGTTTCCAAACTTGTTGTTTTGGAGAGTTATCTATGTTTCTTATTTATTATGCTTCTTAAACTTGGTCTAATGCTTGGGTATCATGTATTGATTCATGTTTTGGATATATGATATCTCATTCGCATGTATCACATGTTTTGTGACGGTTTTTTCTATGTTCCACTTTGAGTCGGTTTTTACAAATGTTACGGTTTGAGCACTATATTGTCTTGTGCTTTGTACTCTCATTCCCTTGGCTACCTTCCCGTTCGTAAGGCTGGAATGTCGGAACGGAGAGGTATCCTACTGCTTAATTGCATGTGTAGTGGGCATACGACGACGTTGTTGGGAGTTGAACGCTATGCGGTGTTCGACCCGGCCGTCAAATGTTGTATACTTGCGAGGTGGTGTTATTTGCATGTAGCGTACCGCTTGTTATGAGGCTTGTGCTCTTTTCCGCCTCTTTCGTGAATTGATCTACCGACTTTGGGGTACTCGGCATTTATTATTATAAGCCCGAGTCTTGGATGCGAAACGCTTTATCGCATGTCGAATCGGAACACGTTTATTCCGAGATCCTGGCCAGGTTTAGAATAGGACCGGATATTTATTATCGTCGTGCTACCAGGAGGAAATTAGTCTACATACGCGAAATGTTTTATCGTGTATGCTTTCAGGGAAATGTTTTATCCCGTGGATGCCTTTTAATCATACTTGCCATGTACACGATGCTAGTGCGTTTCATTTACCGGGAGATTGTCGTCTTGTGTCGTTCTTGAATGCGTGATTTCATGATATTGTTCATGGTCATTGCATGATTGGACACCGTCAATGTCTGGGTTCGTGAATGGATGATAATATGTTGGATTTGTGTAATCATCGCATGACTTGACTGGTTTGTCTGTCGAGTCTCAATCTTATCAATCTTATACCGCTAACGGTGAGATGCAAGCCCTAGTGAGCGTATTCGATTGCCTAAGAGTGTCTTTCCCGCGTCTTGGAATAACATGATGGTTACGGATTTGATTTCTATATGATCTTATCTTTATATCTCGGATTGCCTATCTATTCTTATCGCAACTCACATGTATATATATTTATGCATGCTTTACTTTCGTATTTCCTGATATGTACGTTTGATGTGATATGGCTGGGAGAACCGGAGTTACTCCCCACGATTTGTGGGTTCATGTTTTTCTGAATGAAAGGTTGCTTGCATGGATTGTCTTTTTGCTTATGCTATTTTGGGTTCGGGTGTGAGCTAGCGGGCGTTGTCCCTGGATGAAACACCTCTAGACGTTGTTTAGCTAGTTGCTAAGTACTTTGTCTTTTGTTAACACTTTGAGAGACTACGTCTCTTGTGGTATTTTTATTTAGTTTGTAATATTTTGACACTCCTCGTATTTTTCTATCTTGCATGTATAAAGGTTTTTAAAATACCGTATTTTCCGCTATATAATTCACATGCTTGTATGTTTTATATTTCCGCATTCGCGAGGGTTGTCACACCCTTTCATAGAATTGCTTGCCCAAGTTCCTTCTTACTCCAAGTTTATGAAGGAAGTCCTCAAAAAGAAGAGATCCTTCAATGAGACGAAGATCGTATCTTTCACTGAAGAGTGTAGTGCACTCTTGCAAAATAAATCTCCACCAAAACTTAAGGACCCTGGTAGTTACTCCATCCCTTGCACTATAGGCACGTATACCATTGATAAGGCCCTTTGCGACCTAGGTGCTAGTGTAAGTGTCATGCCCTTTTCTATGTTTGAAAAACTTAACAGGGGTGCTTTGAAATGCACTAATATTACTTTGCAAATGGCGGACCGTTCTCTAAAACAACCTATGGGTGTTTTAGAAGATGTGCCCGTCAAAGTTGGTAAGTTTTTCATTCCCGTTGACTTTCTAGTACTTGACATGGCCGAAGACTCTCAAAACCCAATCATTTCGGGAAGACCCTCTTTGCACACCACTGGTGCAGTTTTCGATGTCAAGAATGGGAAGTTTACATTAGAGATAGGAGATGACAAGGTGACCTTTAGTAAAAATCCCACTGTCAGGAGTCCTGTGTTAGAAGACTCATGTTATGTGCTTGATGTTGATGACCCTTCTATTGTTTCTTCTATGCCTCGATCCTTACTGACGGATCCGTTGGAGGCACATGTTAGTGTTGATTCTCTTGCAGGTGAGCATACTAAAAGCACTACTGCTAAAAGTGCTAGAAGAGGCTATTGTCGGAAAAGCTTGGCATTGATGGAGAATGTAAAGAACGCTATGAAGATGAGCTTGGATGATAGTGAGCTTAATGATAAAGGATGATCAAAGAAAGAAATGGAGTCTAGCAAGACCTTTTAAATTGCGCTTCTCGGGAAGCAACCTGTGTTCCTTCTGCATTTTTATTTTTGTATTCCCTTTTTCATTGTTAGGATTTCTTTTGCAGATGAAAGAGTTTTTGAAGAATCTAAAAAGACCTTCCTTGTCAAGTCCAAAAGACTAGCTTGGGGGAGTCCGCGCTGACTAGTAAGCTTCACTCTCCTTTCATCTTTTTCGTTTTTTACCCTTCTTCCCATTAAGCATTTCATTGCATATTTTGTCTTTGTGCT